>JASVEL010001995.1:0-77627 GCA_032618575.1 Nicotiana noctiflora | reverse complement strand
AATTTTCTTATAATAACATCTTTCATTCTAGCATTCAGATGGCCCCGTTTGAGGCACTGTACGGGAGAAGGTGTAGGTCGCCAATCAGGAGGTTTGAGGTTGGTGAAGCGGAATTGCTAGGGCCAGATCTGGTGTACAAAGCTATGGAAAAAGTTAAGGTTATTTAGGAGAGGATGAAAGCTGCACAGAGCCGCCAAAAATCCTATGCAGACGTTCGCCGAAGAGATTTGGAGTTTCAAGTCCATGATTGGGTGTTCTTGAGGGTATCTCCTATGAAGGGAGTCATGTGATTTGGAAAGAAAGGGAAATTGAGTCCTAGGTATGTTTGGCCATATCGGATCGTTCAAAGGATTGGTCAAGTTGCTTATAGGCTGGAGTTGCCTCCTGAAATGTCATCAGTGCACCTGGTGTTCCATGTGTCCATTTTGAAGAAAGTGATTGGAGACCCATCCACCATCATGCTGGCCGAGGCTATTGAGGTAAAAGAAGATTTGTCATATGAAGAGGTTCCGGTTGCCATCCTTAATAGGCAAGTACGTAAGTTGAAAAATAAGGAAATTGCCTTTGTCAAAGTATTGTGGCGAAGTCAACAAGTTGAGGAGGCCACTTGGGAAGCAGAAAGGGAGATGAAGGAAAAGTACCCCCATTTGTTTGATCGAGCTTAGAAGAGAGGAAAGAGGGAATTCTAGAGAGAGAAATCTACATATCTTCAAAGAGTATTCCAAATTGTTTGGTCCGGAGGTTCTTAGGAAAAATATCATCTTCCCCAATCTTTACAAGGTAAAAACCCTAACAATTTTCTCTGATTTTCAGTTTTGAAATGGGTAAAGAAAGGTTTGAGTAAAATGGCTCTTGAAAATGGAATTTAACACTCATGCATGATTATTGAACTTGGTTTTTAGTAAAAAGGAAGTGAATAGACATAAGAGCCTGCGAAAACAAGGTCGGCAAAGATAGGATAAATTGGGTAAGCATAAAGTAGGAGATTAAAAGAAGAAAACCCGACACCAGGTATGTATGGCTAATTTTGATTCTTGTAAAATCGCCCATATGTGTAAAATTTGTTTGGCATGTGTTAATTTGAGAGATTGTATGTAATTTTTTGATTTCATTGTTGGGTATTCAATTGATGTTGAACTACATGTAATGTGGTATGAAATATGAGTTGAAAGATAACAAGGGAATTAGAACTGGTAAAGAACTAAGAACAATTGTTGTCGTGACATATATGATTTCTTATGGAAAGAGATAAAATATTTGAATTGTGGTAAATTGTTGAAAATACTTGTGTGGGTACTCTCGAATAAGGAAACATGGTAACTTGGTTGTGATATCAGTTTGTGAAGTATTTGAGAATATGAATCAAATTGTAAGTTGCTTATTTGAATTTGTTGTAATTGTGCGTAGTGCCTTATCTGCTGTTTGTGATTGTTGTGTTTGAAACAGTACGGTGGGATTGGGTTGCGCGCCACAACACGAAGTAATAAGGTGTGGGTTGGGGTGATAAGGGTGGCCGAGGTAATAAGGGTGGACGAGGTAATAAGGATGAAAAACGATCGAAATCGCTATTGAAATTGATATAAAATCATTGATGTGAAATTGTGAAAGGAGACAACATGAGAGTTTGCAACATGTGGGGCACTGATTGCCCATTTGTTTGACTACTTGTACTTTATGTGATTGATTGGTTGTTGTTCTCCTTGTTGATCTTAAAACGTGCTTTGTGTTGAGGATTATTTGAAATGAGGAAAATGTGGAAAATATTGTTGGTTGGCTTAATTGATTCTTGGTGTAATTTATTGGTTGTCTTATTATCGTGATTACTTGTTTAATGGCTTGAGTTTACTTGGGTCAAAGTTTGTCCATACGTACTAGTACAATTCTAGTGTACTGACGTCCCTTTTACCGGGGACGCTACATTCGTGTTATGATTGTAGGTGGATAATAGCAGGCACTTCAGCTCGTCGGCAGTAGTATTCTTCATCTTCCACTTCCCGTTTTGGTAAGCCCTTTTCTTCCTCGGGGACCTGTGTGGCTCATGCCACTTTTGTTTTAGACTTCTTTTTTGTTTTTGGCGAGGTATAGCTGGAGCCTTGTTACCGGCAAGTATTGTATTCCCTTTTGTATCCTAGAGGCTCCGTAGACATGTAAACTGTGGGATTGTGGCCTATGTATATATGTCGGGCGTTGTAAATGTAATTTATAAACTTATTAGTAAATCAATCGCATGGTTATGTTTGTACATTATGAAATCAGTTATAATTGGTGAGAAATTTGGTTAATGAGAGATAATCAACACGGAGGTAACGCGTGGGATAGAAAGGCACCCAGGTCTGCTTGACTGGGGCTACCCGGTCAGGCGCCGCTCATGTCCCTCGATTTGGGGAGTGACAAGGACACTGTCACATGTCACTTCTAACTAACTAATAACTAACTACCAGCTAACACATTATTAACAACTATCATAACAACACAAAAAGGGAATTAATAAACTAACAATACAAATCATAATACTTATAGTGGTTTCCCACGAGCCTTTGATAGTTCTGTTGGTGTATGGAAATGAAAAAAGAGAAGGTAGAAGATAATAAGGTTTCGTGTATGGTTCAGAATCTGATGCCACGATAACTGATGAAGCTGATCACCTTTTACGTTAATTCAAGATTAATAAGTGGTATGACCACTCATAATTAACTGTACTTGACCCCTGCCTGATTTGATTATTAAGGCTATGGTCCATCTGCTATCCTATAGAGGAAACCTCAATGTGGTTATGACCACCGATGGCTAGCTCATGCAGCTCACAACTATAAATATCAAGAGAGGCAACCCTAGACACCTCTTATCCAAGTCTTTTAGACCAAAGACAATGAAATCCACTCATCGAGCTCGTACGAGGCACAACCTAAATAAGCGGAGGTGACTAGCTGTATGGGTTAGAATCCGACCCCAAAATAATTGACGAAGCTGATCACCTTTAAGGTTAATTCAAGATTAATAAGTGTTATGACCACTCATAATTAACTATACTTGACCACTGCCCGATTTGATTAATAAGGCTAAGGCCCATCCGCTATCCTGTAGACGGAACCTCAATATAGTTATGACTAGCGATTGCTAGCTCATGTAGCTCACAACTATAATACCAAGAGAGGCAACCCCGGAAGGGGGGCTTCTTCTTTTTCTTCATCAACATTCTCCAAAAGGAAGGGAGAAAATGGACGGGAAATGTCCAATTCTTGGAAAGATACAACACCATTGTAAGGCTCTAAACCTTTTCATGGAGAGGCAAACCAAATCAATATCATCAATAAAAGTTGCCAATACTTCTCACCCTAATTTCAAGCGTTTATTATTATTTCTTTTACATAGTTCATGGATTATTACGACTTGCTATAATTGACCTGTAACTCATATATATTGTTTTGTATTAATAAGTGTATGATAAATTTTGAGTCACACAGTTAGAATAGGACGAACCGTTCATTTCCTATGTGAAAGAACTGAATAGTTTCATCTTGAGACTTGTGCAGTGAAGTTGCTTTTAACATAACAATTTACTAACCAGACAGAGATTCCTCTTCATGTATATTTGAGATCGCCATGATGAGAATATAACTCAAAAGTCCATATAAGTACACAAATATCCCTTAAGTGGATGATCTTGAATCTTTATCCTCACTTGCCTCGTGGATAGATTTTTAAGTTTAACAAGTGTTATTCCTTTCTTGCTTTATGAATAACACTTTTAACTTTTGACCTTAAAATTCTGCCTATAGGTCAAGCGGAGGTCAAAAGTTAAAAACCTCCCCCAAAATATCATATTTCTATAATTTTTTGAATTATTTCATTCTTAAAACTAGTAAAGGAGAATAACGGACAATCTTCTCTATGGATATGCTAGAAAGAAATTGATAAATAGTTACTTTTCATTCCGCTAATTGAAACATACTACTATTTAAAATTATTCAAACTTTAGCCACTTTTTAATATGGTTATATTTGGACAAAAATATTTTTAACTAAAATACGGAAAACTCCAGCATTACTCGAAAATTGTACAAATAAGACTTTAACATACTGTGTTGGACTCGATCGGTAATTCTATCAGATAAAATAAAAAATGAAGTGATAAATGAGTTGATAAAACTAATTTTTCTTTTGATACTCCCTCCATTTTAAGTTATGTGATACTATTTTCTTTTTAGTCCGTGCCAAAAAAATGACATCTTTCCTTATTTGGAAACAACTTACTTTTATGCAATGATTTATAGCCACACAAAATATATGTGCCTCATTTTACACCACAAATTTAAAAGTCTTCTTTTTAAAAAAAAAAAAATTGTGTGCCCAGTCAAATGAGTTCATATAAATTTAAACGGGGGCAATATTATTTATTTATTTGTAGAAATTAAGTTTCTAAACTTGAGTGTTATAGATGACACTCGTAGTAATGCACTGTAACAACAATTTAATATACAATATTAGGTTTCTTTGTGTAAAAGTTGCACGCGACGCCCTATTTGATTGCCCCCATTTAACCTATGCGCTCTTATCTTCCCCCTCTTCTTTTCCTCCTCTTCTTCTTTCATGGCCAAATAGGCTTGCCATATTGAATGCACGAAGAAGAGGCATGCCTTTTTTCTTCTCCTCTTCTTATTCTTCTTCTTCGTGACATATTGAATGGTTATTTCATGTCCAAATAGTCATGCCTTTTCTACGTACGTATATTCACATCAAAATATTCAAAGAGTCCCACCTTAACCCCTTAATGTCGTTAAGCACAAACAATATCTGCAAATGCTAATGTGTATCTGCTCTTTTGAGAACAACTGATGTCAGTAACCATAAATTTTTAGTGAAGTCCACGGTGATTACCCGAGAACTTGTACAAAGTAACAAGTGAAGTATACAGCTAATACGATTTTATGCTTACAGATCACAGTTTGTACAATACATCATGAATGCTCCAAAGCATGTCTCCTGATAGGCATTAAACTGAAGTTTGCCCTTGCTATGAACTGAAATTTTCCTGATTGCCTTTGCAAGTCAGGCGAAACTTCAGGCAAAAATATATGAAGTTTTGCTTTGATAAGGTTATAATTCAAGCAAAAAATTCTGAACTTCAATCTTCAGACATACACAATTGAACTGAAGTTTGTTTGATTGCCTTTGTAAGTCCGGCCAAATTTTGGAAAAAAAATATCTAAAGTTTTGCTTTGATAAGGCTTCACTTCAGGCAAAAATTCTGAAGTTCAAACTTCAGACATACACAACTGAACTGAAGTTTGCCCTTGCACTACGAACTGAAGTTTGCATTATTTCCTTTGCAAGTCAGGCCAAACTTCAGGAAAAAATATTTGAAATTTTGCTTTGATAAGGCTACACTTCAGGCAAAAAAATCTGAAGTTCAAACTTCAGACATGAATTTTGCTAATTCAAGCCCGTATGATTGAAGTTACCCGAAAAGTGGGTACGCTTTTAATATTTTGTGCAAAGCAGGTATAAGTTAAATGGTAACCCAAAAACCATAGATGCAAATGCCCCCACCTTTGTTGATAAAAAAAAAGTAAAAATTGTGTGGGGTAACCACTTTTTAAAGTGGTATTTACTTTTTATCCAGCATTTAATACTTAGCAATAATAGTCACTGGTCTATTAAAATTAGTATGAAAAGACCGTGTTACCCTTTCTTCTATATCTTTCATGTTAGGGAGAAGACCTGTGCCGTCGTCTGTGATACAACGATTGCCGTGGACTCCATTGGATTCTCTTTTTGTAAGGTGTCTCCATCTCTGGATGATAATTTTTCATATAATTAGTGGGTTTTTAGAGGATATACACTCATGAAAAATATCTTCACTTTGCATACTGCTACTTGATAGTGTGTGCATAAGACACTTAGTAAAAAAGATTCATTAGCAAAAGTTGGTATCTTTCTAGGACAGATTAGAACTATTTCCTCTTAAGATTGTTTGAACGAAGCACCTGCATGGGAAATACAATTAGCAACTAATTTAAAGGATAAACTAAAACTTTTTATTTTGTAGATGGTGATAATTGCATGTCCCGTATATAGCAAGTAATAGTTTTTCTACAATTATAAGTTCAAAAATTAAAGGTAATAGGTCCTGAAGTCCTAAAATTAGACTAACAAGCTCAAAAGTTAAGGACAACAGGTCTTGAATTAGGCTAAGAAGGCCAAAAGTTAAGGACAATAGGTCATGAACTTACAATTACAAGTTCAAAAGTTAAGGATAATAGGTCGTGAAGTCCTCAACTTAGACTAACAAGCTCAAAAGTTAAGGTCTTGAACTTAAGCTAAGAAGCCCAAAAGTTAAGAACAATAGGTCCTGAACTTAGAATGACAAGCTCAATAGTTAAAGACATTTGGTCCTGAACTTACAGTTACAAGTTCAAAAGTTAAGGATATATAGTCATGAAGTTAAGTTCGAAAGTTAAGGACATGTAGTTCTGAAGTCCTGAACTTAGAGTTACAAGTTTAAAAGTTAAGGACATATAGTCCTGAATTCCTGAAGTTAAGTTCAAAAGTTAAGGACATGAGCAGAAGGGTATTTTCGTCCAGACAGTTAAAATTTATTAAAGAAGTGGCTAAAGACTAAAAATATTTTAAACTGTGGCTTAAAAATAAATACATGTGTTACTACTGGCTGATCGTGCACTTCCCCTAAAAAATAAAGAAAAATTACCAGCTATGTCCTGAAGTTTAGATTTTTAGAATATTGTATAGATTTTTGTATTTCATCATCTTATTTGCTACCCCGTCCATGAAATTTCTTTTCCGTCTTGTATCTAATGTTGCTAATCAAGCTTAAAAATATAGAAGGTGATTTTTGCATGTGATTCTTTGATAGAAAGAACCCTATTATTTGATTCTAGTTTTGATAAGTTTATGACTAAGGGCTAGAGGTTGATAAATTGTGATTTATTTAGAATATTTGCGTACGTTTCCCAAAAATAAACATAAAGACCTAAGATGGGCTAACTCAATATCTATTTGGGCCACGCCGCGTTTCCATTTATGGGCTAGCCATTCGCAAATTGTCCTCTGTGATCATCAATACATCACTAATTCAGTCCTATTTCTCATTTCTGACGTAAAAGAGACTCGAGATATCCAGCAGTACCGTGAAAGTACCCTTACAGGTTGGTTAACTACTACACTTGTTTAAAATCGATGTGTACAATTATTATATATAAACCCATAGAGATACCAGATTTAAGGTCTGATTATGCAGTCTACCTCAATTACTCCTTTGAATACTTGCTTCTACCCAATTCCTAAGCATTTTTACTCCCCCAATCGTTCCTTTAATCTCAATAAGAAAACTCTTCCTCGTTCCTCACTTTGCTCCACCCATTTAACAAACAAGTGTTATTTTGCTCTCGGTTCTACACATAGTTGCAGTCAGGACCAACAGAAACACAAAGGGGACAACAACAACAGTACAGACCCAGATACAAACCCAGATCGACAGAACCGTATAAATTGGGAAGACTTCTATTCTTCAATTCAAGAAAAGAGAAGCCAGTACAGTGAAGACAACGAGGAACCGAAAGTTGAGTTTTCCAACCATTCAGGCATTTACAGAAACATGTGGTGGACGGACTTGAAAGCCGCAGTAGGCCAGAGGATTAACGTGGAGGGCATTGTTTCTTCTTTAGGGGTTTTCTCTAAGGACAAGCATTTGGCGATCCCACATGTTATTGTGCCGGATATAAGGTATATCGATTGGGCTGACCTAAAGAAACGAGGGTTTCAAGGTGTGGTCTTTGACAAGGATAATACAATTACAGTTCCTTACTCCTTGAGCTTGTGGTCTCCTCTTGCCTCTTCTATAGATCAGTGCAAATCTCTCTTTGGTAACAATATTGCAGTTTATAGCAACTCTGCAGGTAATTAGATTTCTTTTAGATCAGTGCAAATGTCTTAGTTGGGCCCGTGTCAATTGGGCCAGTCTTGACTCCTAACAGTTCATGCTCATTAATTATGATTTCTGAATTTGTAGGACTAGATGAATATGACCCTGATGGTAGAAAAGCCAGAATTCTTGAACGTGCAATCGGAATTAAAGTTATTATGCACAGTAAGTTGAATTTTTCTTTATTCCATTTGCCCTAATCTGTCATGTATTGTGTACTCCATTTCTATAGTAATGCAACTCTGAAGTAACATGAACTAACGAATGATAAGTCAAGAAAATGAGAAATTTGTATGAATTTCATTTGCCTATCTTTGAGTTAATGCTATTTGTATTTGCTGCTTCCTTATGTGTATACTTTAGGGGTGAAGAAGCCAGCTGGAACCGCTGAAGAAATTGAAAAACAATTTGGTTGTGAATCGTCCAAGCTTATTATGGTAAACTTGGTTCTTTCAGTTTTTTGTAAGCTTTTCTCTGTCCTTTCTCAGTTGACAGTTTATGTTGTGTCCTTTGCAGGTGGGTGATAGGCCGTTTACAGACATAGTTTATGGTAATAGAAATGGTTTTCTTACTATTTTGACAGAGCCATTAAGTCGTGCAGAGGAACCATTAATTGTACAGCAGGTTAGATTTCCTAAAGAATGATTTATTTGATGACCTTGATTATAATTTTGGTTCGTAACTTCATATTAATATAATATGATTTACCTAGGCTATGCTAATCTTTTTTTGTTTAAAATAAAGGTGCAATCCAGGACAGCTTGTACGCACCTCGACTTATCCACCTATGTTGAACTAAATTTCCAATAGTTTGAATTTCTTGAGCTATCAATTTATCTTTTTTCTCCATCCTGAATGTTTGCGAGATCTTTTACCTTTTAAATACATATGTCCAATATTTGAAGTCAAATTCCCTTGTTATTGTTGCGATACTGATTGTAGAGAGGTTTATGTATAAGCTGAGCACTAATCTGGTGATCACGCTTCCTGGCATGGGCTCCTCTTACCCAGTCGGTCATCAGACTTTCTGGCCTCACAGAGCTGAATTGCTTATCAGCAGCGGTGGTTTTGTTAGACATAGATCAGACTTTCTTGCTTCTCTCAGCTGAATTGCTTATCAGCAGCGGTTGTTTATTAGACATAGTCCATGGAGTTAATCTTTGGTGGTGACTGTAGGGTCGACATCCTATTCTCCCCTACTTGAAAAAGTCACCTATAGTTATATTACTTTTGTCACAATGAACTTGTAGCATTCTCAAGTAAAGACAGCCTCTCTGATGCTTAAAGCAGTTTTAACATCTTGTCACTTATTGGATATACATCCGCCAATTGAAGTGGGTACGTTGGATGCCTCATCCACTGCATTGTGACAGCTGCTCATGAGAAATAGGTCCATCACCTGCATTATTTTTGTCATTGTCACTTCCAAAAGTTACTGGCGTGACTGCTACCTTAATCCCTACAGCATTTCGTTGTGAGGTTTCCAAAGAATATACTATACTCAAAAGATTTTTTTATGGGTTACTCTGCTCAAAATTATAATGCACAATTATGTGATCACTTCTTGACTTTCAAGTTGTCTCTCATCAACTTGATCAAGTATTAATGCTGAAAGGAATGAATGAAATGACATCTTGGCACCTTCTTTTGCTACGATGTGTTTTATTAGGTGATGTTGTGTTCCTAGGTTGCTGACTGAATCTAAATATCCATGAAGTTTGGGATAAAAAATATTTGGATATCACAATAACTTAGCTTGATTTGGATGAAGTGCTTCCCCTCCTTTCGTTTTATCTTGCAATTTGACCTAGTTTCATCGGACACTTTTGATTCTAAGAGCAAAATGTCTGCAGGTCAGGGTACTTGAGGTGGCCCTTGTGAACCGATGGAGTAGCCAGGGGATGAAGCCAGTCAATCATACGCTTCTTCCTGATTGCCAGCAGTGTGTAAAAGACGAACCACTTTAGGGAATTTCTTTAGATAAAGTGAGAAAAAGTTTATACCCGACCATGAACATATTTTTTTTGGTTACGACTAATAATTATACAGGGTTATTTCCATGGGTTTGCCTCTTGCGTTTGGCTTCTGATAAGAAGGCTATATCAATCATTTCAACATTTTTTTGATTGAATCATGTACCAACTGAATCTTATGAACAATTTTCTCTCTTGAATCGATGCTGCTTGTGGTTGAATCTCAAAATTTGTTTGGTGATAATGATAGAAGCATTTGTCAACGAGGTCATTCTCCTAAGAGTATATTATTTGGTTGATGATTGCAACATCATTATTTTGGTTGATTTCAACGTCACTTATTTCCAATTGTTTCAAGCCATATGGTTACAAGAAAACAAGTATCCACCCTTAATATCCATCAAAAACATGGGTGGGTTATTCCACCATTTAAAAACGGGTTGAATATGGATAAAGAACTATATTATCTACTTAGAAAATGATAAACCAAATGGATGACTAATGTGTTTAACTTTTACATTTGTAAAACCTCAAACTGGGTTCCTCAAGTTTGTAAGATTAGGAATTTTTTTCATAAGTGAGCATATTTAAGAAGCCATGAATAATATAAATATCCATATTATCTGTCAGATAAACTCGTTTTTATCCGTCTTAAATATGTGTTGGGTCAGATAATTTATCCGTTTTTAAAATTATCCGTTTTGACCCGCGAATAATCTATCCGAACCGCCTGTTTGCCACCCCTCCTTAATTAATATTTGAATGTCAGACTGATGACAATCATAAAAAGATAAAACCATCGTATAAATAATGTTTTCGATTGATGGTTAATTTGAGGCATGACATGGAATCCTTTTTAATTTTGCTAAAGTGCCTAACGAATCAAGTGCCCGGCAACATAAATCAGACAAAATTAGAACAAGGTTATGTTTCATTAGAACTTGGGAGAAATTTTAATAGGCATTCCTTTGGAAGGGAAGGGAAGGGGATCCATGACAATTTGTTCGTCAGGATTTATTAAGGACCAATCATATCGTGTCACAACGTAATGAACAAATATAAGAATGTTTAGCTTTGCCAATTGGTACCCTGCACACAGCCTTGGTCCTCCTCCAAATGGTACAAATGCATATGGTTGAATAGGCTTCTCAAATCTACTTGGGTCAAAATTTTGGGGCTCTTTAAAATACTCTGAACAATAATGTGTACCATATGTTGTCCACAATACCTGCACATAGCAACAAAAATTAGCATATGATATATAACAGGACATGTAAAAGAATTTGACATGTAGTAATAATCTTTCACTCTTCTGCTATCTAATGACTCAAAGAGTAGTGATAATTCTTACCTTCCAACCTTTTGGAATAATGAATCCTTCAAATTCAATGTCAGCAATTGCTTTTCTGAAAGAACCAAATATCGGAGGAAACAGCCTCATGCTTTCCCGAGCAACTTGCCATGTGTATTTCATCTTTTTTGTGTCTTCCAACGATAATGTCTCATCTGGTCCTTTGTTACTCATTATATTTGCATGTTCTGTCACAAGTCCAATTTTTCACGTTAACCAGTTTAGTATGTGAAAATAGTACGGGTAGCCAGTTTTTCCACTAGTAATCTTAAAATAGTCAATATTTGTAAAGTCATTAAAAAATAATTATTATTTTGCTGAAACACGAAAAACTCCAGCATAATCTGTTGGTTTATGGAGTTCCTGCATATAAACTCCATTAAATTATGTTGGAACTCCAATACATTATGAAATTCCAGCACATTATGTTGGAATATCATACATAAAAAATTCGAACTCCGGCATATCATGTTGGAATCTTCCCAGATTTTAAGGGTGTTTTTGTTTGGATTTTATCTTTACATAAAAAAGTGACTATATTTTGATAACTTCCGGAACTGTGACTATTTTTCAATTATCTATTTTATATATGGTGATTTTCCCCCGTTTAGTATATACGAAGAGTGAGGCCGAAACTGAAATGTTGATAGAGTAGTTAGCTTCTGTATATAAGGCATACCTTGAAGGAGAAGAGAATAGCAGGTGGGATGATGAGCCAACATTCTAAATGTCATAGCAATGGCAAAAGAAGTTGTATCATGTGCAGCAAACACTAACAAAACAACATTATCAACAACCTCTTCCTCACTTACCTCACCACGAATCATCGCTTTCACTAACCGAGAAAGTAATGCCTCGTCTAACTTCCCTTCTTTCTCCTCTCCAAATTCTATCTCTCTTCTCTTCTCCCTTATAACCTCAACTAGAATTTTCCCTATTTTCAATCTTGCATTTTTTGCCCTTGAAAACTTAGATCTTGGAAACTTAAATGGAGGTGAAAAAGCACCTTCCAATACTCTCTCAAACGTTTCAAGTAATCCTGGTTTGACTACTATTCCCAAAAAACACTCAAACACAATCTTGAACGTCAAAGATTTTGTCAAGTGATAAAGTTTTATGATCTGGTCTTGGCCATTACAATTTTTGTCTAAGTGAGATTGAATTGTGTTACAAATTTTAGGAACCATAGCATCTAGGGTAAAAGAGGCAAGACTTGAAGATATAATCCCACGAAGGCATCGATGCGCGTCTCCTTGTTTCTCCATAATACAATTCTTGCCCATAAGCTCAACTGAAGAAGTAGGCCATGAACTTATTACCAATTTGAATTCATTAGACAAAAAGAACATATTAGCTTCTGCTCCACATACAACTACTGTTGGTGATCCCATTAATCTTGTTTTGAATGTCTTTCCATATTTTTCGATCCGGGGCTGAACAAATTCTTCAAATAATTTGTTCTTTTTTTGGGCTTTGTAGAATTCTATGGTTTCTCCAATCCATGGAAGCCCCATTTCACCAGGTGGGAGTTTCTTTTTGGTAATGTGTTTGTAGCCTTTGTAATGTTTCAATAGAATGGAGAAAACAATTATGAAAAAGATTGATAAGCAGAAAGAAAAAGGAAAGTTGATTAGCGCCATTGGAAAAGAGATGAGAGAACTTAACAAAAGAATATTCTAGTGTTAATTAGTAGCTAAGAACTATGCCAAATTTATACTCCTTTGCATGGAGAATATGACGTATTAGGAAATAAGAAAAACATAAAATCATTAACAAAGTCAAAGAATTTTGCTCACACACAAAAAGTCAACCAATTAATGACCTAGCTAATTACTCCATTCACTGAAATATATAATCATTCAGTTTTTCCTAATTTATTTCAGAGGAAAATCAGAAAGTCGGTTCTACTAAAGAACTGATCATATGCAATGCATGTGAGCTTAGCCGTCCAAAAACCAAGTTCTTCACCCTACAAAATTAAAACCACTGAATCATCATCATAATATATCTGAAAGATTCATATGAAAAAAGAAAAAAGAAAAAACTTACCGGCCACCACGATTCTTGCAATATTGGTCAATTCATATTAAAATATTTAATAGCCATAGTATCCCTAGATATCTGCTATGGCTAATATATAAATTGGGTTAAATAGCTTCTAATGGACGTGATATTTGCAGAGCATCTTCTCCATCAAGTTTAAAATAATAATGAAGCAGGAATGATTCTGGTAGCTGTATGTGGGAATGATGTCAGAACACCTTATATCTATGGAAAGGTATACATGATCCTCCAAACTTGTTAATTAAAATAATCGGCAGTGAATCTAAGATTTAAACTTGATGAGTTTATTTTTAAGGTTCTTAATAAGTAATTCATTCTGTTTTTAAAACTATGGGTTTATAATTTAACATTTGTTAAAATTTTTTGTAAATATATATAGGTTCCATGTCAAAAATGATAAAGTTTGTTTGAAGTCCCGCCACTTAAAATAGGTGATGATCAGGTCTACCATAAGTAGCTGTCAAAAATGGGTCAGGCCAACCCGACTCAGCCCAAGCCACGGGGACTTTTGAATTTGGTGGGCTCGGACGAGTTAGCCTACTATTTGAACGAGCGTTAAAATGGCCAACTACCCTACCTTAATCGGGTCATGGCTAGGATGGGCCGGCACTTCATTTTTTTCAAATTTTCTTTTTAAATCTTTAAAGATTTCTTTGTGACATAGTCCCTTACTCATGTATAACTTCTGTTTGCATATTGTCATACAAGAATCTTGATATTTACTAAAGGATCTCATACAAGACCGTATCAGTTTTTCTAGGGTTCCATCTCTTCTTCCAAATTTCTGTAAGTAGATTTAACATTTTTAATCTATTTTATCAAGCTTTCCTTTGCAGATTTAATCAAAAAGAGAGTTTTCGGCTGGAAGAGATTTTCGCTGGCCATTTACTCTCACAGTTGCTTCCTATCCACTTTCTCAATGTGCCGCTGCTCATCGGACACCTGCTCATCCTCCACTGGCGGTCTCCATCGATCTGAAAAGTGTAGTTCTAGAGAGTAGACACGTCTCCCCTTTTGCAAAACAGGGTTTCAAAAGCAGCCAGCAATGTTACCAACGAATTTTGCCCTTCTGGTACTAGAGGCGGTGGACGAGGCGAGCTTTTGGCATTTGGAAGCGAGGAGCAAAGCTACATCGGCCAAAACGAGTAGGTTTGGCGGCAGCTGACCCGGGCACATCAAAGCTTACTTTCAGGTTTTTCCACCGGGAGTTGGTACCTCCCGATCTCTTGTTTATTCTGTACGTCCTTTTACGTATTTTAACTAGCATCTTGTGTGTGGTTTACTCTATCGTTATCTAGCAAGCATCCTTTTGCGTAATTCTATTAAAGTTCGTCTCTTTTACCGTAGTCTGTTGGAGGGATAGTGGCCGCGGCGGAGGATGGTACTGTAAGGTCATGTCCTCGGGGGGTGGGGGAGGAGGTGAGCAGGGGGGCATGGAGTGGTCCTGTGGGTAGGGCGGGAGGTTTGGGTGGGGAGAGGTTAAAGGACGCTCGGAGATTGAGGATCGGGTCGTGGAACGTAGGCACACTAACGGGTAAGTCCATTGAGTTGGCAAAGATTCTCCAGAAGAGGAGGGTCAACATAGCATGTGTGCAGGAAACTAGGTGGAAAGGGACGAAGGCGAGGGATGCAGATGAGTTTAAGTTGTGGTACTCTGGGGTTGAGAGGGGTAAGAACGGAGTAGGTATCTTGGTAGATAGGAATCTTAGGGAGTCCGTGGTTGAGGTTAGGCGAGTG
The DNA here is from genome assembly GCA_032618575.1 of Nicotiana noctiflora. Lineage (NCBI taxonomy): Eukaryota > Viridiplantae > Streptophyta > Magnoliopsida > Solanales > Solanaceae > Nicotiana > Nicotiana noctiflora. The sequence goes on along the minus strand of JASVEL010001995.1, from coordinate 62,561 downwards.
GATGATAGGTTAATGTCTATTAAACTGGTTATTGGCGGTAGTGTTCTCAATGTCATTAGCGCTTACGCGCCGCATGCAGGCCTAGATGAGGAGGTTAAAAGGCGTTTTTGGGAGGGCTTGGATGAGTTGGTGAGTAGTATTCCCCAATCTGAGAAGTTAGTTATTGGAGGGGACTTTAATGGTCATATTGGGGCGGAGGCTGGTGGTTACGGTGAGGTGCATGGCGGCTTTGGCTTTGGGGTTAGGAACGGAGGGGGCACTTCGTTGCTTGATTTCGCTAGGGCTTCGGAGCTTTTGATCGCGAACTCGTCATTTCAGAAGAGGGAGGAGCATTTGGTTACTTTCAAAAGTTCCACGGCGAGGACTCAGATTGATTACCTCCTCCTCAGAAGGGGCGATAGAGGGCTGTGCAAGGATTGCAAGGTTATTCCGGGAGAGTCCCTTTCAACTCTTCATAGACTCCTAGTGATGGATGTAGGTCTCTGGGTGAAGAGGAAGAGGAGGGGTTCTCGGGGCCGACCGCGGATTAGATGGGGAACTTTGACTAAGGAGAAAGCCCGGGAGCTGGAGAGGAAGCTAGTTGATGGGGGAGCTTGGAGTAGCTCTGGGTAAGCGGACGCAATGTGGTCAGTGACGGCGAACTTGGTTAGGGAGGCTGTGCGAGATGTGCTTGGGGTAGCCAAGGGCTATTCAGGCAGGCACCAAGGTGACTGGTGGTGGAATGAGGTAGTCCAAGGAAAAGTGGAGGCGAAGAAGGCGGCGTTTGCTAAGTTGTCAGGGAGCTTAAGCGAAGAAGAAAGGAGAGCGAACAAGGAGAACTACAAGGTGGCGAGGAAGGAAGCGCAACTAGCGGTCACGGAAGCTAAAAATGCAGCGTTTGGGCGCATGTACGAGGAATTAGGGGAGAAAGGCGGGGACAGAAAGTTATTCCGGTTGGCTAAGGTGAGGGAGAGGAAGGCGAGGGATCTAGACCAAGTTAGGTGCATCAAGGACGAGGATGGTAGGGTTCTGACGGGGGAGTCGCAAGTCAAGCGGAGATGGCATGAATACTTTCGAGACCTGCTTAACGAAGAGGGGGATCGAGTCTTAGAGCTAGGGGAGCTGGGGCATTCAGAGTGTCCTAGAGACCTCGGGCACTGCAGGCGCATTAAGGAGGAGGAGGTCTTGAGGGCGTTGCGTAGGATGAGTAGGGGTCGAGCGACTGGGCCAGACGAAATTCCGGTGGAGTTTTGGAAATGCATGGGTAGGTCGGGAGTGGAGTGGTTGTCCAGGTTGTTCAATGTGATCTTTAGGACCAAGAGGATGCCGGAGGAGTGGAGATGGAGTACAGTGGTTCCCTTGTACAAAAACAAAGGGGATATCCAGCGTTGCAACAACTATAGGGGTATCAAATTAATAAGTCACACCATGAAGGTCTGGGAGAGGGTGATCGAGGCGAGGGTGAGGGAGATGTCATCTATATCTGTGAACCAGTTTGGTTTCATGCCGGGTCGCTCTACTACAGAAGCTATCCACCTTGCGAGGAGGGTGGTGGAACTGTTCAGGGATAAGAGGAAGGACCTGCATATGGTGTTTATCGACTTGGAGAAGGCGTACGATAAGGTCCCTAGAGAGGTTCTGCGGAGATGCTTGGAGGCGAAGAGCGTGCCAGAAGCCTACATCAGAGTGATCAAAGACATGTATGATGGAGCCAAGACTAGGGTTAGGACGGCGGGTGGCGACTCGGACCATTTTCCGGTGGTTATGGGGCTACATCAAGGATCTGCGCTAAGCCCTCTCTTATTTGCCTTGGTAACGGATGCTCTAACTCGCCATATTCAAGGGGACGTGCCATGGTGTATGCTCTTTGCCGACGACATAGTCTTGATAGACGAGACGAGGGTCGGTGTTAATGCGAGGTTGGAGGTCCGGAGACGCACCCTCGAGTCTCAAGGGTTTTAAACCAAGCAGTGTCCAAGCACGGAATATCTAGAGTGCAAGTTTAGCCGCCGAGTCGAGCGAAGTAGGGCCGGGACACGAAGTCGGGATCTCGAGTCACAGCCAAGAGGAGCGGCTCGGATATCTTGGATCGGTGATTCGGGGGGACCGAGAGATTGACGGGGATGTCACTCACCGTATAGGGAGCGGGGTGGTTGAAGTGGAGGCTCGCATCGGGAGTCTTGTGTGACAAGAAAGTTCCACAGAAACTCAACGGGAAGTTTTATAGAGCGGTGGTTAGACCTGCCATGTTGTATGGGGTGGAGTGCTGGCCTGTGAAGAACTCTCATGTCCCGAGAATGAGAGTTGCGGAGATGAGGATGCTCAGGTGGATGTGCGGGCTCACCAGGTTAGATAAGATTAAGAATGAAGTTATTCGGGAGAAGGCGGGGTGGCCCTAGTGGATGAGAAGATGCGAGAGGCGAGGCTCAGGTGGTTCGGGCATGTGCAGAGGAGAAGCCCTGATGCCCCGGTGAGGAGTTGTGAGCGACTGGCGGTGGTTGGCGCGAGTCGAGGCAGAGGGAGGCCTAAGAGGTATTAGGGTGAGGTGATTAGGCAGGATATGGCTAGAATGGGGATTTCCGAGGACATGACCCTCGATAGGAAAGTTTGGAGGTCTAGTATTAGGGTTGTAGGGTAGGGCCTTCTAGAATTCTTAGTACTTCTGTTAGGGGCCGAGTGGGGTTTGGTAGCGATCTCTATAGTTAATTAATGTATTGTGTTGTGCCTCTTATGGTAGTAACCGATTGGTATTATTGCATGTCATTCTACTTTTGGTTTTATGTTTAGATAATTATTTATTTGATTTATCCCGGATTTACTAACATTGTTTTGTTTTGTTTTGTTTGTTGATTTTCTCTCTCTTTTTCTGAGCTGAGGGTCGGCCGGAAACAGCCTCTCTACCCTTTCGGGTAGGGGTAAGGCCTGTGTACGTATTACCCTCCCCAGACCCCACTTTGTGGGAACATACATGGTAGTTGTTGTTGTTGTTGATCTCATATTGAATGCAAATATATATATAGTTTGCAATTAACTTAGGATCTAGGGTCGGATCATTAGGAGGATAACTTAGCTTTATTTTTAAACTTTTTCTATTATTTACTAAAGGATCTCATATTGAATGCAAATATATATATATATAGTTTGCAATTAACTTAGGATCTAGGGTCGGATCATTAGGAGGATAACTTAGCTTTATTTTTAAACTTTTTCTTTTAAATTAATATTTAAATCCGAATTCAACCATATTTTTTCCACATGGGCGCACTCGGCTCAACCTAAGTCTCAAGGGCCAATGAGCTAACTTAGGTCAGACTTATGAGTCTCGACTTGAAGTGCGCTCGAAAATCCTATCCAACTTTACCCAAGTAGTGAGCTGGATGGACCAAGCCCTACTAGCCAAGTTCATTTTGACAAATCTATATCACTTTTCTATTATATAGAAAAGGAAACATGGTCAATCAAGAGTATATATGTTATTTTAAAATAATTATTGTATTGTTTGCATTTTTAAATGCGAATGTGCCCTCCTTGATATATGTGGACCCCACACACCCTTGACCAATCGCTTCATTAAAAGTTTAAATATATTATTTATTAGACTACTTTTGCATAGAGTTACTCCATGCAAATACTCATTTTGAATGTCTTTCCTCATTGATAAAATTATTAATTTTTGTTTTAGTCAGCTAAAAATTTTCACAGAAAAAGTTGATTTTATTTTTAAATAATAAAACAACAAAAAGAAATATAAATAAATATTCACAAGATTTTTACATTTATCCATACTATTTTAACACAATTTAGAAAATAAAATTAAAAAAATTTCATGTATTCATACTATCTGAAGGCGATTTCAAACCTTAAAGTTTTATATTCAAAAGCAATTTTAAAAATTATAGTTTGTTAAACCGTTAAAGTTAATTGAAGCGATGATATTTGTTCATCTGTGCTAAGAGGTTATATCTAATGTACTTAATTGATGTGAGAATATGATTTATATGGTTTGAACTCCATTCTTCCATGATAATTTTCAACGATCTATAAATTGTCTTAAAATATTTATTTTTTTTATTATAAAAATTAACATATGATAAATCTGTAGAAAAAATAAAAATATTTCTCTTATATCTGTAATTAAGAAAAACTTAAAATCCCTATAATTTATAGACTTCTATCAGAAATTTATTATCTTATCACCAGTAACATCACTTTAAACGAGTTATAATAAAATATAATTTGAAGTACTATATTGAATTACTACAATTTGTATCATATTAATATTTATTTAGTGTAGTCGGTTCTCTTTGTTTGAAGTACTAAATTGCCTCTTTAGGGATGCAAGTCCCCGTGTAAGTTCTCTTTGTTGACTGTACTAAAAATTTCTACCATTTTGTTGTATATAATACATAAAGTAAAATCATAAGTTTTTTTTTTATAACTTTTCTTGTATTGTAAAGAATGATATTGTTCGTCTTAACTTTTATCATGTAACTGATTGTTCCTACTATTGAAATTCTTACAGGACCAAGTTGGATATATCCAAAATTAGTTTACAAATAGATCGGTAAGTTTTTAATACAAATTACGTTTGTACTTTTAATGTATTATCTTGTTAAAAATTCAAATATAAAGCAAAAATAATACTATTCAATTAATTTTACAATATGATGTTTATATTTGACATTGATATTAAAATGAGTTTTATACCACATAATCTTATTATGTTAATAATTGGAGTAACTTAAGCAAGTTATAATTTATAGTTTAATTTTTTTATAAATTAATTAATTATAAATTGTGATCCTCAATATCATTCTCTATCAATTATTAAATGAATATAACAATGATTGATTTATTTATCAAAAAACTAATTAAACACCGACAAATAACAATTTTACGATTACAATATTGGGCCCGAACCTTTCCTCACCTTGTTACAATTAATAAGATGAATCACTTTGGCAATAAATTTGTTTTGGCCGGTCGTATTTATCTTGAACTATACTGCATGCAGGTGCATTCAGTAGTTCTTTATTCTAATAAATTGTGTGTAGTACAGAATATGCTGTAAAATTGGCGGATCTATATGGTTTTCTTTGGGTGCTCAAGCACTCATTACAATTGATAGGGTTTTGATAAATTTATATGAATAATTATTAAAATATTTAGATAAATATTGAGTAAGCACCCGTACCAAAACTCTTTTTTTCTTTTCTTTCAAAATTATTATCGCTGAATATCCGCGACTTTAAGATCTTGAATTCTGTATTGTGTAACAACATATGTTAAACCTAATGGAATATAAATTGCGTTTATTTTAAGCAATTCATAATTGCGTTTATTTTAAGCAATCCATCTCACCTAGGTAATTGAACTTCCTACAGTACATTAGTTAAGATTAAAAGGTGTTCTTCCCACGTCAGATTTTCTAAAGAAAATGCTTTTAATAAAAATAAAAATCTAGAATCTTTTAATAGAACGAGAAGTGCCTCATCTAACTATTCTTTATATAATATTAACATAAGTAGTGATTTAAGTTTTGAACACCAAAACTTGATTAATATTTCACCACCAACTGAAACTAAAGTTAATTAGTACTTATGAATATAGTAATTTCGCAATTTAAATTGAATAAATTAGCAGAGAGAAATAAGATATAACAAAACTATGCGTATTTCAAAAATATTTAACTACCATCAAGGAATGTGATGAGATAAATAAGATTCACTCTTAGTAGGAAGTTATGTTTTGCGACTACCCAAAGAGTCATCACTTGTTTTCTTAGTCATTTCGTGCTTCTGAGGCCTTGAAAACCTCACTTCTAGTTATCTCGATTTGCGTGCGTAGTATGAGCGCACAACCAAAAAGTTTTTCTGCTGAAATATATAAATTATGTGAAAAATTTGAAGAAATTTGATATTAATATGATTAAAGTTGACTTTGGTCAACATTTTTGGTAAACGGACCCGGACCCGTGATTTGACGGTCTTGGGAGGTCCGTAGAACAATATGGAACTCAGGCATGTGCCCGCAGTCGAAATCCGAGGTCCAGAACCCCGGTAAAAGAATTTTTCTGTTAAATTATTTTTTGTAATTATTAAGGAAAAATGGAAATAAAAATGAGTTAGAAAATATAGGTATCGGGATCGTATTTTGGTTTCGACGCCCGGTACAGGTCTTAAATATGCGTTAAGCGCTTTCTGTAAAGTTTGGTTAAAAACGGACGTCGTTTGACGTGTTTCGGCCTTAAATTGGGAAATTTGGAAGTTATGAAATTTTGAAAGATTTCTTGGATTTAAGGCTCAATTCATTGATTTTGATGTTATTTTGGCAATTTGATCGCTCGAGCAAGTTCGTATGATATTTTTGAGTCTGTGTGCATATTTGGTTTGAAGCCCCGAGGGCTCGGGTGGGTTTCGGATAGGTATCAGGATGATTTTGGACTTAGAAAAAATTGCAAAAAATCTGCAGCATGCATTTCTTCATCGCGTTCGCGTTCGCGATGCTCTCCTTTCCCCTTCTTCGCATTCGCGAACTAGTCCATGCATTCGCGATGCCAAGGCTTCCCCTTCAACGCGTTCGCGATCTTTCTCTCGCGTTCGCGTACAACAAACTCTAGACCCCCAGCATTTCCTCTACGCGTTTGCGTGAAGGCTCCTGCGTCCGCGGAGCCTGGCCTGCCTCTTCTACGCGTTCGCGTAAGGAACCACGTATTCGCATAGGCCAACTGATAAGCCCCCAATTTTCTACTATGCGTTCGCGACTAGCTTCATGCGAACGTGATGGCCAGACCAGTCCAACCCTTCGCAAATGCGACACTGTTCATGCGAACGCGAAGGGCAAAATTTTTGCCCAGTGATTAAAGACCCAAAACAGAACAGAAACGGGATTTTCATCCCATTTCTCAAACTCTCTCTTCTCCACAGCTATTGGGGTGATCTTTGGAGCATTTATTCACCAAAGTTCATTGGGTAAGTATTGTTTAACTCATCTTCTTCATTTTTCATCAACATCAATCAATTTCTTAGGCCTAAACATGTGAAAATAGGTAGAAAATTAGAGAATTGGGTAGAGTAAGGGTTTTCAAAGAATTTGTGAATTAGACCTTGTTTTGGGGTCGAACTTAAGAATAAATTATATATTTGAACTCGTGGGGTTATGAGTGACCGGAAAATGGTTCGAACCTCGTGTTTTGAGCATGTAGCCTGGGGTCGATTTTCACTATTCCGGGCAGAATGTTGTAGAAAATATATTTAGCCATTTGGATTAGTGTGTGAAATATTATTGATGATATTAAATAAATTGTGTATAGATACGATTGAATTGGAGCCAAATTCGAAAGGGAAAGGCATTGCTAAGGATTGAGTTGGCCGTAAACCTTCGAGGTAAGTGTTTGATCTATCATAGCTCTAGGGAATAAGAGTTGATTATATGTACTATTTGTTTATGTATGGAGTCTGACGTATAGGCATGGTGACGAGTATCTATACGTTGGGGGTCGAGAATGACCTTGAGTCTTAAATTGATAATCTCACATTCTTATGTGATTCTATGAAAGAATTATTTGTTGAGCCACCCTTCATGATTCTTGAAAAGATATTTTCTTCTTATTCCCCCGCAAGACTCGATGAGACAATTTTCATGGAAAATTTGTCTACAGCCAAAATTTAATGAGTTGACAAGATTGCATTGAAGATTACGTCGGGAAAAATTATGACTCTAAACCAAGTTCTCTATGTTCCAAAAATTTGCAAGAATCTTATGTCTACCTCACTTCTTTTCAAGAATGCATTCAAATGTATTTTAATTCTAATAGTGTTGTACTAAGTAAGAATGATGTGTACGTACAAAAAGGTTACCTGAATGAAGAACTTTTTAAGCTAAATGTAATAGCAGTTCCTATCAATAAAGTTAATGTTGCTTCTTACTTACTTGAGCCAAACACTTTATGGCATGCACGCCTGGGTCACGTCAACTTCAAAACAATACGAAAAATGATAAATTTGGAAGTATTTCCAAAATTTAATTGTATTAATTCCAAATGTCAAATATACGTGGAATCAAAGTATGCTAAGCATCCTTATTAGTCCGTTGAAAGGAATTCAAGTCCTTTAGACTTAATTCACGCAGATATTTGTGACATGAAGTCAACACCATCTCGTGGTGGGAAAAAGTATTTTTCTACTTTTATTGACGATAGTATGAGATATTGCTATATTTATTTACTTAATAGTAATGAGGAAGCAATTGATGCTTTCAAGCAATACAAGAGTGATGTTGAAACACAACTAAACAAAAATATCAAAATGATTAGAAGTGATCGGGGTGGCGAAATGAATCTCCTTTTGAAAAATTATGTTTGGAAAATGGCGTTATTCACCAAACAACTTCTCCTTACTCTCCATAATGGAATTGCGGAGAGAAAGAATCGAACGTTGAAAGAGATGATGAATGCGTTATTGATAAGTTCTAGTTTACCACAGAACTTGTGAAGGGGAGCTATACTCACAGCTAACCGAATAATCAACCATGTACCTCATAGTAAAACACAGTCCATTCCTTGTGAATAATGGAACGGAAGGAAGCCCAGCCTGAAATACATCAAAGTGTGGGGGTGTTTAGCTAAGGTACAAGTTTCTAAACCTAAAAAGGTTAAGATAGGTCCAAAAATAGTTGATTGTGTATTTATTGGATATGTAACCAATGGCATATCATTTTTTGGTTCATAAATAAAAAAATCCTGATATCCACATTAATACGATAATAATATCAGATAATGCTGAATTCTTTGAAATTATTTATACATATAATTTTGGTATTTGTCCTACCAAAAGTCAAAACGACCTTGGGAGGAAACAACAGATGGTGTACCTAATGAGAAAAATTCAAGAAGAAGTAAACACCAAAGAACATCTACTTCATTCGGTCTAGATTTTCTGACTTTCCTGCTAGAAAATGAGCCTCGAACCTTCATGGAAGCAATGTCTTCCTCGGAAGCACAATATTAAAAAGAGGTTGTCAATAGTTTTCATGCGGAAAATGTAAGATGATGGCACTATTGACAAATACAAAGCAAGACTTGTTGTCAAATGAATTAAACAGCAAGAAGGTCTTGTCTATTTTGACACATATTCACTAGTAACAAGAATTACATTTATTTGGATGCTAATAGCATTAGCCGCCTTGTATGGTCTTCAAATCCATCAAATGGATGTAAAAACGGCCTTCATAAATGGTGATCTAGAGGAAGAAACATGAACCAACCTGAAAGGTTTGTGGTTCCGCAAAAAGAAAAGAAGTTGTGTCGACTTGTTAAGTCCCTTTATGGACTAAAACAAGCACCCAAGCAATGACATACGAAATTTGACCAAAAAATATTTTCAAATAGCTTTAAGATTAATGAATGTGATAAATGTATTTACATTAAGAGCTTTCCAAATCATATAGTTATTGTTTGCTTATATGTTGATGATATATCATGGGTGTTAAACGGGTGGAACGGACTCATTTTTTTGAACCCGTATGGTTTGAAATTGGGCTGGTTCCGGGCAAATAGTAACAGGTTTAACGGGTCAGGGTAATTGCAGGTAAAAATTGAATCGTACGGGTTACGGGTTGAGGGGGCCGGGCTGAGCCGGGTTAGTGTTATTTCAATTTTTTTTTTGGAAAATTATATAACTATTGTAAATTATATTAATACTTTGTATTAATTTAAAGAATACAAGGAAGTTGGTAAAAAATTGCACTTATAAATTGCAAGTACTACATTTATTTCAAAATTCAAAATTAAAGTTTGCATTTAAAAAGTAAATTAACAAAAGAATAGTAAAACTAAATTTTCATGCATAATAAATTAATAATACTTCAAATTAATCTGACACACTAAAATATTAAGCATAAATACGTCTAATAATTTTAAAATAATACAAATTGTCTTAAAATTTTAAAATAACACATATATAGCATATTTCAAAAAATAATACTTTACCATCATTTTTTATGATTTGAGAATTTATAGTATTCTTATACCCTAAATATATACACTATATGTTAAATTCCAACAATTTAAATTATGTTAATTAGTATACAATAATTGATATATTCATGGTATATTTATGGTATATTCATTGTATATTGACAAAAAATTCAAGGTATATTAATGTTATTATTCATGTTTGGGGCCGGTCCGGTCCGGGACGAGCCGTTTAACCAATTTAATGTTACTATTCATGCTAATGGGTTTTACGGGCCAGGTAACCGTTTCAAAAATTTAAATCGACCAAACCCAGCCTAGCCCCTACCCAGCCCAGCCCATCCCCCCTTACCGGGCTAGGCCGATTCCGGGTTCTACCGATCTGGGCTGGTCCGGAGCCGGGCTGACCCGGCCCGTTTAACACCTATATGATATATTAATACTGAGGAAAGACATTGCCAGCATTCAAGCTACTGAGTGTATGCTTGCTAGTAAGTTTGTTATGAAAGACTTAGGAGTTGCTGATGTAATTCTAGGAATTAAAATCCAGAGGACTCCTCAGAGTCTGGCTTTGTCTCAATCAAATTGCGTAAAAATAGTACTTGAAAAATTCAAATACTTGGAATTTGGAAGTGCAAGAACTCCAATTGACTTAAACCATCATCTTGTAAAGAATAAAGTTGAAATCACGTCTCAATTGGATTATGCTCATGGGTTAGGAAGCTTTATGTATATTATGAACTGTACACATCCTGTATAGCTTGTGCAATAAGTAAACTTAGTCGATTCACAGCTAATCCCAACAAACATCATTGGGTAGCAATAAAACGAGTTTTGGGATATTTGGAATATACCCAAGACTACGCTTTGTATTATAATAAATATCATGCGGTTATCAAAGAATATAGTGATACAAATTAGATAACCGGCTCAACAGAAATAAAGTCCACAAATGGATATATTTTTACTGTTAGTGGATGAGCAATATCTTGGAAGTCTTCCAAACAAACGTGCATCGCTCGCTCTACAATGGAATCAGAGTCTATAGCTTTGGATAAGGCCGGCGAAGAAGCTGAATGGCTTCGAAATTTCTTAGAATACATTTCGTTCTGGCCAAAACCTTTGGCTCATATACGCAAATATTGCGATAGTGAGGCTGCCATAGGATGGGCAGGGAGCATTACGCATAACGAAAAGTCTCTTCATATACGACAAAGATATAAAACCGTTAGACAACTACTCTCTAGTAAAATTATCACTATTGATTATGTATGATCAAAGGATAATGTGGCGGATCCGCTTACAAAAGGCCTACTAGAGAGGGAGTTGAGAAATCGTCTAAAGGAATGTGACTATGGCCGAGGACAAGTCATCATGGTGGTAACTCTACCTAGAATGTTGGATATTCCGAGGTCTAGGTTCAAGGAGCTCAAACAAAGTTGTGATTTGACTGGTTCAACACTGTCAACGTAAAATCTTTGGTCCCTTCTCATGATAAAGACAGTGTTTAGTAACAAGGATAGAACTTTACACGTTTTTTAGTGATTACCTACATTGGATGTGGCATTTATCAAATAGTCAATCTAAAAGATTACACGTTTAAGAATCACCTACGCAAGTGTGAAGCAGAAGCCACTTCAATGAGAATTCTGTAAGGCCAATTCTCTACGCACATGTAAAACCAGACGATGTTATGGCTAAAACGAACACAACAATGAGAATCAAAAGACGGTTAAGGGTTGGTTGTGTGATATATTGTTGTCTAGGTATACACTAAAGTTCGATGGTTCAGAGATATCAAATCTATCTATTGATCGAGTATATCTGATATATGCTCACTACGAAAAGTTCAGAGGAAAAACTACTTATCCAGATGCCATTAATCCTTACTTGCAAATGACGCAACTTTCATCTATGTTCATTCTTGTTACAGTCATTCCCATTCATGTGGGAGATTGTTGGACTTTAAGCCATTGGGCTTTAAAGACTAGAAGTATGAATTGAGAAATGGTGGAAAATAAAATGGAGGAAAATAAAAAATTTTAAAAATTTTGAAATGAGCTTTGTCAAATGAACTTTGTCCATCATTGGTGATGGACAACTACACTTGTGTGTATAAATATAGGACCACTTCTTAAAGCTCTTAAGGGAGTTGAAGAGAATGAAGCCTCACAGCGTCGTCGTCGCTCGACTTGACTTCGACTTCGGATTTTGATTTGTCAAATGAACGATCGATTTCACAAAGTTTATTTAACTAATCAAAGTTTATTTAATTAACTATTTAAAAATTAATTAAGTGCCAGTCAGTTCATTAACAGAATTAACTGGAATCCAAAATATTGAACGTTGCTTTTTCCTTTTGAACATACACCTCTTCCTTTCAAATATATGTTCACATTATGAATAGACATCACACCTCTTCCGACATTGCTTATAAATTCCGAGACATGGCTTCTTTTTCACATACTGAAAAATTATAAAACTTCCTTCTGAAAATCCTGTATTCTACTTTGCAGTTTCTCTTTCAAATTCGTAAGTGTGATTTTGTTCTGTTCTTTGAGTTCATTAGTATCTTGCAGTTTGTATTGTCACTATTGCATGAAGGTTTATTATGTTTCATCCTGGGAGGATTTAATCCATTACCTTGGCAAATTATGAGGGGGTTAAAATTCCTTAAGCATGCACAAGAAAATTGTGAACTCGGAATATTTGTTATCGTTTACGGCTTTCAGTTTCTTCTAACAATTTTTCTAATTTTTTGTTTTAACACGTTAGAGATAACAATCCTTATTGTGGATTTCTAGTTTCCATAGCTTAACAACAATTTCCTTATCGCCTGTTGTATTTGTTGGACTATTTTAGAGTTGCTTTTATGTTGTTTTGTGACTGGAAATCATTGAGAGAGAGAGAAAGAGGTGGGGATCCTACACGTTGACCGTTTTTTTCTTTTGCCTTATTCATTTTATATGATTTATAGTTCCATCAAATTCAAGTAAAAAATGTAACAAAATTAATTTAACTACTGCGTATGAATGTATGCACATAATGATTCTAATTCATCCAATTAAAGGATATTATAGATGTGCAATTTAGAGTTACTCGATCTCATCTCACGGAAAATCTTTACTGGTCCTTGTTTTCTTTGTGGTATGCGGCGAGCTAAGATAATAGGAAAATGCTGAAGACTGTGAAATATTTATACACCAATGTTTACACCTAATCACATAAATTTTCCATAATTAAGTGACAGATTGAGATGAGTATAAATACTAATTAGGATCCAACTCCTCTTCAGTTTTCTCTTCTCCATTTTTCCCAAGTTCTTGTTTAGATTAGGGGCACATGGCATAAATTAGAATTAATGGCTAAGATTTAATTAATTAAAGCAAAATCTTAACTATAGTTTAAATAATTAGTAACTTGTCCATAAATGTATTACAAAATTCTCCTCTCTTGTAGAAATTGTTCAAATTATTTTTTTTGTTGGAATCAAAGTAATTTTTGTCTTTTACGCTAAGTAAAAACAATCATTATAATGTATCTACAATTCATTATATTTCCTTTTGAATATGAACTATTACAACAACAACAACAACAGCTACCCAGTATAGTCCCACAGGGTGGGATCTGGGGAGGGTAATATGTACGCAGGCCTTACCCCTACCCGACAGGGCAGAGAGGCTGTTTCCAATCGACCCTCGGCGAAAGATCGAGAAAAGGAAAAAAACAAAAACAAGACAAAAAGAAAACGCATTAGTGACTCCAGAGTAAACCTCAAAAAACTGACGTATAAAAGGACAAAGTAAATAAAGCAACAACATGAACAAAAGACAGTAGTAATTCTAGGAGTACTCACCAAGGTATTAACTTATCGGGAACCCTCCCCCCTCGACCCATCCCTACCCAGCAAAATAATAGAAGTTCCTAACTTACAACCTTGATACTAGACCTCTAGGCTTTCCTATCAAGAGTCATGTCCTCGAAAATCCGCATAATAGTCATGTCCCGCCTAATCACCTCCTCCCAATACCTCTTTTGGCCTCCCTCTGCCACGACTTGCGCCAACTATCGACTGCCGCTCGCAACTCCTCACCGGTGCATCGGGGCTTCTCCTCCGCACATGTCCGAACCACCCGAGTCTCGCTTCTCGCAGCTTCTCATCCATTGGGGCTACCCCTACCATTTCCCGAATAACTTCATTCCCGACCCTATCCAACCTGGTGTGCCCACACATCCACCTGAGCATCCTCATCTCCGCTACCTTCATTCTCTGGATATGGGAGTTTTTCATTGGCCAACACTCTGCCCCGTACAGCATTTCTGGTCTAACCACAGCTCTATAAAACTTCCCCTTGAGATACTGTAACACTTTCTTGTCACACAGGACTCCCACGCAAGCCTTGAATATGAACAATTAAATATCTAATATTATATTTTAACTCATTTCCCACTCCGACAAGACAAATCCCTATTAGCATTATTACATCGTCTAAAAAAAGATTTTTAACTTTGATTCCAACCCAAAAAAATTGTACTGAACAACTTCTTCAAGTAGTAATGAAATTCTGGATGAAGCAATTTAACGTCTATTTTTTACTTGGAATCCAGAAAACCAAAAAGAAAATGGCATTCTCTAATTCCACACACATTGTAAAATAACGAGAGAGAGAAAATGAGTTTATTTTAATTTTATGGTATATATAGAGCTTCACTAGGCAAGTCTATTATTAATAGACTATTAACATGACCCTTGTCTCGGATTCCATCTATTACAGTTCCTACTTCGTACTGAAACTTATAGCCCATTTACTCGTCTTCTGATTTACCCTATAACCTATGAACCTTTGAATTCGTGGATTCACCATCTTACACCAAACATTACATTTACTCACTTAATTACTACTGCAGAAAAGCAAATTATACGTACTTTTATGAAGAAGAAGAAGAAAAATGACTGTAGCTTCTCGTTTCTTTGTCTTTTTTCCCCAAAGTGACGGAAATTTCCTAATTCACCAAAAAGGGAAACAGGATCAAATGACATAAATGAACAACGATCAGTTAGGCAAGCCACAAGGCCACTAGCCGAAGAGTGTAAATAGGTATCATAGATGAGAAACCTAACTCATTTGGTCATTTTATAGTGACAGCTCATGCCAATGGAAATTGGCGTACTCGGTTCTCCTTATTTTAATGGTCTCATCTTCTCTACATTTACTGCTACACTATTCACGTAAACTTAGCTGGCCCTTAACTCACTGTTGAACCGAAAACCATCTATCTGATTACTCAAAAGGTGCATCCAACTCTATGACTCGGTTGTCAAAGAAATGGGGTGAAAACTATGAGAAATCAAACTTCAAATTTCAGTAAAGACGAAAATATATAAGTGCTTTGGAAAAAATTTACTTTGCATATTAGGGATGTTGACACGTTGACTGGTCAAGCGCGCAGTCAAAGAGTTAGAGTTATTTCATAGGCACGAGCAACAATAGACACGAGCAAGTTACACGAGACAATCAATGCTCGTATTCGTTGAAGGCATTGAAGGGTTAAAGATCGTGAAATATCAAAAGGAATGAATCTAACAACAAATAAGAGCCCACATACATCATTAATGGGCAGTAAATGTGAGAAACGTTAAAGAATATGTATTTAATGTGTATGATTACATAACGTAGCATTTAGAGTCATTAATTGCTCATAATTGTCTTATTATGACAAAGGTAAAGTCTGTCTTCCCAAAAATTGCTATAAAAAGGGAAGTCACAAACAATTGTAGACACGAAGCACTATTGGAAAATACACTGATTAATTAGCTTTCATACATTGATACTCTCGATTCTTTTCTTTATATTCTTTTCCGATTATCAGTAACCCGAATTCTTCTAACTCTTAGCTTTGACTAAAAATCTATTTTTTGGCCAAACAAATTGGTTCCGTACGCTACAGGAAATCTGATAATCAACTGTATCTCCATTCGATTTCCTTATTCATATCAATCATGTCAAATAACAAGGACAACACCCAATATTCATATCAATCATGTCAAATAACAACGACAAAACCCAAGGAAACCCTGAAATTCAAGCAATCCAACATCTTCAAGGAGACTCTCCACGAGGCTCTCCACGGCGTTCCCGTGAAGGCACTCCTGATAGATCTCTTACAAATGGATAGGCTCAATTCGACAATGTTGAAAACATGAATCAGGCTTTGCAAAAACTAATTGCTTCCCAAGCCAGTAAAGCTCTTCAAGCTTTCGTCAGTCAATTACCTGCTGCTCCACTCACACCAACTCCGAACAATAATACTTTGGAGAACCCTCGTTCTGGGTTGGTTACTTCAGGCAGTAGTGGAACTCCTAGTGAAACACGAGAAGGAGACCCAGATCTATTTATTAAAGCACACTTGGGAGCTCAAAAAGTTGAAAAGAGAAGGGAAGACATCTTCAAAATCAAGCAAGGAGATTCAGAGTTGCTTAGAGAGTTCGTAGATAGATTTCAATGGGAAAGAATGATGCTACCACGAGTACCTGACAATTGGGCGGCCATAGATTTCGCTAGCAATTTGAATGAGAAGAGTTCAGAAGCCACGAGGCGACTCAAGGAAAGCATTCGAGAATTCCCATCAACAAGTGGAAAGATGTTTACAGCAGATATAATACAAAGATGAGGATTGAAGAGGATATCATTTTACGACATAAAACAGAAGAAAAGTAAGTTCAAGGCATGCAGAAAATGAAAAAGGATTTGGTAAAAACAAGTACGAGCCTTACATGCGACCAGCGTGAAAGGACTCACGGACAAGGAAAGATAATCAAAGGTACAATCACAAATCTAGAAATAGGGAATCAGGCTCCTCATCAAGGTTCGGAAATGATCGGAATTCACGTGGACCACAAGATGATGATGGATGTTTAAAAGCAAGGTTCGGTGGTTACAGTTTTAACACGAGCAACTTAGGAATCCTAGCTATTTTAAGAAGCATGAAAGATAAGGTACGATGGCCGGAGGAGATGATGTCATATCGAAATAGACGAAGCCCTGATCGTTGGTGTGAATTTCACAATGACCACATGCATAAAACATCAGATTGCAGATTTTGCAAAGTAAGGTTGATCATTTATTAAAGCAAGGGTATCGCACTGTGCTATTTAGTGAGAAAGGTAAGCAAGCATATGTGAAGAACAGACAAGAGTCTCTAATATCGCCCTCGCCCAAAAGAACCGTCAATGTTATAAGTGGAGGAGAAGATATCAATAGTGTTTCATATACCGCGGCTAATATAACATCCAAAATAACAATCACCCATAGGAAACTATTATGTCATGTGCTTGAAGAGTAGAATATTACATTCAACAATGCAGATGCAGAAGGCCTCTTGACTCCACATAACAACGCACTGGTAATATCCTTACTAGTACGTGATACTAATGTGAAATGTGTTTTGATTGATCCAGGCAGTTCAGTGAATATTATTTTGATACGGGTGTTGCGTGAGATGCAAGCTGAGGATAAGTTGGTTGCAAAAGTGCATACCTTGTTAGGATTTCAAAACTCTAATGTCATAACCAAAGGAGAAGCAATCCTTACCATGTTTGCAGAAGGTGTTGTCAAAGATACCAAATTCCAGGTCGAAGATATGGAAAATGGCTTACAACATGATTCTTGGGAGACCACGGATCCATGATATGGATGTCGTACCATCAAATTTATATCAAGTTATTAAATTCCCATCACCATGGGGAATTTGTCAGATTAGAGGTGATAAACAAACATCTAGGAGTATTAACTTCGTTGCAGATTCAACTGTTCAAAGTGAAGTCAAATAGCAATTACATGACTTAGTTGAGGATTGTATAACGTCAACCTCAACCGAACAAGGAAAAACATATGTGGATTCAAGGCCTGACACCATTCAAGAACCAGAGAAAAATGAGAATTAAAACAACGATAGAGGAGTTGGAGGCTGTGGTATTATTCACACATTAGTTCGAGAGAAAAGTGTATATAGGAGCCAATCTGAGCCCAGAGGTAAAATACAAGTTAATTGAATTTTTAAAGGCTAACGCAGATTGTTTTGCTTGGTCCCATTCTGACATGACAGGAATTTCACTAGAGTTGAATGAAGACCAATCATATCCCCCAGTCAAACAAAAGAAACAAAAGTAAGGAACTTTAAAGAATCAGGTAATTCAAGAAGAAGTTCAGAAACTGCTCAAAATAGGTTCAATTCATAAGGTAAAATGTCCTAACTGGTTCGCTAACACTGTTGTAGTTCCTAAGAAAAATGGTAAGTGGCGTGTTTGTGTGGATTACATAGATCTTAATAAAGCCTGTCCAAAAGATTCGTTTCTTTTACCACATATAGTTCAATAAACAGATGTGTGACGACCCAAAGGGTCATCACTTGTTTTATTAATCATTCCGAGCTTTGGAGGTCTTGAAAACCTCATTTATAGTTGCCTCGATTTTGCGTGTACAGTCCGGGCACAAAGCTGGAAAATATTTATGTTGAAATATGTGAAAAAGTTGAAGAATTTTGATATTAATATTGATATGGTTGACTTTGGTCAACATTTTTGGTAAACGGACCCGGATCCATGATTTGACGGTCTCAGAAAATCCGTAGAAAAATATGGAACTTGGGCATATGTCCGGAATTGAAATCCGAGGTCTAGAACCCCAGTAAAAGAATTTTTCTGTTAAATTGTTTTCCGAAAATGTTTAAGGAAAATGAAACTGAATTTTTATTAAAAAGTACTGGTATCGGGCTCGTATTTGGGTTCCGACGCCCCGGTACAGGTCATATATATTGGTTAAGCGCTTCCTGTAAAGTTTCGTTGAAAACGGACGTCGTTTGACGTGTTTCGGCCTTAAATTGGAAATTTTGAAAGTTATGAAAATTTGGAAGGATTCTTGAGTTTTAAGGCTCAATTCATGGATTTTGATGTTATTTTAGCGATTTGATCGCGCGAGCAAGTTCGTATGATGTTTTTAAGTTAGTGTGCATATTTGGTTTGGAGCCCCGAGGGCCCGGGAAGTGTTTCGGAGGTGGTTCGGGGTGTTTTTGAACTTAAGAAAAACTGCAGAAATCTGCAGCAGTCAATTCTTCATCGCGTTCGCGTCTAGGCGGTCGCGTTCGCGATGGCCAACTTCTTCCCTTCATCGCGTTCGCGACCATAGGATCGCGTTCGCGTACAACAAATTTGGACCCAGCCGTTTTCCTCTACGCGTTTGCGTAATGTGCCACGCGTTCGCGTAGGCCAATTTGTAAGCCCAGATTTTATTCTTCGCGTTCGCGACTGTGTACACGCGAACGCGATGCATTTCAGTCCAACCCTTCGCGTTCGCGACTATGTCCACGCGAACGCGATGCCCATTTTGCCCAACCCTTCGCGAACGCGACACTATCCACGCGAACGCGAAGGGCAAACTTTTGCCCAGTCATTTTAATCCCAAAACAGAACAGAAACGGGATAACAAATCCCATTTCTGTTCAACCCCTTCTTCACAGCCCCTTGGACGATTTTTGAGCTATTCTTCACCAAACTTCTTGGGTAAGTGATTCTTAACTCGTTTTCTTCATTTTCCATCAATATTATTTGAATTCCTAAGCCTAAATAGGTGTAAATGGGTAGAAAAAAATTGAGAATTTAGTATAGTAAGGGTTTTCAATGAATTTGCGATCTAGACCTCGTTTTGGAGTCGAATTTAAGAACAAATTGTATATTTGAACTCATGGAAGATTGGGTGAACTTATTTTGGTTCGAAACTTGAGTTTCGATTATGTGGGCTCGGGGTCGATTTTTACTATTCCGGGCAGAATATTGTAAAAATCATATTTAGCAATATGAACTAGTTTGATAAGTAGAATTGATGATATTAAATCAATTGTGTATAGATACGATTGGATTGGAGTCAAATTCAAAAGGAAAAGACATTGCTACGGATTGAATCGTTCGTAGACTTTCGAGGTAAGTGTTTGTTGTATCCTAGTTTGTAGGAATATGAATTTAGTTATGAATAAATTGTTGAATAAGAGTTATTGGTGTTATACCGGTAATGAAGGTAAATTGTTGAAATTATTATAAATTATTGGTTTAAAACCGGTAATTATAAATATTGTTGATATAGAGATTATTGGCTAAATGCCGGTAATATATATAATTTATGAATTGGGATCGTGTGGTACGCCGACCACAAAGTGACTTAAATCTTGGCATTGGCCATAGTTGCCGGTAGCCTATTGATATATTCGGGAGCGGGTGGTACGCCTACCACAAGATATAACTATTGATATATTTGGGAGCGGGTGGTACGCCTACCACAAGATATAATTATTGATAATTGGGAGCGGGTGGTACGCCTACCACAAGATATAATTACTGTGATAGTTGGGAGCGGGTGGTACGCCTACCACGAGACATGAAATGAAAGAGGAATTGAGACATGAAAGTAAGATTTATTCTGTTGATTAGATTATTCTGGATATCGTGAGTTATTGACTGTTATTTCGGAGCAGAGTATTTCCTTATAAATGTATTGTATATATATATCTATATTGCAACTGTACAGGTTTAGGTGGGTGACTGGCCTTAGCCTTGTCACTAGTTCGCTGGGATAGGCCAGGCACTTACCAGCACATGGGGTCGGTTGTGCTGATACTACACTCTGCGCTCTTTTTGCGCAGATACAGGTTACGGATAGCAGTAGCGGCGGTAGCGACTTGTGGATTTTTCGACTACTGAGACTACGAGGTAGCCTTGCAGGCATCCGCAGGACCCGTCGTCTCTTCTATCTATGCTTTTCATTCCGTTATCTCATGTAATCGAGATAAACAGCTTGTATTTTCTTTCAAACCATTATGTGTATTATTCTTAGAAGTTCGTGAGTATTGTGACACCAGTCTTGGGTAGTGTATCATGTTTGGGTTTTCTTTATCATAATTGACTAAGTCTTCCGCTAATTTTGATTATTCCGCTGTGATTTACGTGTTTTAAATAAGAAATTGGTTATTAATGGAGATGTAATTAATATTTGGCTTGCCTAGCTTCCATTTAGTAGGCGCCATCATGACCCCGATGGTGGGAAATCCGGATCGTGACAAGTTGGTATCAGAGCCCTAGGTTGCACAGGTCTCACAACTCACGAACAACCTTAGTAGAGTCTGAAGGATCGGTACGGAGACGTCTCTATTTATCCTCCAGAGGCTACAGAGTTAGGAAAATATTCTCTTTATTCTTTCCAGCCGTGCGACTTGATCTTTTGAATGTTAATTGAATTTCTACTCTGTTCTTCCGCAGATGGTAAGGACACGTGCATCCTCATCTACTGACCAGCAGCCCGAGGTCCCAGCAGCGGCAGCTCCCGCTAGGGGTAGAGGCCGAGGTCGAGGTCGTCCTAGAGGATAAGGTAGGGGCAGAGCTCAGCCCCGAGCAGCAGCACGAGTGGCAGAACCTCAGGTTCATATCGAGGAGGAAGTTCCAGCCCCAGCAGCTCCAGTAGGCCCAGCTCAGGTCCTAGGAGGAGCTGTGTTTTCACCGGATCTACAGGATGCTTTGGTCCGTATAGCAGGTTTTATGGATCACATCACCAGAGCAGGCTTATTACCGGTAGCACCAGCTACTTCTCAGGCCGGAGGAGGTAATCAGACTCCTGCTACGCGCACTCCGGAGCCAGTAATTCCTCAGGCTCAGGATCCTGTGATTCAGCCAGTTGAGGCAGTTCGGCCTATTATTGCGACTCCGTCTAATGATGGTGCAGCCATGTCTGCTGATGCGTTGTGGAGATTGGACAGGTTTACCAAACTGTTCACTACCACATTCAGTGGCACTCCTTCAGAGGATCCACAGGATTTGCTATACAACTGCCACGAACTTCTCCGTACTATGGGTATTGTGGAGACTAATGGTGTGGATTTTGCTACTTTTCGGTTATCCGGTTCCGCCAAGACTTGGTGGAGAGATTATTGTCTAACCAGGCCAGCGGGATCGTCATCTTTGACTTGGGAGCAGTTTGCAGGAATTATTCTTGGAGAAGTTCCTTCCAGCAACTCAGCGGGAGTTTATGCGCAGACAATTTGAGCGTCTTCATCAGGGTTCTATGTCTGTCACACAGTACGAGACTAGGTTCGTGGACCTGGCTCGTCATGCTGTTATCATACTTCCCACGGAGCGGGAGAGAGTGAGGAGGTTTATTGATGGCTTGAATCAGCCAATTCGGCTACAGATGGCTATGGGAGCAGGAACTGAAATCACTTTTCAGGAGGCGGCTAATGCAGCCCGCCGAATCGAGATGGCTTTGTCACAGGGAGCGAGGCATGGATCAGATAAGAGATCTCGTAATTCGGGTAGATTCAGTGGTACCTCATCTGGAGATAGAGATTTTTATGATAGAGGCCATCCTCCTAGGCCTTATCAGTCAGCTCTTCAGGTTTCTCATGATGCTTCAGGTGATCGTAATTCTCAGCCACGCTACTCTGATCAGCAGCCTATCAGTGCACCACCACTTCGCTATTTTCAGTAGCCGAGGGCTTGTTTTACGTGCGGTGATCTTAGGCACATTGCAAGGTATTGCCCTCGAGCTTCTTACAGATCTCACCAGCAGGGTTCTCGTGCCATGATTCAGGCCCCAGTTCCCTCACAGCCTGCCCAGCCAGCTAGAGGCGGGGGTAGAGGACATAGAGGTGGAGGTAGAGGTCATAGAGGTGGAGCTCAGACCGATAGAGGTAGAGACCAGCCAGCAGCTGATCGTCCTAGAGATACTGCTCAGGGTGGTGGGGCACAGCCCCGATGTTATGCACTTCCCGCCGGACCAGAGGCTGAGTCTTCTGATGCCGTCATTACAGGTATTATTTTGGTTTGTGATAGAAAGGCATCAGCATTATTTGACCCTGGGTCTACATATTCGTATGTGTCTTCCTATTTTGCACCATACTTGATTCAGCCCAGTGATCCACTGAGTGTTCCCGTTCATGTGTCTACACCAGTAGGCGACTCTATTGTGGTTGATCGAGTTCATCGGTCATGTATTATAGTAATTGAGGGTCTCGAGACCCGTGCTGATTTATTACTCCTAAATATGGTGGACTTCGATATTATACTAGGCATGGACTGGCTATCTCCGTATCATGCTATTTTAGATTGCCATGCCAAGACTGTGACTTTAGCCCTGCCGAATTCGCCTCGTATAGAGTGGAAAGGGATTTCAGGTCATACTAGCCTTAATGTTATTTCTTATGTTAAAGCTCAGCGTATGGTTGGAAAGGGATGCTTGGCTTATTTGGCCTATGTCCGTGATTCTAGTGCCGAGGTTCCTTCTATTGACTCGGTGCCTGTGGTTCGCGAATTTCCTGAAGTATTTCCTTCAGACTTGCCAGGTATGCCGCCCGATAGGGACATTGATTTTTGCATTGATTTGGCTCCGGGCACTCAGCCCATTTCCATTCCCCCATACCGTATGGCTCCGCCGGAGTTAAAAGAATTGAAGGAACAATTGCAGGATTTACTTGAAAAGGGTTTCATTAGGCCCAGTGTTTCGCCGTGGGGTGCACCTGTATTATTTGTAAAAAAGAAAGATGGTTCGATGCGAATGTGCATTGACTATCGACAGTTAAACAAGGTGACTATCAAAAATAAATATCCACTTCCGCGAATTGATGATTTATTTGACCGGCTTCAGGGTGCCAAGGTATTTTCAAAGATAGATTTGAGATCTGGCTATCATCAGCTGAAGATTAGGGCATCCGATGTCCCTAAGACCGCGTTCCGCACTCGGTATGGACATTATGAATTTCTGGTCATGTCTTTTGGGTTGACAAATGCTCCAGCGACTTTTATGGAATTAATGAATCGGGTGTTCCGGCCTTATTTAGACTTGTTTGTAATAGTCTTCATTGATGACATATTAATATATTCCCGCAGTCAGGAGGAGCATGCGCAACATCTCAGAGTGGCCTTACAGACTCTGAGAGATAGCCAGCTATATGCAAAATTTTCAAAGTGTGAATTTTGGCTAAGTTCAGTTGCATTCCTGGGTCATATTGTGACGGCAGTAGGTATTCAGGTTGATCCGAAGAAAATTGAGGGAGTCAAGAGCTGGCCTAGACCGATATCGGCCACATATATTCGGAGTTTCTTGGGGTTAGCGGGCTATTATCGCCGATTCGTAGAAGGATTTTCGTCTATTGCAACCCCACCGACCAGATTGACCCAGAAGGGTGTTCAATTTGAATGGTCCGATGAATGTGAGGCGAGCTTTCAAAAGCTCAAGACAACCTTGACCACAGCACCGGTATTGGTTTTACCCACAGGTACGGGACCTTATACTGTTTATTGCGATGCTTCCCGTATTGGGCTTGGTGCAGTGTTAATGCAGGATGGCAAGGTTATTGCCTATGCTTCGAGGCAGTTGAAGATTCATGAGAAGAACTATCCAGTGCATGATCTAGAATTGGCGGCGATTATTCACGCATTGAAGATCCTGGAGGCATTATTTGTATGGTGTAGCATGTGAAGTATACACCGATCATAAGAGTCTTCAGTACTTGTTTAAGCAGAAAGAGTTGAATATGAGGCAGAGAAGGTGGCTAGAGTTGCTAAAAGACTATGATGTTACTATTTTATATCACCCGGGTAAGGCCAATGTGGTGGCCGATGCATTGAGTAGAAAGTCTGCCAGCATGGGTAGTCTTGCATATATTCCGGTCAGTCAGAGACCATTGGCTCTGGACGTCCAGGCATTAGCCAACCGGTTCGTGAGATTGGATATTTCTGAGCCTAGCAGAGTGTTAGCCTGCACGGTCGCTCATTCTTCTTTATTAAAGCGTATCCGTGAGAGGCAATTTGATGATCCTCATTTGCGTGAGTTGAGAGATACAGTACAGCGGGGAGGTGCCACACAGGTAAATCTAGATGATGATGGGATATTGAAATTGCAAGGTCGAGTTTGTGTGCCCAATGTCGAAGGGATTCGAGAGTTAATCTTAGCGGAGGCCTACAGTTCGCGGTATTCTATTCACCCGAGCGCCGCGAAGATGTACCGGGACTTACGACAGCACTATTGGTGGCGCAGAATGAAGAAAGATATCGTTGCGTATGTCGTTCGGTGTCTAAATTGTCAGTAGGTGAAATATGAGCACCAGAGACCTGGTGGTGTATTCCGGAGGATTGAAATTCCCGAGTGGAAATGGGAGCGGATCACTATGGATTTCGTTACTGGACTTCCTTTGACTCGGAGGAAATTTGATGCTATTTGGGTCATTGTTGATAGGTTGACCAAGTCAGCACACTTTATTCCAGTATCTGTCTCCTACTCGTCGGAGAGGTTAGCGGAGGTTTACATTAGAGAGATTGTTCGACTTCACGGGGTACCGATATCTATTATCTCTGATCGGGGTACACAGTTTACCTCGCGGTTCTGGAGAGCGGTCCAGCAGGAGTTAGGCACCCGAGTTCAGCTGAGTACAGCTTTTCATCCTCAGACAGATGGTCAGTCCGAGAGGACTATTCAAATTCTAGAGAACATGCTTCGAGCCTGTGTCATTGATTTCGGAGGCTCGTGGGACCGGTTTCTACCATTAGCAGAGTTCGCCTACAATAACAGTTACCAATCTAGCATCCAGATGGCTCCGTATGAGGCATTGTATGGTAGGCGATGTCGATCACCAGTTGGATGGTTTGAACCGGGAGAGGCTCGGTTGTTAGGTACACACTTAGTCCAGGAGGCCTTAGATAAGGTCAAGACTATTCAGGAGAGATTGCGTTCAGCTCAGTCCAGGCAGAAGACGTATGCGGATCGTAAGGTTCGAGATGTAGATTTCATGGTTGGCGAACGAGTATTGCTCCGAGTGTCGCCTATGAAGGGTGAGATGAGGTTTGGGAAGAAGGGCAAGCTCAACCCTAGGTATATTAGCCCATTTGAGATTCTAGATAGAGTGGGAGGGGTGGCTTACAGATTAGCTTTGCCGCCTAGCTTATCAGCCGTGCATCCAGTTTTTCATGTATCTATGCTTCGGAGATACCACGGCGATACCACACATGTGTTAGACTTCAGTACTGTCCAATTGGACAATGATCTATCTTATGAGGAGGAGCCGGTAGCCATTCTAGACCGGCGGGTTCGACAGTTGAGGTCGAAGAGTTATCCTTCTGTGCGTGTTCAGTGGAGAGGTCAGCCTCCTGAGGCATCGACCTGGGAGTCCGAGTCTGATATGCGGAGCCGCTACCCACATTTGTTTCCTGACTCAGGTACTTCTTTTTTTTGTCCGTTCGAGGACGAACGGTTGTTTTAGAGGTGGAGATTGTGACGACCCAAAGGGTCATCACTTGTTTTATTAATCATTCCGAGCTTTGGAGGTCTTGAAAACCTCATTTATAGTTGCCTCGATTTGCGTGCACAGTCCGGGCACAAAGTTGGAAAATATTTATGTTGAAATATGTGAAAAAGTTGAAGAATTTTGATATTAATATTGATATGGTTGACTTTGGTCAACATTTTTGGTAAACGGACCCGGATCCGTGATTTGATTGTCTCAGAAAATCCGTAGAAAAATATGGAACTTGGGCATATGTCCGGAATTGAAATCCGAGGTCTAGAACCCCGGTAAAAGAATTTTTCTGTTAAATTGTTTTCTGAAAATGTTTAAGGAAAATGAAACTGAATTTTTATTAAAAAGCACTGGTATCGGGCTCGTATTTTGGTTCCGACGCCCGGTACAGGTCATATATATTGGTTAAGCGCTTCCTGTAAAGTTTGGTTGAAAACGGACGTCGTTTGACGTGTTTCGGCCTTAAATTTGAAATTTAGAAAGTTATGAAAATTTGGAAGGATTCTTGAGTTTTAAGGCTCAATTCATGGATTTTGATGTTATTTTAGCGATTTGATCGCGCGAGCAAGTTCGTATGATGTTTTTAAGTTAGTGTGCATATTTGGTTTGGAGCCCCGAGGGCCCGGAAGTGTTTCGGAGGTGGTTCGGGGTGTTTTTGAACTTAAGAAAAGCTGCAGAAATCTGCAGCAGTCAATTCTTCATCGCGTTCGCGATGGCCAACTTCTTCCCTTCATCGCATTCGCGACCATAGGATCGCGTTCGCGTACAACAAATTTGGACCCAGCCATTTTCCTCTACGCGTTCGCGTAAGGTGCCACGCGTTCGCGTAGGCCAATTTGTAAGCCCATATTTTATTCTTCGCGTTCGCGACTGTGTACACGCGAACGCGATGCATTTCAGTCCAACCCTTCGCGTTCGCGACTATGTACACGCGAACGCGATGCCCATTTTGCCCAACCCTTCGCTAACGCGACACTGTCCACGCGAACGCGAAGGGCAAACTTTTGCCCAGTCCATTTTAATCCCAAAACAGAACAGAAACGGGATAACAAATCCCATTTCTGTTCAACCCCTTCTTCACAACCCCTTGGACGATTTTTGAGCTATTCTTCACCAAACTTCTTGGGTAAGTGATTCTTAACTCGTTTTCTTCATTTTCCATCAATATTATTTGAATTCCTAAGCCTAAATAGGTGTAAATGGGTAGAAAAAAATTGAGAATTTAGTATAGTAAGGATTTTCAATGAATTTGCGATCTAGACCTCGTTTTGGAGTCGAATTTAAGAACAAATTTTATATTTGAACTCATGGAAGATTGGGTGAACTTATTTTGGTTCGAAACTTGAGTTTCGATTATGTGGGCCCGGGGTCGATTTTCACTATTCCGGGCATAATATTGTAAAAATCATATTTAGCAATATGAACTAGTTTGATAAGTAGAATTGATGATATTAAATCAATTGTGTATAGATACGATTGGATTGGAGTCAAATTCAAAAGGAAAAGGCATTGCTACGGATTGAATCGTTCGTAGACTTTCGAGGTAAGTGTTTGTTCTATCCTAGTTTGTAGGAATATGAATTTAGTTTTGAATAAATTGTTGAATAAGAGTTATTGGTGTTATACCGGTAATGAAGGTAAATTGTTGAAATTATTATAAATTATTGGTTTAAAACCGGTAATTATTGTTGATATAGAGATTATTGGCTAAATGCCGGTAATATATATAATTTATGAATTGGGATCGTGTGGTACGCCGACCACAAAGTGACTTAAATCTTGGCATTGGCCATAGTTGCCGGTAGCCTATTGATATATTTGGGAGCGGGTGGTACGCCTACCACAAGATATAAATATTGATATATTTGGGAGCGGGTGGTACGCCTACCACAAGATATAATTATTGATAATTGGGAGCGGGTGGTACGCCTACCACAAGATATAATTACTGTGATAGTTGGGAGCGGGTGGTACGCCTACCACGAGACATGAAATGAAAGAGGAAATTGAGACATGAAAGTAAGATTTATTCTGTTGATTAGATTATTATGGATATCTTGAGTTATTGAATATTATTTCAGAGCAGAGTATTTCCTTATAAATGTAATATATATATATATATATATGCCTATCTTGCAACTGTACAGGTTTAGGTGGGTGACTGGCCTTAGCCTTGTCACTAGTTCGCTGGGATAGGCCAGGCACTTACCAGCACATGGGGTCGGTTGTGCTGATACTACACTCTGCGCTCTTTTGCGCAGATACAGGTTACGGACAGCAGCAGCGGCAGTAGCGACTTGTGGATTTTTCGACTACTGAGACTACGAGGTAGCCTTGCAGGCGTCCGCAGGACCCGTCGTCTCTTCTATCTATGCTTTTCATTCTGTTATCTCATGTAATCGAGATAAACAGCTTGTATTTTCTTTCAGACAATTATGTGTATTATTCTTAGAAGTTCGTGAGTATTGTGACACCAGTCTTGGGTAGTGTATCATGTTTGAGTTTTCTTTATCATAATTGACTAAGTCTTCCGCTAATTTTGATTATTCCGCTGTGATTTACGTGTTTTAAATAAGAAATTGGTTATTAATGGAGATGTAATTAATATTTGGCTTGCCTAACTTCCATTTAGTAGGCGCCATCATGACCCCGATGGTGGGAAATCCGGGTCGTGACAAGATGCTACTGCAGGACATGAACTGTTAAGTTTTTTAGATGCATACTCAGGTTATAATCAAATCAAAATGGATATAGAAGATGAGAAAAAAACTTTTTTTCATAACGGATAGGAGGACTTACTATTATAAGAAAATGCCCTTTGGTCTTAAAAATATTGGTGCGACGTATTAAATATTAGTTACTCAAATGTTTCAAGAGCAGGTAAGACCTTGGAAGTGTACATAGATGACATGTTAGTTACGACTCAGCATTCAGAGGATCATATATCGCATCTATCTAAAACATTTTAAAAAATTCGAAAATATAATTTGAAATTGAACCCAGAAAAATGTGCAATTGGTGTGGCATCGGGAAAATTTTTGGGTTTTCTTGTGTCTAACCATGGTAGTGAAGTAAACCCAACCCAAATTAAAGTTATTGAAGGAATCCCTAATTTACTTACAAATAAAAAAGAAGTTCAAAGACTAATAGGAAGGATCATAGCTTTGGGAAGGTTTATTTCAAAGTCATCAGAAAAGTGCTTCAGGTTTTTCTCATCCCTTAAAAAGCAAGATTATTTTGAATGGAATGAGGAATGTCAACAAGCACTTAGGAATAAGAAGACATATTTGTCAAATCCACCCCTGTTAGCAAAACCAAAGGTTGGGGAAAGGCTTTTCATGTACCTTGTTGTTTCAGAAGTTGCGGTAAGTGTTGTTTTGATTCGAGAAGAACAAGGTAAATAATCTCCTATCTATTATATAAATCTTTGTTAGATGCAGAGACACGATATCCACAATTATAAAAATTAGCACTCACCTTAATCATGGCGTATAGAAAATTGAGACCATATATTCAATATCATCTTATTGTTGTTGTAACTACGTATCCTTTACGAAATATACTGCATAGAAATGAATTATCAGGGAGGTTAGCTAAATGGTCCATAGAATTAAGTGAATATGAAATCACGTACCTACGCAGAACATCAATAAAATCTCAAGTATTGGCAGATTTCGTGGTTGATTCTAGCCAAGGGATGCAGTTAGAAGCTGAAAAAGAAGTTTAGGTACTTAATGGAGCCAATCCAGGAATATGTATGGACCTTATTCACTGATGGATCATCTAACATTAAAGGTGCCGGGTTAGGAATTGTTTTAGTATCACCTACGAGTGAAACTATTAGGCAGGCTATTAAATGTCACTTTGTATCTACGTATGAAGCTATGATTGCAGGTCTAGAACTGGCACGAGAACTTGGAATAAATCAAGTGGTGATCAAAAGTGATTCTCAGCTGGTGGTTAATCAAATGATGGGGACTTATACAGCCAGGGAGGCAAGGATTCGGCAATACTTGGAAAAGGTACGAGAATTGATAAAGCAGTTTCAAACTTGGAAGGTCATCCACAGTAGATGTAGAAAATGATGCAGACGCCTCAGTCATTCATTTATTTCATTTAGTTTTCGAACCTGATAAGAATGAGGTAAATTTTAATAATTTAACTTGGGACTGGAGAAACAAAATTGTTGCTTTTTTACAGTATGGAACCATCCCTGATGACAAAAAGAAAGCATTCGCACTTTGAAAAAGGTCGCTCGTTATTGTTTAAAACAAGGCAACCTTTACCGTAAAATGTTCGGTGGCCCCTTAGCAAGATGCCTTGGACCTTCTCAGACGGAGTATGTAATGAGAGAGATACATGAGGTGCACTGCGGGAATCACGCAGGAGGAAGATCATTGGTAAGAACCCTGATTAGGGCAGGGTATTACTGGACCAAAATGGAAGAAGTAGAGAGCTTTGTGGCTAAATGAGACAAATGCCAAAGATATGATAACAATATGCACCGACCAGAAGAATTATTACATCAGGTAATTGCACCATGAACATTTATGAAATGGGGAGTGGATATAGTTGGACCATTGCCTCAAGCAAAAGTATATGTAAAGTTTCTTCTCGTACTTACTCATTAGTTCACTAAATGGGTGGAGGCTAGAGCATTTAAACATGTGCGAGAAAAAGATGTCAAAGAATTCATTTGGCGTAACATTATCTGTCGATTTTGTGTACCAAAGGAAATTGTATGTGACAATGGTCCTCAATTTGTCGGAGCTCAAGTCACAGAATTTCTCGAAAGTTGGAAAATAAAAAGGATTACATCTACACCTTATCATCCACTGGGCAATGAACAAGCGGAGTCAACAAACAAAGTCATCATTAATAATTTAAAGAAGCGACTAGAGGAATCAAAAGGTAATTGGCCTGAAGTGCTACCCGGAGTTTTGTGGGCATATCGTGTTGACATCCAATTTTGTCCCGACTCTTTCAATTATTTTCTTGAGCTTTTAAGTTATTAATAATTTACATACTTCACTTTTACTACTACTTTTATTATATTTGTTGCTACAACTATTATTAATATTAGTAGAAGTATTAGATTATTTTAATAATAATAATTGTGGTTATTATATTGTCACTATTACTCTTAATACTATTGTTAACCTCATTACTATAACTGTTATTATTGTTATTTTATAACTACTACTATTAATACTATTTATTATTCTTAATTATTTATTACTACACTACTATTACTACTACAATTAGTATTGTCATTATTAGTAGAAAAATTATTAACTACCATTAACGTGACTATTATTAAGTTTGCCATTTATTTTAATATCTAATATTATATATATGGAAAGTATTTTTATTAAGTCCAATTTATTTTATTATTAAGAAGACATGAAGCCCAATTAATTTGATTTGAAGAAGGAAAGGCCATGATTTTTGGCCCAAATAAAAGCCTTTAGATCACCAAATTTCAGCTACCCAAGTAACTAAAAAACTATGTCTCCTAATCTCTCTACCCTAGTCCCCTCCAAACTAGCCGCATCTTTTGCCTCCTCCATTTTTGAGCAAAGTTACAAACCCCCTTTTTCACCTCAACTCAGAAAGTATTTAGCCATTTTAGTGTAACTCTCACATCGATATGAGAAGTAGACATCACAAGGATCAAAATTTCTGCTGCACTTTGGACCATTCATGAACGGTCATTTTGAAAATCAAAAGTCCAACTCGTGATCCCCTTCTACTTTTTCTTTTGAATTTCAAATCTCAAAAACCCTAGTCTTCTCATATAAATACTCCTAAACCCTCCAGCCAAAGATTCATCTTGGAATCCTGGTAAAATAGTTAGAACACAGTGAAATCGAGTCAATAAGTAATTTTTTTTCCTTTTTCTGCAATTTCTATTGCTATTTAGTTTGTTAAAAAGGGTTTCGATCTTGTTACATAAAGGGAGTAGATCTGAAATCTCAAAGTTCCAGTTCACTGCCCCACAAAAGGTAATATTTAACCTCAGTTGTTCTATTTCGCCGATAATATGTTGTATTAATTTAGAAAATCACGTTTCAGTTTTCTTGCCATTTTTGTCTTTAGTTATGAGTAATGGATCCATAAATTCTGATACTAATGTAATGTGACTAAAGCTAAGTTTTACGTTTTAGAATCCTTATATTTGGATTTCTTTTAGTTGGAATTTCATGATTAAATTGCATAGCTAGCTACTACTGTTTTAAATCATTAAAGGCGATGTTGACACCATGTGAATAAAACTATGCCTTAGGATAACTAAATTGTCTTAAGAAATCTGCTAGCAAATCTTGTTCCCCTGCTATGTTTAGGTGCTAGCTCTTTAAGTTTTGGGTGTAGTGTAGTTCAAATAAATGTACTTTATCGCTAAGTGTGGATCACTACTCCAATTATGTAGGGCCATAATTCTAGTTTTCTTCTATTTATGTCTATTGACCGTATTTTGATTTTTCTCATTCATTTTAAGTATGTTTGCCTAGAGATTACATTCTTATATGGTTTTGGTATTCTAGTTACATATCGTATTAGACAAAATGCATGTAGGGGAAAATACTTTATTCATGTTTGTCCTATGAAAGAATTGCTCTTTGTTATAAATACCATGTTGATGGGAAGTGTAGCATGATTAAAGTGTTCACTTCTACATATTGTTTCAGGTTGAGTTACTTAGAGATCATATCCTGTTAATAGGTTGATATACTTATATTTACTTTTGGATATTAGAAAGCATGCATATAAAGTATTAAATTGTTCATCTAAATATTCCAAGTATTGTGAAATAGAACTTTAGTATGAATCTCCTTTTTAAGAAGCACTCTCATAATCCAGTAGCCAAATAAGCAAAACAAATTGTGCTCTTTTCAATCTTTCACCATGATTAGATGCATTCTACATTGTAATAACATAAAATAGATTTCATTAATTAGGATATTTCCTTCTCTACATGTTTTTGAGGCCCAAGTTTTAAAGATTTTTGGCCATGCTTAAAAGTTGTGTCAACTTAAGATGTGCTTTGGAATGATGTATTGTGTAATGCTGATAATTTGGTATAGACTCCCTCTTCCATAACTCATGACCTAAACATATATTTATTTGATGTGTTAATTTGAATTAGTTTATAAGACTCTCAAAGTACACTTTAGGATCATTGCCTTAAAAGGGAATGTAATTGTTCATCTCCAACACTTTCTTAAGAATCTGTCAAATTGATATATTTAGTCCCTTTATGTTCCTTATTAGTACGATATGTATAAATACTAGTTTTTAGCATAATCTTATGGTTTATGCATTCTTTTGTTTGTAACCCCTTCTTTCTTCTTTATCTTTTTTTGAAGTGTTTAATATTCAGATATTATTCCTCCTCATTTCATTTATTTTCTTTGTCTTGCATGAACACCGGAGCCGAAGAGTTTCATGATGAGACTCAACGATGCCGCTGCTGCATCGAGACTGCACCTCATCTTTTCCAGTTCTTACATCATATGCCCATAAATATAGAAGAGAGAATCTTCTGGGAGCTGAACACGACTCTTGAACCTTCCTTTCTACTTTGTTTATTTGCTTATTTGTTGTGCGATTAAATTGCGACATATATCAAATACTAGGTATTAAGTCGCTAAGGTATTATAGAATTAACTTCTTCTTTTTTAAACTACTCTCCGCTCTACCGACTTTTTAATATCGATAACTCTGCTTTATACATTTTCTTAAGAACTGAAACCAGTAGTATTTCAGAGTGCATTAAAGCTGTCTTTTCCTGTTACATATATTCAAGATGACATTGTTTTCTTTACTTTCTTAAAAATATTTTGAATTAATAGTTACTCGTTTAAAAGTAGGGTGTTAATATATTAACATATAGATTGACGTTGGGATAGTGTTTGAACGAGAGCTCATGCCAGTTTAAGAAATTATTTTCTCAAATCCTGATTAAGCATTCAAGAACGTTACTGTGAGCCCAAACTAATGTTACCATACTTATTTTATTAATATCTGGTCACTTGTTTATCCTTTTCTTTAGAAACTAATATATTTTATAATTAGCCTTAATTAACCTAAGTTTGGCCGATTAACCGTAATTAGCGGATCACATAGGGTGCTTTAACAACCTTCCCTATAGGATTAATTAGAACCCTTACCTAGAATTTCAAGGCTAAGCAGACTATAAAACAGAGTTAACCTTAAGCACTACTTAGCTAAAATTGGTGTCCTAATTCACCGTTAAAATAATTAGGTGGCGACTCTTTCTCTTTAATTAATTAAACCCGCAGAATTACCCAATATGTTATACTCTAGCTTGACCCGTGTTAAAATGGGGTATAACATATCGCACAACAACAAAAATGAGCACAGGTGAAACGCGTTTTTCTTTAGTTTATGGAGCTGAGACACTAATTCCAGCAGAAATAGGAGAACCAAGTACAAGATTCTTACAAGCGACACAAGAGTCCAATTACAAAGAGACGCGGGTCAATTTAGATCTATTAGAAGGCAGGAGAGAAGGTGCATTAATAAGAATGGTCGCAAAAAAACAAGTGATCGAGCGTTATTACTACAGGAAAGCACACTTGAGATACTTCAAAATTGGGGACTTCATTCTTAAAAAAGTTTTTTAATCTACAATAGTGTGACGACCCGGCCCGTTGTCTCATGTGTTACTGCTTTGTTTCTCCTATTTTATGCTTCTTCATGCTTTGTTATCGGTATGTGGTGTATTAGAGTTAATTTGGATTGGTTTTGAAAAGAAATGAGATACTTAGTCTCTTTAAGTAAGGCTTAAGTTGGAAAAGTCAACCAGACATTGACTTATAAGTTATGGGGCTTGGATTTGTTTTTTGGTGATTTGGTTAGCTTCGAGGGATGATATGTGACTTAGGAGTGCGATCGAAATTGATTTTAGAGGCCCGGTGTAGAATTAGGCTTGAATTAGCGAAGTTAGTATTATGCCGAATTCTGGTTGATAGGTGAGATTTTGATCCGAGGGTCGGAATGGAATTCCAAGAGTTTTTGCATCTTCGGTAAGTGATTTATGATGTCTGTGCAAAATTTCAAGTCATTTGGACGTCGTTTGGTTGGGTTTTTAGATCGAATGCATGTTTCGAAAGTTTTTAAAGAACTTAGGCTTGAATCTGATGATAATTGATGCTTTTATTGTTGTTAGATATGTTTTGATGATTGGAACAAGTTTGAATGAGGTCTTAGGATGCGTTGGTACTTTTGGTTGAGGTCCAGTGGGCCTCGGGTGAGTTTCGGGTTGTCAATCGGACCATTATTGTGTTTGAAAGATTGCAGATTTTCAGTTCTGGTGTTGCAGGTATTTTGGCCTTTGCACTCGCGAAGGACTAAGTTCTATGAGCTACGCGTTCACGATGGTCCATGCCGCATTTGTGAAGGGTTGTGAGAGGCAGTATCGCATTTACGAGGTTTATACGCGATCGCATATGAGAGATGGGGTTTAATGGTCAGTTAGTCAACGCGTTCGTGAAGGTCAAGCTTGTGAAGCATCGCGTTCGCGACTGGGTGGCCGTGTTCGCGTAAGGTAAAATATTGGTCAAAGTATTTTTTGTGCTATGCGTTCGCGAGTGTTTGACTGCATTCGCGTAGAAGGAATCCCAGTGCTGGGCAGTGGGTTTATTAAACATTTCATTCGCGAGTTTTAGTCATTTTTCATCCATTGTTGAGTATTTTGAGAGCTCTTTGGGTCAAATTGAATAGGGATTCAAGGAGGATTGATTGGAGGTATGTTCCTTGGCCTAAATACATGAGATTACGATAGATTTAACATGGAAATTGGTTGAAATTCACCAAAAAGGGGTAAAGCTAGGGCTTGTGTTTGTAATTTTTCAAATTGGGATTTGATAGGTCATTTGAGCTCGGATTTGAGAGTTCCTAGTATGTATGAACTTGTGGCGAGATGAAGAACCCGGTAATGTGAGTTTTTTAATTTTTCGAGAAGCGAGCCCGGGAGCTCGGGTTTTGCTAGTTTTGAGATTTTTGCTATTTCTCTATTATTTTTTATTGGGTATTGTTCCCTTAGCATATTGTGATGTATTGAATCTGATTTTGGCTAGATAAGACGATCGTGGAGGCCGGTTAGAGGGGCAAAGGCGTCGCGGGCTAGAGATTTTACTAGTTCGAGGTGAGTAATACTTATAAATGATATCCTGAGGGTTTGAAACCCTGAATTTTCATATCATAGTGTTGTATTGAGTTGACTTGCACACCTAATATGAGCGTGGGGTAGAGCACCGTTGGGGATTGCGACTTGGTCCATCTCGGTTGTTGATTTTTATCGCATATTTGACTGGAACTACTTGTTATCATCATAATTTGGGCTGATTCCCATGTTTGGGCTGATTGCCATATTTGGGCTTCGTGCTAACTGTGTGAATCATTCAGGACTGATATCACTATTTTCGCATTACTTTGCATATTATTTGATCTCGGTCTGGGGTTTTTATACTATTTTGCAAACTCAACCATTTTTCTAAGATTTGAAAACTTAAACAACATTTTATTGATGTTTTTGAGCTAAGAACTATGATTTTAATAGTGCCCAAGGGGCTTATGTGCATTTCTAGACTAAGGATGGATCGGACTACGCGCCGCAGTAGTGTTATAATGATTTCTTGATATATGGATGGCTCGGGCTGCATGCCATAGCGGTGTTACATTGATATTGTGGTTGGGATGTAGGAGCCCCTCTAGAGTCTGAACCCCCATAGTGAGCGCGGGTACCCAAATGGATCGGGTTGTGCGCTGCAGCGGTCATATGCATTGCATTGCATTCATGCATTGGTTCCTATTTGTACTACGTGGCATGATATTCAGCACTCTCCATGCTACTTCTTGCACTGTTTACCAGATACTCTGGTATTGTTTGTTAGTGTAGTGTTGTGCCCGAAGGACTCACTTATGTGCTGACTTGCATGATCTATTTCGTGTTTATTTACTTATCTGTTAAAAAAGATATTTTCAAAAGAGGTTTTAATTGAGCCCAGGTATTTTCTAAAGGATTTCACGATTTTACTATTTTCTCAAAGGGTTGCACTGTTCTGTATATCATGATGAAGTGCCTTACGTGATTTCTTGCTGCTCAGTTATTATTTACTCTCATTACTCACTAAGTTGGAGTACTCACTTTACTCCCTGCACCTCACGTGCAGTTGCAGTAAATTGTTACCCGGTAACGGGTTAAGCTGATTGAGGATTTTGCTATCGTAGCTGAGCAAGGTGACCGCCGGTGTTCGCGGCACCGGACTTCGTCCTTCGATTCTAAATCTTATTTTGTATATTATTGGCCCTGTAGTTATGTTTGGATTTTTTTAGATGATCGTGACTTGTGATACCCCGATCGGGCTGTATCGGGTTGTAAATATCAGTTAGTAATGCCATTAAGTCATATTTATCCATTTATTTATATTTAATAATTGTTAAAGAGACGAATTGGGTTAGTTAGATGGCCTTGTCTTCACGAGAGGTGCCATCACGACCGGGTTTGGAAATGGGGCCGTGGCAAAAGGTAACCAATGCGTGCTAACTAAGTCCTACCTGGGAAGGACCCTATAGAGTTCATGATATTGCAGGAAAAAGAGCATATGAGTTGGAAACAATGGACGGGAAGGTACTTCCTCCATAGTGGAATGTAGTTCATTTGAAAAGATAACTTTTAAGAGAAAACTCACGATCAGGTATCGCCATATTAAATTTTATATTTTGAATTATTAAAATCTTACTAACCATTTTAGATGATAGGGAAAGCGCTAACCGTACTAAATGATGAGTCACGACCTGTAAGGCAAAATGGAATAAACTAAAATTCCTGACCCGGGTTACAATTATTCTGATAGAAATATAAACGGGTTAAATAGTCTTCATTTATAATTGCACCTCCGAGTCCCGTATGTATTTCTTTTACAGGAAATGGACCAAGTGAAAGAGGCTATCAAGTGCTCGAGGGTTCATACTTCAACACTCTAACACTTAGGGGACTACATAGTATATATAATCACGTGTATATAAAGGTAAAGAATATTGAGGAAAATCAATCAAGCCTAGAAGAATCAAGTGCGATGTGAAAGTCACGAAGTCATGGCATCCTTCATAGTATTTTTTCCCATGAGAACAATGGCGCCACCTCTCAAATCCTTCCTAATGTTTTAAAGTGAAAGAGACCTAGTGTACCTCAAAACAATTAGGGTAAAGACCATGTACTAAAATTGGGTATAAGGAAAAATCCTGTATCTGTTGTTCTTTTTTTGTATAAATCTATTACAAGGAAAACAGTTACGAGAAAGTTATAAATGTAATTCAAATACATGTAAAGTATTACTCAAAACTTATCAAGGTTCAGAAATAAAAACTTGTCAAAGGTATTGCAAAAAATATGTGTGTTCCTATTTCTTTTATCGTATGGTAACACCATTATGAAGTTGAGACGTCTTCTTCATTAAGTGTCAAAATATAAAAGGGTCCTCTTTTATAGAACTCATGTTATTTAGTCATGAGGTTAACAGAAGCATTTTTCAAAGAATAAAAATGCAAACTATTCTTTAAGTCCTTAAAAATAAAAAGGCAAGAATAGAACAAACAGAAGTTTAATGACAATAGAAATGCATCTATATTCAAAAACTAGAGACTAAGTATATACCCAGTCATCGAATTGTTTAATGCCCCATAACAAGCCTTGGGGACTTTTACTTCTAAAATTAACCCTCAAGTGATAGCCAAGGGTTTGATTATGAAAACTCTCAAAAAAATCCAGGAACTCTAAACATTATTTTTCAAAGAGGTACCTGCAAAAAGAGAATTTAAAAGAAACATGAGTTTTTCTTCGTTAAGAGGAAAGGACTGAAATAGGATCGTCAACGGGCTCAACTGGAACAACATCATCAACAGAAGCGGGTTGATCTTCAATAAGGGGCACGATTGAGCTTGAAGAAGGTACGTCACCCAAGGTAACTTCAGTATTCATGGGGACTTCAACTGCAGAAGTTTCAGCCAAGGGAGCCTCACTTACTAGAACTTCACCCACGAGAGCATCAACACCGGAAACATCACCCACGGGAGCATCAGCTATGGGAAATTCAACTTCGAAAACTTCATTCACAGGTGAAGGAAAGTCCAATAGTTGCTGGGAATTTTCAATGGTCTCCATCACCTTACTAATTCTGACTCTAGGTTAAAATTTTCTTGACTAGCTTCAACTAAGGCATCACGACGAGAGTTCAGAAAAGCCCAGCTTACATCAACCGCAGCCTTATCTTCAAGAATTTCATAATCTCTTTCCTAAGCAGCAATATCATTCTTGAGACCTTCATTTTCATCCAGGGTTGAGTTGTGAGAAGCTTGGAGAAAGACATGAGATCTTTTCAAGGCCTACACCTTGTCTTCAAAAGCTCGCAAATTTTCTTGTGCCTGAGTCAAACTTTGCATCAGATCCCCAGCATAAACTTCTTTTTGATTCAACAGAGCTTTCAATTCATTAATTTCCTCTTAGTCAATTTCTTTGAGAAAGATGCCTCAAGACGCTCTTTTTCTCGCTCTACTTGACTTGAAAAAGCCCTAATGACTGCCAACTCTGAGGATAAGGCTCTCACCTGTTGTTCCAGATTATTCCTATTCTCTTGCAGATCATCAACAGTGATTTGCGCTTTATCAAATGAACCCTTCGAAGTAGCTTCCTCCAACTGAGGTTCATGACCTATCAGAATCAAGAATAGCCTTTTCAGAGTTGCGTGCCGCCTTTTCTAATAAAGAATCTCTGCTCATCAGCTCCAATAAGGTGTTCTTAAAAATGATAAAGTAGAAAAGTTAGAATTTGAAAAGGAAAAAATTCTGACAAAGTAAGAAAAGAGACATACCTTCAAGGTGGAATGAACTATGTCGTTCATCAGAGTCAAACATCTATGGCTATTCATTTTTTTCCTTTACAATTGGGCCTATTAAAGGATCAAGCCAAACATCTGCCTGACCAGATTTCCTCAAGAGGCTGTTGTTGGCAGGAACTTCGATAGTTACGCTCCTCATAGCTATACTTCTACTTGAGGAACCCACTTCTGTATTATGGGCAGTAGAATGAGGAGTGGTAGAAGAAGTAAAAATAGTAGAGGGAGGTACGGAGGAAGATGGAACAGGTACAGAAGCAGATGGAGTAGGTAAGGAAGGAATCAAAGACACAATAGAAGAAGGAAGGGAAGGAATTGGTTGAAGAGGAAGACAAGGGAGGTTCATCCAAAACAGGACCTAACTCACCACTCTCAAAAGCACTAACGAAAAGCTGGTTAATCGATTCATGAGTGTCATGAGGGGTGACAACGTCACCATCAAAGACAAGATTAACATGCACGGTAGGAGAGTTTCAATTTTTTCAGAAACGATACGCCTCCTAACTCTTGGCCTTATCATTAATGAGCCACATTCATCTTCTTCGTCGGAGCTATCATCATCTGCATTTTTTCTTTTCAGAAGAATATTTTGAACACTTTCCAAGGAAAGTTGGGTTCTTAAATGAGAGGCCGCAACTTTATCAGCAGTAACGCCTCTAATAGCAAATCCTGACAAAAAGAAAAGGATGAAAGTTAAAACAATGAACTTTTACATACGACAAAGATAGAAATTCTTACCGTGAGTTTTCACTCTCCAATTGTAAATACTGGAGATGTATTTCCAAGTCCTAGCCTCTATGGGTGCAGCCTTCAATAATTTATCTACCCAACTACAAAATCGGGAATGCTCCCCACAACTCCCATGGTTGCTAAGAAACAAGAAGAGAAAAGAAAATAGAGTTAAAGAAATTGATAAACTCGAGAGAAAGGGGTACGGGAAAGGGTAATAAACTTACGTGCAAAATTCCACTTCTTAGGGAAGGGAACATTTCCTTCACCCACCAAACAAACTGTGGGGGAAGCAATAAATCGGGTATACCAGCCATGATCTTTATCATCTTCTGGACTCACCAACACTTTCTTACTCCTAGCCACTAAGGTGAAAACACCATTACGAAATAACCTAGAGGAGTAGAGATGAATCAGGTGAGAGAAGGTAAAGTTAACATCTTCCAAGTTAGCCAGGTGTCTTAA
Source organism: Nicotiana noctiflora (assembly GCA_032618575.1). Lineage (NCBI taxonomy): Eukaryota > Viridiplantae > Streptophyta > Magnoliopsida > Solanales > Solanaceae > Nicotiana > Nicotiana noctiflora. The sequence continues at coordinate 21,167 of JASVEL010001995.1, read as the reverse complement.
ACAAGCCACAACCCTCCATACCAACAGGCCAATCTGTGCTAGACAAACCTTGAAAAAATGACAGAAATCAAGAATCACAGGGTCAATAGGGTATGTATAAACAAAAGAAAGCCCAATAATCTATGAAGTAATTCTTTGGTTTGGGTTAGGGATTACAATGGGAAAATCATCCTTCCAGTGGCAATATTTATGAACTATGGGAGCTAAAAGCTCTATAATCAAAGTGAGGAAAGCATCAGCACGATCCATACCTTCAATTTGAGTTTGAAGTGATTGTCTATCATGGTGAAGGAAAAAATCGTTAGGAATTATTTCCTCTACCAAAGGCTCTTGTAATGGTTCGAAGGTTTCCTTGCCCTTAGAAGACGATCTTTGGGGTAAAAGAACCCCTAGTTATAGAAGAAGAAACGGGGTTAGAAGAAAGCATGGCAGAGCCACCACAACGAGAGGATCCTAAATTACGAAGCCGTCCACCCATTCTATGTCTGATAGGGGCATTGGGATAATTTTCTAAAGCGGGGGCTTTTCTAGGGTTAGAATTCGAAGAAGACATGATGAGGAAGAAGATGAAGAGAATAAAGATTTACTCTGTTCGAATCTTTGAAAGAGCTTTTGTGGTAAAAGTTAGAAGGTAAAACTGTATTTATAAGCAACAGTCAAAAAAGTGAAAAACACAGTAATGGAAGAGTCACAATAATGGCAACTGGTACTTCGTGAATAGTGGGGCTGTAAAAAGGAGCCTTAAAAAGGGGTGCAAATTGCAGAATCAATATGGAGTTGACGCGTGTGAAGAACATTAAATAGATGTGACCATTGAAGCGATAGTCTTGTTACAGCATTAATGGTGACAAAAATTCTCCTTTTATGAAATTCACTTCCTAAATATTCGACTGACGAATAAATTGAAAGTGGGGGACTATCTGTATTAAGATTTGCATATTAAGGATGACGTATCATGACACGTGGACTAGTCAAACAATCAAAGAGTTAAAGTTATTCAATAGGCACGAGCAACAATAGACACGAGCAAGGTGAACAGAATAGACACTAGCAAGTTACGCGAGACAGTCAATGCTCATATCCGTTGAAGGCATTGAAGGGTCAAAGATCGTTAGGAATGAATCTAACAGCAAATAAGAGCCCAAATACAACATTTAATGAGCGGTAAATGCGAGAAACATTAGCGAATATGTATTTAATGTATATGATTACATAACGTAGCATTTAGAGTCATTAATTACCCATAATTATCTTATTATGACAAAGGTAAAGTTTGTCTTCCCAAAAATCGCTATAAAAAGGGAAGTCACAAACAATTGTCGACATGAAACACTATTGGAATATGCACTAATTATTTAGCTTTCATACATTGGTACTCTCAAATTCTTTTCTTTATATTCTTTTCCGATTATCAGTAACTCGAATTCTTCTAATTCTTAGCTTTGACTAAAAATCTATTTTTTGGCCAAACAATAAGTAATTGTTTCTCATCTATGTACGACTTGACGGATAAATTTACTTAGATTAGCGAAATGTAATATGTGTCCGATAAAATAATTGAGGTACGCGATGGCCGGCTCAAACACCACCATTATCCAAAAGAAATTAGTCAAATTGACTTTAACACAGAGAGACAGACAGCACGACCTACCAATCTCCAAGATAGGGACAATGCTTTTGCTGTCTCATTTACTATGCAATTTAATGTCCTCCCTTCACCTACTTGTATGTCAGCACAATTAATATCCATATTCACGGTTCTTTATAAATAAAAAAACCTTACTTATGCGTTGCTTTTTCCAAGTGTTTTTTTAGTAACCTGTCCCTATCTTTGGACATAATCTTATGTTAACCATCAAATGGTTAGTTGACTGTAATAAACCAGCATAATCCAAGAAAAAGACCGCTCCCTCGATTCAACTTATCAACTGGACCTTGCTGCTGTTTCCAGAGTCCTAAATGAAGCCAGGCATAGAAAAATGCTGCCTATCGCTTATTAGTGGTTGTTGTCTTGGAGCAACCATAAAATTGTCTTGTTTGACCTATAAGTTATGGATTCGAACAACGAAAGTAGCCACAAATATTTGCATTAAGGTAGACTGTCTATATCACACTCTTTTATGTGCGGCTTTATCCGAACCCTATGTAAATGCAAGGTGCCCTTCAGTAGTTGTCTTAGCCCATCTGAATAACATATGTGAAAGTCTTTACATGTCTAAATAGAGTCTTCTAGAAAGACCTCGACGCTTACTTCCTCAGTTTCTTGGTTTAGTGTGAATAAAAACTGAGATGAAATCTTTTACTATACAAAAACCACACAGGAAATAAGTTGCAGGGGCCATGAAGTACCACTGAACTCTTAAGAACCAAACATTCTCTGGTCATCAATCTTTTTTATCCCTTTCACTTTACGTCTACCTTCAAGGGCTTCTTCATAATGTTGTCCGGTATACAAAGTATTCCATATTCACGCAGAGTCCGTGGAAAGGTCGCACCCCAAGAAGTATAATATAAACAGCCTACTCTAATGCAACTTCAAGGGCTTCATGTGTTACAAATTTCCAAAACTAAGGAAACGAAATTTAATTAAGAAACAAAATAATCTGCCCCGGAACCCCAATGGAAGAAAAGGAGGGAGATGATATTGTATAGTGCACACAATAAGATTTTGACTCCTATATTACTTGACATTTACTTAAGTAGACCTAGTGCAATTAACTTGCGAGCATGCAATAATCCAGGGAATATTAGATGATAAAGAGTTTTTCTAGCCTAAGGTTGTTTATATGATATTTGTAATGATCGATAACGAGGCCATGCAACATATTTTGTGTATATCAGGGTGAAGACATGGGTATGTTTAGAGGTAAGGAGGACTTTCTCCACATTTTACAATGTGGATTTAAATGACACAATAAATGCACATGCAACATACACAACTAACTACAGACTCCTCCACCTGCTTATATTAACTTCTGTATCTCGTAACTCTTTATATACTGCTCCTCACTTGTATCACTTCCCATTCACTGAATTCCCCATCTCTCCTTTATTCGTTCTCTTTTCTCTGTCAGTCTCACTTGGAAGCAAACAATGATGGGGAAAAAGAGAAACAAGCAGAGTTCTCTAATTCTGTGGGCCGCATTTGCTGCATTACTCTCACAGAATTTGGTCATTAATGTCATGTCTACTGCTTCTTTTGAAGAACAGAAGAACTTTTACATTCCTGATCCAACTATTGGAAGTCCCCCAAGAGGTCCCTCCTTACCCCTCTATACTCTAATATCTTTTTCTTTACTGTCTATTTTTATAGATAAGCTAACATGCTCTTTAAGTATAAAGCATAATGTTTGCTAATATACGGAAGACACTATAAACTATACAATGGTAAACTATCAAAGAAACAAGAAAGCCCTCGCCACCTTATATCGGTGTTCCTGCTTTTTAACCAAAAATTGTTTGAGGCAGCATTCACTCTCCCATTATTTGTTCAGTTGGTTTCATATAATGGGGCTGTTTAGACTTCAGTACAAGCTACCAGCACTCGGAACTCAAAACCACAACACAGCCACCTTTTTATTTTCTAGTGTTGGAGTTTTCGCGGTTAGGAGCAAGCATTTAGTCCCAGATTATTTGGAGTGTTTAAGATTATACTGTCTTCATTCTGACAATTCATTTTGTGGATAAAAGGTTCAAGCGCACCTCCATCAAGTGGCCATGGAACTCCGCCCTCTCACACATCACCATCTCATGGAAGCGGTAGCCATGGAACACCACCATCTCATGGGAGCAGTAGCCATGGAACACCACCTGCAAACTGTGGTAACCCTCCAAAAGTAGGGCATCATCATAACCCTACCCCAGCTCCACCTTCCGGAGGTCATGCAGGTGGATACTACCCCACCCCTCCAAGTACTCCTAGACCTAGTACCCCCTCCACACCCACTATTGTAAGCCCACCAACTACTCCCATCGTTGACCCAGGCACTCCAAGCACTCCTGCTATCCCAACACCATCACCTCCTTTTACGTGCGAGTAAGTTTAACTTATTGCATCATAAGCTTTACTTTACATTCTTAACTTTAATATGCACAGCATCTTATAACACTTAATCATATGATTTGCAGTTACTGGAGGACTCACCCGGGACTAATATGGGGCTTGTTTGGTTGGTGGGGAACTGTTGGAGGTGCATTTGGTGTGGCTACTGCTCCAGGGCTCGGCTCAAACATGAACTTGCTGCAAGCACTTTCAAACACACATACTGATGGATTTGGGCAACTCTATAGGGAAGGCACAGCTTCTTTGCTGAACTCTATGGTTAGCACGAGGTTCACTTACACTACCACACAAGTCAAGAACAATTTTGCTGCTGCACTCAGTTCAGACAAGGCTGCAGCAGCTCAGGCTCAGCTCTTCAAGTTAGCCAATGAGGGTCGGCTCAAGCCCAGAACTTGAAAATTCATTTCCACAATCACCATCAATATCTTCTTATGTCCGGTTTCATTATGATTTCCTGTGTGTTTACTTTAGGATTGAGCATTGAAGTTTTTCTGATTGTCTTTATCAAAATTAGTGCTTTTCTATTTGCTTTTGAATCTTACAAAATCAAGAGGATACCACCCCACATTGTTTAATCAGTTATCAGTAAAACATTTCTTTTTTTTTTATTTGCACCGGGTGTCCGAGTCTCTAAGAGACTCGACTAATCCCAGGGGTGCACAGGCCCTCGGCAAGGAGTTTTCCGCAAGTGCACCACGATTAACTCAGGTTTTATCTAGTCCGATAGCCCTTAGAAATTGTTTGCAGTGGATTGCGAACTTGAGACCTTGAAAGGGAGCAAACCCTAAGGCTCAAGTCTATTGCCACTAGTCCAACCCTACGATTGTAAAACATTTCTTGTTGTATTACATGTGTGAGTGCCGGTTCCCAATTTCAGAATAGTCTTTTTTTCTCCTTTAAGGTAAAGAAGGCATCTTTCCAAATAAAACAAAGTATTCTTGTTCCAGCATAAGGATTTTACTTCTGTTTATAAAACAAACTAACCTCAGTAACCAAGAACATAAAGAGAAACAAGCACCCGTTGTCCTAACTCCTTTATTAAGTGAAAAACAACAGATCTGTCAAGGACTCAAGGCTATTTGAGCTTCCTCAACAAACTTTACCAGCTTCAAATTCTCACTAGGGTGTTGATGACCATCTGCAATTGTAATTATTATTCAGTGCTGAGCACTGGATCTGAACAAAAAAGAAGGTATTCTAAGAAGTATGGACATCGTTCAACTCACAAACTTTGACATGAACATAAAGCACGTGCATGAAAGAGTTCGTGCCAACATGAATGCTGCACCATTCACTTAGCCGCCTTCCCTTCATGGATAATATCAGAGAGTTTCCATGACTAACAACCCTGGGGAGAATAGTAATATAATGATCAATGGTTCATGAGACAATGAAGTGTGGTGCTAAAAGCCATATACAAGGAAAGATATAATAAGAATACCTGCTTATCAAATATATACATTACATGTATATATGTACATACAAACAAACATCAAGAACACCTATGAAATATCATCTTATCCATAAAAGTATAAAACTATTTGAAAAGTAGAAGGAAAGCATGATTAGAAATATAGCTGAAAAAACATTGGTGTTATCAATCTCGATTGATGCAATGTAGATAACCACATAGCTCAAACTGGGACTCGTCAGCCTATACATCAAGTTTGTTCTATTTCATTACTATTTTATGGAAATACAATGTTTGTTAAATTGCATCACCATCCAAAAGCTTAAACTGTTAGAGAGGGCACATAGTTATGTCTTCAATGCGCCCTCACATGGGGACTAATTCTTTTTTCATACGCCAAGCACGTGAAAATTACTTCTAATAAAAAGTGACAGGATGGCTACCTACTCGGATAGCATGTTAAATTTTAAGATCACCTTATCTAAAAATTTAAGCTGTTAGAGAAAGCAAATATTTATTTAAATTAGTTATGTCTTCGACACTTTCGCTTCTTCGGGAGGATGGACTTCCAAGAGATTCTTTCCATATAAGACATGCTCAGGTAGATATGACCAAAAATACAAGTCATAACAAAACTATAATGTAATATAATGTTCCATTCATAGATGGGCATCACATTTTCATGTTGCCAACTGTATTTGATAGCTAACATTATTTCCTAATAAACCTCCTGATAAAACCATATACCAACTACAACAATATGCAAAAAATTCCCCCACCAGCATCAGCCTTTTCAAGTGAAACAATTAATGCATCAGCTTACTATCTTAGAGAGTAATTGTTAGGGACTCAAAATTGCCTCCATTTGATACAATGAGCTGCATCTTTCAAAATCCTTCAAAATGTAGGTTAATGGCTGAACGACTGCACAGGTAACGGGTTTGAGGTTGCCGCAGCAAGACAAATAATACAACATGAAGAAACAAATATCTTACTACATTAGAGGTAATCGGTTTGAGCTTGTACCCAGCAATAAGAACATTATAACATGACGAGAAAGCATATCCCACTCAGAATTTCGTGTATATTAACAAGATTGCTAATTAAAGACTTATTACTGGTTTCTCTTTGATAAAAAAATGCTACAAAAGTTTTCTCTAGGATGTCACATCTGATGATAACACAGAAAATTTTCCCCTTCACATAAGTTGTTAAAACTCGCCGAGAAAACAATGAGTTACAAAATAAAAGCTCTTTGAGATAGGGGCATAACAGGCATGCCCCAGGATGCCTGAATATCCGTTGTCCTCTAAAGCTACATTTCACATTTCAGAGATATCTAACAATTTGAATTGCCCAAGTTCATTACATGTCGTTGGTATCTAGTCAATGAAGAGTTTTACCTCAAAAGATTCCTAACCTGACTTGCACAATAAATTACTACATCTACAAGCATGTAGTATCAGCCAAAACAACAAAGAATGGAAAAAGCTAAAGCAACAGTCCATTGATAATGAATGCATATGAACTTCATATATTTCGAATCACAACTTCAAATTCAGATGTTAATTAAAACAGAATAATAAAATAAAAATGTAAAGGTTTTGAGGGAACACGAAATACAGTCATCTATATCGAGATTTAAAAAGGAAAAAAAAAACAGCTCAATGATAGACCGATGAAGGATTTTGATTAGCGCAGCAGGACATTAAGCAGTAAGGAACCACAAGCTGTCAGACTTTGGTTACTTTAAAAAGAGCAGGTGTATTTATGTACCACCACAATGAATGCTAACCAACCAAACAGCCGATTCGCACAGCATAGACTAGATGCATTGCAGTAAAATAATACTGCCTCCGTTTCAATTTATGTGAACTTATTTGATTGGCACGGAATTTAAGAAAAGATAGAAAATTTTTGATTTTGTGGTGTAATATGAGGCACCTTTATTTTGTGTGGCTATAAATCATTGCATAAAGGTAAATTATTTCTAAATATAAAAAAAAGGCCATTCTTTTTTGCACGGACTAAAAAGAAAATAGGTTCACATAAATTGAAACGGAGGGAATACTAAATAGACTCTTGGGTATGCACCTGAATACTTCTCCCTGCCTCAGGTGCTCAAGTTGAAGGATTCAAGTTGGAATAAATACTTTTCAACCATCAAGATTTTGTTAAAGTTTTACCGGAGATGCCTTTAGCTCACCACAAGTTTTCTTCGACAATGTAATCAAGTATATACTCTTTTACAATAACTTATGAATTTTTACAAATCTCTCCAGATGGCAATCCATAAAATTTCTTCATCTTAATGAAGATCTTCAGTGCAAAAGTTTTGTGCTACCATGAGAATTTAGGTACAACTGGCGGCAGCATGCTTTATATCTTAAAGAAGCACAGGTTAAGAGAACTTGTAGCTCGTGACTTAAAAGGAGTAGGATGCTCGAGTTGATTTGAAATATGCCACACATAACAGAGAAAGAGAGGGACGATCCAAATAGAATTAAGGTACTTTTGAGTGCTGGCTTGTAACTAGAGAAGTTGTTGTCAGAGTTACTTCTAGCGGATGGACCTAAAGCAATATAACATCACATCAGTAATACATAGGAGGTTCTGATCAGAAACTCTCCATAGATATATTCTGTATAAAGAGACAATTAAAGGGAAGCAGATGAAACTTACAAAGATTACAACAAGAGTCACATGCAACAAACAATATTTGAAATGCACCAAGGTTGCAGAGCTTCTATCACATTAATCTCCAATTGGTGACACTATGGGGTTGTATGAAATGAATCCAATCATTCCAAATGAACTCTGTACCTAAGCACTTGCATGAATAACCAGCAACTAGGAACATGAATATCCATTGTAATTATACTGCAACTGAGATATCTGGAATGTCACACGAATCTCGACAGCTGAGTTGGACAAATAGTTGCATTAGTGCCTGTACCTTATGGCAGAAGAAGCATATAATATACAGATTTATGTTCTTCATGGAAACCGTCACATACAACCCCCTCCCCTCCCTCAAGATGAGCAAATCCTGTATCCTACTCATGCTGAAGGATCCTCGAAAACCCAATCCAGGAGTCATAAACCTAACCACGAGTTCAGTGAATCCAATAAAAGTTGAAGCTAATACAACAAATTTCTCCACAAAGAGTGTATCCAATATCAGTTGATGATGATATAGCAAACAACAACAACAACTCAGTATATTCCCACAAAGTGGGGTTTGGGGAGGGTAATATGTCCAAAAGGGCAGAGAGACTGTTTCCAATCGACCCTCGACGCAGGGAAAAGAAAGGCAAACAAAAAAACAAAAACAAAAGCAGCCTTAGTTACACCAGCATACATCACATAAATAATTAACTAAACATAAGAGCCATATGTACCATAAATAAATCGACATGCAATGATATTAAAACAGTAGCAAACAGAAATGACTACCACAAGAGAAAGCAAACTAATCCTCTATGGGTGGCCCTATCGCGCCTCACCCACCCCGAAAAGGAGTACGAAAACTCTAAAAGCCCCTATCCTACAACCCTGATACTAGACCTCCAAACTTTCCTATCAAGGGTCATGTCCTCGGAAATCCGCATCCTGGCCATGTCATGTCTAATTACCTCTCCCCAGTATCTCTTAGGCCTCCCTCCGCCTCGCCTCACACCGACCACCGCTAGCCGCTCACAACTCCTCACCGGGGCATCGGGGCTTCTCCTCCGCACATGCCCGAACCACCGAAGCCTCGCCTCTCGCATCTTCTCATCCATTGGGGCCACCCCCACCTTCTCCCGAATAACTTCGTTCCTAATCTTATCTAACCTGGTGAGCCCGCACATCCACCTAAGCATCCTCATCTCCGCAACCATCATCCTCTGAACATGAGATTTCTTCACCGGCCAACACTCCGTCCCATACAGCATGGCAGGTCTAACCACAGCTCTATAAAACTTCCCCTTGAGTTTCTGTGGCACTTTCTTATCATACAAGACTCCAGAAGCAAGCCTCCACTTCGACCATCCTGCCGCTATACGGTGAGTGACATCCCCGTCTATCTCCCCTGGATCACCGATCCAAGGTATTTGAAACTATCCCTCTTGGCTATTGCCTGAGATCCAATCATCACGCTCCCTCCCACTTCGCTCGGCTCAGCGCTAAACTTGCACTCCAGATATTCTGCCTTAGACCTGTTTAGTTTGAAGCCCTTAGACTCGAGAGTCTGTCTACATGCCTCTCGTTAACACCGACCCTCGTCTCGTCTACTAACACTATGTCGTCAGCAAATAGCATACACCAAGGCACATCCCCTTGAATATGCCGCGTCAAAGCATCCATCACCAAGGCAAACAAGAGGGGGCTAAGCGCAGATCCTTGATGGAGCCCCATAACCACCGGGAAATGGTCTGAGTCGCCACCCACTGTCCTGACCCTGGACTTAGCTCCATCGTACATGTCCTTGATTGCTCTGATGTAGGCTTCCGGCACGCACCTCCATAGTACCTCCCTAGGGACTTTGTCATACGCCTTTTTCAAGTCGATAAACACCATGTGTAGGTCCTTCTTCATATCCCTGAACTGTTCCACCAATCTCCTGACAAGGTGGATAGCTTCTGTAGTGGACCGACCCGGCATGAAACCGAACTGGTTCACGGAAATAAATGTCGACTCCCTCACCCTGGCCTCGATCACCCACTCCCAGACCTTCATGGTGAGGCTTATTAATTTGATACCCCTATAGTTGTTGCAACACTCGATATCCCATTTGTTCTTATACAAGGGCACCACTGTACTCCACCTCCACTCCTCCGCATCCTTTTGGACCTGGAGATCGCATTGAACAACCTGGTGAGCCATTCTACTCCTGGCTTTCCCATGCATTTCCAGAACTCCACCGGGATTTCGTCTGGCCCGGTCGCTCGAACTTTACTCATCCTACGCAAAGCCCCACCCCCAATTCCTCGTACATGCGACCTGCGGTACCCTAAGTCTCTATGACGCTCTGAATGCCCCAACTCCCCTAGTTCTATGCTTTGGTCCCCCTCCTGGTTTAGAAGGTCTCGTAAATACGCCTGCCATCTCTGTTTGAGGCACACTCCCCCATCAAGACTCTACCATCCTCATCCTTGATGCACCTAACTTGTTCTAGGTCTCGCGCCTTCTTTTCTCTTACTTTGGCTAACCGAAATAGCTTCTTGTCCCCGCCTTTCTCCCCTAATTCCTCGTACATGTGGCCAAACGCCGCGTTTTTAGCTTCCGTGACCGCCTGTTTCGCTTCCTTCCTCGCCACCTTATAGCTCTCTCTGTTCACCCGCCTTTCTTCGTTGCTTGTGCTCCCTGCCAACTTCGCAAAAGCTGCTTTCTTCACCTCTACTTTTCCTCGCACTACATCGTTCCACCACCGGTCGCCTTGATGTCTGCCTAGATAGCCTTTGGCTACCCCAAGCACATCCCGCGCTGCCTCCCTAACCAGATTCGCCGTCTCTGACCACATTGCGTCTGCTACCCCAGAACTTCTCCAAGCTCCACCATCGACTAACCTCCTCTTCAGCGCCTGGGCTTTTTCTTTAGTCAGAGCACCCCATCTAATTCGCGGTCGGCCCCGAGCACCCCTCTACTTCTTCTTCACCCAGAGTCCGACATCCATCACTAGGAGTCTATGAAGGGTTGAAAGGGATTCTCCCGGAATAACCTTGCAGTCCCTGCACAGACCTCTATCGCTCCTTCCGAGAAGGAGGTAATCGATCTGAGTCCTCGCCGTCGAACTTTTGAAGGTGACCAAATGATCCTCCCTCTTCTGAAATGTCGAGTTAGCTATCAGGAGCTCGGAAGCTCTAGCGAAATCCAACAGCGCAGTGCCTCCTCCGTTCCTAACCCCAAGTCCAAAGTCGCCGTGCACCTCACCATAGCCACTAGCATCTGCCCCAATATGGCCATTAAAGTCCCCTCCAATGACCAACTTCTCGGATTGGGGAATACTACGCACCAACTCATCCAAGTCATCCCAAAAACACCTCTTGACCTCCTCATCTAAGCCCGCATGCGGTGCGTAGGCGCTAATGACGTTGAGGACGCAACCCCCGATAGCCAACTTAATAGACATCAACCTATCGTTCACTCGCCTAACCTCCACCACGGACTCCCTAAGGTCCTTGTCCACCAGGATGCCCACTCCATTCTTACCCCCCACGACCCCAGAGTACACAACTTAAACCCGTCTACATCACACGCCTTCGTCCCTTTCCACCTAGTCTCCTGGACACAGTTGGTTAATTTATCCAGAACCCTGTTTTCCAACCTTAAAACATGATAGGTTGTAACTCAAAACTACTATATTTATACATCCAACAAAATCTAATTCAAAAAGAGATCTGAATTTAGTCTTTGGTTTTTTGCCATAATGCACTAGAGCGAGAATTCAACCATAAATTGATGATGAACTAATGGGGTCAGTAGTAACTTAGGAAGTAAACTAATGCAAATTCCCCAGAGTCATTAGGTTTAGAAGATACAACTAAGGTGATAGGTTGGAATATATATAAATCCCCAACCACGCCCAATATATTATTTTACTAAAGATGAACTTTGCTTAATTACTTTCCAACAAATGAAGTTCATTCTCAGAAAAAACGCTCACTCAATTTCTTCCAGAGACTACATTATTATAATTGAAGCAGAAAAAGAATTTTGCATATACATGAAAAAAATACTAATAAATGATCACCCATGCTGAAGCATAACTAACTCAAGGAATGAAATTCCAATCCATGTAAAGAGGGAAGATTAAAGTAAAAGCGATAAATACTTTGATTTCATTTTCCGAAGCTCTTCAAGAACAGAAAGGCTTGTGTTTCCTTTAATGGTGATCAGAACTTACAGCAACCTACACTTGAAGTTTCATTTCTAAGGACAAGCAAGTAGGCCTAGTCTAAGTGTCTTGCACTATACACTCTTTTCTGCCCATAAGAAAAGGAAAACCAGATAAGTAACAGTAGGCAGACCTTTCACATGTATGAAGTTTGAATGCTGATACAATATTTTCCATCACAACGTGGCCACAGTTATTCCAACTTGAACATCGACCTCATGAAAAGCCATGAGCAACACATCGGTACTGAGGTCTGTTGTCAGCCAGTCCAAAACCGGGGTACTGATAGTCTCCCCCTGCTGACTAGAGGAAAATTACACAGCATAAGAATTCTGATCAGCTCATATGAGTTTCAAACCAGTTAAATATTTGTTCAGACTGCAAGCTGGTCATTTCATGATAAGCAAACGCAAGATTCATTTCCTCTTGAATGTGATTCGCTATGGACTTGTCTGGGAGAATAATCTCTCTCTCCTTGATAGCCGCTTTCCATTGTATAGCACGCCCATCATTTCTCATGAAACCTTTCGTATCAATGAAACCCTTTTCCTGGAACAGACTATACAACTTCTCAGAGGTAGTTAGATCAAGACCCGGAATCCTATCAGCTAAGAGATTAGGTGACAATGCAAACTCCGTGCATTTGACCTCAGCAACATCAATGCCTTTTACCTTCAAGAGTGTCAAGTATCTCTGTATTTTCCGTCTTCTCCTTTCATCTTTGGGCATGTGCACGAAAAGGGTAGGAGGGTAGTTCTTCGGTATGTCCATTTGACCAAACAATCCCTCGGCAATCATTATTGTGATGCTACTAAATCTTAAATCTGTTGCAAGGGCTGAAACGAAATATCCACCAGATGAAGCACCCAACGCTACAAGAGGCAAGCTTTGAAGATTTTGTTTCACAATCCACCTCTCAATAATATCTTTAACAATCAACCTTTCCTCTTCAAACGACCAGCACATCCCAGCACTAGTTACTGCAAGAACTGCAAATCTCCTAGCTAAGGCATTAAGGACGATTAGCCTTTCTTCAGGTAGACCAGCACAATTTGGGCACTTAGGTGATCTATCCCAAAAGTTAGCTGCTTTACCATTACAACCATGTGCCAGAAAGAGAATTGCCTTGGGTGAGTCTGGGATTTGCCATATTAAATCTGTTCCATTTCTGAACTCCACAGTTGGGTCTAACTCAACCGAAGAGCTAAAGCTATTCCAATTTTGTATCAATAAACCAGATGATAAATCAGATCTTTCTCCAGTTTCTCTATACAAAATCAAAACTAGGACACAAATTAAAATGAGAAATGTAGTAATAACCGGCATTCGCATATGCTGGCCATTATTTTGTTGTTTCGGCATCCGATTTCCCCGTTTGAGCATGCCTAGAAAAACAATCAATATAATAGGATCATACATTTTAGCAGCACATCTCTAGACAACTTAAAAACAGGTCAAAATGCACGTTATCATACAAAAGAGAGCCATAAACCTAATGAAAACCCTATAAATACATGCTTTTGGGGGGTCGAAATAAGTAACCCAAACTTCAATTTCAAATATATAGAATCATCTGTTAAATGTCATTTATTGAAATACAGAGGAAGAAAAATCATATTACATTAAATAGCATGAAACCTCTTAATTGAATAATTAGTCATTTTGCAAAGAAGGAAAACAAACTCTTTTCTGTAAGGTAGAATGAATTAGGAAGCCACTTTTGCATAAAATCCTAAAATCAAACAAGTCAGGGGCATCACATTGTGAATTGATAAAGCATGTGATCAACTATTTAAACAAAAGAGCCCGACCCGACACAAAGATTGCGAACACCAATATACAACCCAAATCGTTTGAATGAATACTATTGTAAATTACCTTAAAGCGCTTCACCAATGATGTTTCAAATTATTCTGTGAGGTTTTTAGTGCTACCGGCCAAAACTGTTCATATAAGTGAAGAATGAAGAGAGCTACTTACACGCGCCACGACGCGAGTACCCGAGCATGTCGCCAACTCCATTGGGCTCCCCTTATAAATATTTTGAGCCTAACAAGTACAAAAGAAAATGGAATTTTAAAGAGAAAACTACCTCTATATTCCCTCAAAATTTTAATAGCCTATATTTTGGGTCACTTACAAAAAATACCATTCGATCCAAGCATATTGCATTTTATAGCCCGAAAGGAATAAGCATGACAATATAAGTGCTTGTAGCTCACTGGATAGAGTGCTCTTTCATAAGCAGAATGTCGTAAGTTCGACCCCAACTTGGCACAATAATGTAACCTTTTTCTGCCACGGTCTATTTTATATATTTGTGTATAGTGACAGTCTATTTTGTATATATAATTTGTATAAGGACAATCTATTGTATATAAATTATATAGTGACAATTTATTTAGTATATTTTTATATAGTGACAGTCTATTTTGTATATAATTTGTATAATGACAGTCTATTTTGTATATATTTTGTATATTGACAGTCTATTTTGTATACTTTTTGTATAATAAAAGTCTATTTTTGTATATCTATTGTATGAAAGTTTTATAGTGATAGTCTATATTTGTATTTTTTTTTAATAGTGACTGCCTATTGTTTATAAATTGTATAGTAACAGTCTATTTTGCATAATTTTTGTATAGTGATAATCTATTTTATATATTTTTAGTATATATTTTGTATAATGATAGTTTATTTGTATATATTTTGTACAGTTACAGTCTATTGTACATAAATTGTATAGTGACATTCTGTTTAATATATATTTTATATAGTGAAATTCTATTTAGTTTATTTATTGTATAATGACAGTTTATTTTTGTATATGTTTTATATAGTGATCCTATCTCTTTTTTAATCACGAGAAATTATTTTTACACATGAGAGATTTATATTTTACATGTAAAAGATCTAAAAATAACATTTTCTTAATTTCAACATTGTAAAAAGAACCTAAACCCCTAAAAAAACTTAAGTAAAGTCCCATTATTATATAGTACTACGATTAAAGCATGGAGGTACCCATAATATTATCCTTTAGGTGGGGTTCCTCTTCTATGTTTTTTTTTAATTTAAAAAAAAAGTTCTTGCTCACTCGCTATGCCAGTTCCAATACCAAAAACATAAAAGGAATCTTTTTATATAGTCAGTTGAACAAAACGTTAAGAAAGTTCTCATCTTTTGTAAGTAATTTTTTTTCCTCATAAAGATTCTTATTTAGGAACAAATTCTAGAGTACCACGTTTATTCTGTTTAACATCTCTCAGCAAACAAAAGTAGCAAGAAGCGGCATCACTTGTAAATAGAATTTTGAGTGGGTAAAAGAAACACTTAGCTTTATTTTTATCGACATATGAGATGGAAAAATCGATTCCGTACATATTTGTTGCAAATCAAGTTAATAATTTATGTAGGTTCTGTAATTGGTGTTGAAATCGTGAATATTAACATTGTCTTAGTTAATTTCTGCCACTAACTTATTGGTTAAGTACTCAATGTAGTTCTCAATATAAGAAAATGCTAGACTTCCAGTTATAAGGGGTGAATGGTATAGATGCCGACCTTTAAGTTTTTGGCTAGTTGTTATAATTAGTTTTTGGCTTCAAATTGCATAATAGATTTTGGGGCTAGAGTTTGTCAAAAGTTTCAACCGAGCGGCTAAAAGTGAAGTTGTCTCAATTTTAAACTATAATAGAAATCTATTTATTATCTGTTATAAAATATAAATTGAATGCGGATGTCCATTACTCCCTATTTTTACCATGATATAAATAACCTGGTACTACTCATCATCATTATGATTGTAATTAGGATGGAAAAATAGTTCAAATAAAACAGTTAACTGCCTATATTATCCACTAAAAAATAGGTTGGATAATGAATATGGGTCAAATATGAATAAGAATCATATTATCCATTTAAAAAATGGATAATCAATGAGTAACTAATGGATAACCAATGGGTATAACTTTTATATTTGTAAAGCCTCAAATTGAGGAGTTCCCCAAGTTAGAGAGACTAAGAATCTCTAAAAAATTATCATATACAAGAAGTCATGGATAATATGGGTAACCCATAATATCCATTGTTAACCCTTTTTTATCCGTATTAAATATGGGTCGGGTCGGATAATTGATCCATTTTTCATTACCCGTTTTTAACCCACACCATATCTGATCCAACCCGCCCGTTTGTCACTCCTAATTGTAACTTTCACATCTCCATAACCCCTCTCCATGATATTCCCTCATGATTTCAATTGTTAATATCATGTTTAAGACAATCATTTTATAACCTAAATATATAATAGTATAAACAGAGGCATGAATATGAGATGGAACACACTTAAACACTTGATGAAATAAGAAAGTTATCTCTTCTTCTCTTATTCTACTTACCTTCTTGTTTTATATTGTTACTTTAAGCTACATTTTTAACACGTTATCAGCATGAAGTCTTTAACCTCAAGGTTGAACTATCTTCTCCAAGTCAAGTTTTCACTCTACTATCCGCAAGGTATATACTTTTAGCTAATCATGTTCATATTTCATTTAGTATCCATTACTTTCTTTTACACTCAAATACCTATACATTGAAACGATAATTGGTTGTACTAGTTAGTCCTTCTTTTGCATATTAAACTTTTACGTCTTTATTGTTTTTTTTGTTTTTTGAATGATGTGAAAATTATTTACTTGATAAAATAGCATTGACTATGATTATAGATTATAGTAGTAGTAGCAGCAACAACAACATTTAGTCACAAACGATTTCGCCAATACCTTTTATCCTTATATTTGACATCTATCAGTAGTTGAAAGAAAAGTTGAGATGACCCAAAGGGTCATCACCTGTTTTACTCATATGTTCTATGCTTTCGATACCTTGAAAATCTCATTTTATACTGCTTCGATTTGCGTACGCTGTCCGAGCGCGTAGCCGAAAATTTTTTGTGCTAGAATATGTGAATTCTATGAAAACTTTGAAGAATTTTGATATCTATATTGATATAGTTGACTTTGATCAATATTTTTGGTAAGCAGACCCGGACCCAAGTTTGGACGATCCGGAAGGTCCGTAGAAAAATATGGAACTCGGGCATGTGCCCGGAGTCGAATTCCGAGGCTTAGAGCCCGAGATATGAATTTTTTTGTTAAATTATTTTTCTGAAATTATTATGGAAAATAGAAATAAAAATTGATTAAAAGACTATGGTATCGGGCTTTTATTTTGGTTCCGACGCCCGGTGCAAGTCTTATATATTGTTTAAGCACTTCCTGCAAAGTTTGACGAAAATCGGACGTCGTTTGACGTGTTTTAAACTATGAGTTCCAAGTTTGAAAGTTTGTGAAGTTTAAGAGAAGAAATCATAAATTTGAGGTTTGATTCTATGAAAACGGTGTAATATTGGGGATTTCATCGCGCGAGCAAGTTCGTGGTATATTTTTGAGGTTGTGTGCATGTTTAGAGCCCCGAGAGCTCGGGTGAATTTAGGATAGGCGTCGGATTGCATTTTTGATCAATGGAAAAGACCTGGTGTAAAGCTTCTGCAATTTTCGCAATTGCGAAGAAGAGGCTCGCAAATGCGAAGCTGAGTGGCCTGGGCAAGGATCGCAAATGCGATCTCAGGTCTCGCAAATGCGAAGCAAGGAAAAACTGGGCTTGATTGAAATTGCGATGAGTGGCTTTGCAAATGTGAAGTCCGGCAAATTGGGCAGTGGTCACAAATGCGACAGGACCTTCGCAAATGCAAAGTCTGACCAGGATTGTTGTGTTCGCAATTACGAACATATGTTCGCATTTCTCATAACAGCTCATGTGCAATTTTATACTTAAACGAATTTAGACTCACTTTTCACTTCTTTCAAAATCCAAAACCCAAAACCCAAAACCCCATACATGATTTTTCAAGAGCAACATCATTCCAAATCACGTGTAAGTCAATTTTCACACAATTCTTTCAACTCTTAACATTATTAAATATGTTTTCCATTTGAAATAGAAGATTTTCATGGAGGAAATTGGTGTTTTCAGGTAGAACCAAGGTTTTTTCATAAATTGGGGAGTTGGACCTCGATTTGAGGTCCGATTTCGAAACAAATTATATATTTGAACTCGTGAGGGAATGGGTAACCGGATTTTGATTCGAACCCCGAGTTTCAATCCACGTGGGCCCGGGGGCATTTTTGGAATTTTTTAGTAAAACTTTGGGAAAACTATTTTTATGCATTCAAACCAATTCATATAGTGTTTATTAAAGTAATTGAACCAACTATGATTATATTCGATCGAGTTGGAGGTTGAATTACGAGGTAAAGCAATAGTTGAAGGTTAAGCGGACTTCAAGGCTTTAAGGTAAGTGTTTGATCTATCCTAGCTTGAGGGAATAGGATTAGAGTATTATAACTTGCTAATTGCTAAATGATCGAGTGCGGTGTATAGGCGTGGTGACGAGCATCTATACACCGGAGTCTAGCATGACCATGGATCTTTGTTTGTACATGTTGTGAGATAATTTGGAACTCTTCTAAGCTAATATACAAATTGCTATAAATGTGGAGATTCTGAGAATGAGCTATGAAAAATAAATGTTTTTGAGTGTTGGCTCGAATGATAATTACTGTTGAGTAGAAGATGAAAGTATTGAATGAAATTATGATTAATCCCTTGCTGGGACCTTGTTGAAAGTTGTATTATTATTCCCTTCCCGGGACCGTATTGTTGTTGTTGTTATTGCTCCCTTGTTGGGACTTAGTAATATTTGGAATATTTCCTTGCCGGGATTGGTTGAGCATTGTGTTGAAATAAAAAGGGATCGTGTGGCACGCTGTCCACCTATATATATTATAAATTGGGATCGTGTGGCACGCCAACCACTTACATATTATAAAAAGGGATCGTGTGGCACGCCGACCACTTACATATTATAAAAAGGGATTATGTGGCATGCCGACCATTTACATATAATAAATTAGGATCGTGTGGCATGCCGAGCACTTACATATTATAAATTGGGATCGTATGGCACGCCGACCACTTACATATTATAAATTGGGATCATGTGGCACGCCGACCACTTAAATATTATAGCTTGGTGTTTTGTGTTCATATGTGGAAATTTTTGGTTTTATTGTTTAGTTATACTTCTTTGTGGATAATTTCTATACTTAACTGTGGTGTATCCCCTGCATGTCCCTCCCCCTTTTAATGCTTAAATTTGTATATATGTATATGAAATTGTACAGATTTATGTGAGTGTCTGGTCCTAGCCTTATCACTACTTCGTCGGGATAGGCCGGGGACTTACCAGCACATGGGGTCGGTTGTGCTGATACTACACTTCTGTGCATTTTTCCACAGGTCCAGGTTTTGAGCAGCAGCAGCAGCAGTAGTTCACTAGCAGGATTGTCATACTCACAAGACTGAGGTAGCTTGCAGGCGCCCGCAGGCCCGACGTCTCTTCTTATGTTTTTTCATTATTGCTGTAGTCTCATTGTTTCGAGACACACGGTTGTTATATTTTCTTTCAAATCATTATGTGTAGTTATTCTTAGTAGTTCATGAGTTTGTGACTCCACATCTTGGGTAGGGGATTTATGTTGAGAATTTCACCTTTATATTCAGGTTTATGAAAGTAGACTTCCGCAGTTAATGTTATTATTATTATTTCTATTAAATTGAAAACACGATGGTTTTTATTAATGGAAAGATGGTAAGTAAATTGGCTTGCCTAGCTACCATGAGTAGGCGCCATCACGACCCCGATGGTGGGGAATCCGGGTCGTGACAAGCTGGTATCAGAGCACTAGGTTACATAGGTCTCACAACTCACAAAAAACTTAGTAGAGTTTGAGGGGTAGGTGCGGAGACATCTGTACTTGTTCCCCAGAGTCTATTGAGTTAGGAAAAAAATCTCTCATTTGTTCCTTCTTGTCGTGCGATTTGTTTCCTCAAATACTAATTGAATTTCTACTATGGTCTTTCGCAGATGGCGAGAACACGCTCTTCTTCATCTGCTGATCAGCAGTTTGAGCCTCAGGCAGCTCCCGCGAGGTCGTGCCAGAGGCCGCAGTAGGGGCAGAGCTCAGCCCCAGGCAGCGGTTCCAGAGGTGGAGCCTCATGTTGAAAATGGTGAGGAGGTTCTTGCCCCAGAAGCTCCAGTGGGCCCAGCTCAGTTCCTAGGAGAGGTTTTATTTACCCTGGATCTCCAGTGGGCCCAGATCTAGTCTGGATAGCAGGCTTTATGGGCAGTGTTGCTAGAGCAAGCTTGCTGCCAGCTGCACCAGCCACTTCTCATATTGGAGGAGGGGTTCAAAATCCTCTTTCACGTACTTCGGAGCTAGTAGCTCCCCAGGCTCAGGCACCAATGGTTCAGCATGCAGTGGCAACTCAGACATGCACTACAGCTCAGGTCGGCGACGTAGCGGCCACGACTTCTGATGCTCTATGGAGACTTGATCGGTTCTCCAAAATTTTTACCACCACCTCCAGCGGTGCTCCATCGGAGGATCCCCAAGACTTCTTATTCAGTTGCCACGAGATTCTCCGGACTATGGGAATAGTGGAATCCAACGGGGTTGATTTTTGCACTTTCAGGCTTGCAGGATCCGCCAAGACTTGGTGGAGAGATTTCTGTTTCACTCGGCCCGCAGGGTCCCCAGATTTGACATGGGACCTGTTTGCGGAGTTATTTTTGGAGAAATTTCTCCCTATTACTCGGTGGGAGGCACTTCGGAGATAGCTTGAGTGCCTCCAGCAGGGTTCCATGACCGTTACTCAGTACGAGATGAGGTTTATGGATCTGGCACGTC
>JASVEL010001994.1:0-283839 GCA_032618575.1 Nicotiana noctiflora | reverse complement strand
CCATTATGCAAAGATAGTCTATTATGAATACCATAGAAATATACTCACCAAGTCCCAGCATTCAACCAAATAAATATAGCAATATAAAACAAGGACTGATGATTTTGTACTTGAAGGCTACAATTCAGATTATAAAGATAGATATTCAAAGTCTGCATCTTCTTTTTGCAAATTACATATATATTTTTAAAAAAAACTAAAGGCTAAAAACTTATTGAAAATAAAGGAGATATTTAGAGTGCAAAAATTAGAAATGGAAAATGATGTTGGAGGCGATCCAAGTTGTCAATTGTCACTGAAGGTTTCACCGTCTTTCTTCTATCTCTTCTCCTTCACCCAACCACAAGAAAGATAGGAAAATGTTTGAGTGGCTCTCCTTAACTTTTACTATGGGTTGTTGGAGGTGCTAGTCCCCTAACTCACACGGTCCACAGTAATAGCATTTACACTTGATGACCTCAATTATTAGAGAGGGTTTCACTTAGGTGTTGTAAAGCAAAGGAGGATAGGACGTGCAGGTTAATAGCACAGCATATCATGCACAACATCATAAGCTTCACTTGGCAGGTTTTAACTCAACACACTTGAGATTTTTTCCATTTCTACAAACAAGATCATAACGAACTACGGCAATCAATAGAAGACTGGACAAGGGGGAGAGGAGGGTGACTGAAAAAACTATATTCGTTTCATTATATCAATCAGAAATCAAGTCTTCCGTAAATGAAGAAATAACAATTTCATTAGTTATATTATAATTACATGCTTACAAAAAATACAATATTGAAGCTGAAGCAACTGCTTTAGGGATAGACTCCTACCCCAGAACCCAAAGAAAAATGAAAGAATGTAAGCTTCTCACTGAAACTTAATAGCACATAGAAATACTAGACACTAGAAGCTATTTAATGTAGATACTTTTCTTCTAAGAGGATTTTGCTTGATGCACTCCCTCGATGCAAAATTGTGAGCAATCACTTTTCAGGAACTTGTTCATGTACACTATGCATAATTAGGTGTCTCAATACCCTGGAGTAAACCAATAACTCAATTATAACTCTATCCGCAAGCGCCGCATTTCAGCTAGGAAAGTCGGACTTGAAGTCAGAGTTCGACGTGCAAGAGACCTTATGTCATCTCGAGAGCAATCGCGTGAGATACGATATAGCTCCCAAAGGGCTCCCCCACTGATCATGTCTTTTGCATTGACCTCTGAGGATAGGAAGAGACAGGTGAAACGTAAAGTTTAAGTATAGTAGTGATGAGAAATGCAATGCATGTATCCCAAACTCTTCAGTAGGATAGGAATGCTTACCATGTTGTGCCAAATGACAGAGAGCCAGTTCAACATGACGCCTGATCATTGAGGCTTCATTATTGGAATTTTGAACAATCCATGGAAGTGCACCATCTTCTAACAGTGAAGAACGTCCAGCTTTCTGGCCTGTTGTAGCAGACCACCCTTAAGAAACATGGTAATAATTTGATAAACAAGATTGACATGTGCAGCACTTACCTTGAGCTGAAGATCTGGATTCGCACTTTGCAAAATTGGCAATTCCCCGTGCAACTTGCGACAAAACATCTCGATGTCCACATCTCACCATCCCTAATAGTGCCTTGATACCACCTTCAGACCTCAGTCTTGTCTGTAGTTTGTCTGAATACAAATATATACCACGATCAAGGGCTGGATTAATTGATGGGAGAAGAAGGATTACATGACGACAAAGTAAAACTTGGATGGAATCCTTCAAGGAGGTCACGGGACCATACTGAAGCTAAATTCACTGAATACAAGAACGAATTGCAGCTTGATAGAGCCACTTAAATCAGTAGGGCCTCATTGGTTTCATGAATACAGAGAAAATGGTAGTAAACATGAAAGAAAACTCTTAACTAAAATGACCATGTTTTTAACCCTCAGGGGTTGGCCTGGTGGCAATTGACTTGAGCCTTGGGGTTTGCTCCCTTTCAAGGTCTCAAGTTCGAAACCCACTGGGTGCAAACAATTTTGGAGGGCCATCGGACGGGGTAAAACCTGAATTAACCGTGGTGCACTTGCGGGAAACTCCTTGCCGAGGGCCTGTGCATCCCCGGGATTAGTCGGGGCTCGAAGAGACTCGGACACCCGGTGCAAAATCAAAAAAAAAAAAAAAAAAATGACCATGTTTTACTATCTATCCTTCACTACTGCTGCAAAGTGCCATACAAAAAATGATGCTCTCTCTTCAGAATCTGAATGAATGAATGCTTCTTGATTCAACATGGAAAAAAGATTTTGCTGGACCGCAACTACAACAACAAAAATTGATGGAGCTATTCCAACCATGATCTGAAAGGTTGAGTGGGGACGGGGAGAGGGTAGGCCTACAGAAAAGTGAATGAGCATACCGTTACCACACAGATTAGCAATGGCTCCGGCAACCATGCGTAATGTTTGTGGATCCTCAGCGTCAGCGGCTGTCACCGCTAACAAAGCAATCCCACCTTGAGTCATTATAAGTTCCTGGTTTGCTTCTGAAAAGACAGAAACTAATCCTCAGAACATAGTAGTTTTACCAGACAAAGGGCCTCGACAAGGACATAAAGTACCCTCTGCAGGAGAAATAAAGAGGAAAAGAAAATGAGAGCTATAGATTGAGAATCACCACTCATTGCAAGATTTGCAATTGCACCAGCTGCTATTCTGCGAATAGTTTCATCCTCTGAACTACCAAGAAGCATCAGTAATGAAGTAAGACCACCAGCTTCTACGATCTTTTCCTGATTTGCTTCTGCAGGTATATTGAAGGCAGGATTAAAAATGTATCAGACGATGAACTATGACAAAGAGCAGTATACCACACATAGAGCCCTATACTTTTTATCCTTGATTCCATCTAAGAAGCGAAGGTTGTGAACAATAAGAGTCACCTTTAAGTCACCTACTGAAGCCACCAAGGACAAAATGTTTAACTTGAAGGATAACATATGAAATCACTCAACAACCAAGAAGTTGGATTAATTTACTGAATTGGTACAAAGAAACAAAAAATGAGCGATACACTTCTTTTTCCAATAAGTCAAGTAAAGTGGCAAGGGAGAAAATATGCCGTCGCTAGACTTTGCTTTCTGCACTCGGGAGATTGGGTGGAAAATAGATTACCTTCAGCTGCTAGATTAGCTACTACTTTCACCGCATGAATCCGCACCGTAGCATCTTCAGACTCCAGCAGCGACAAAATCTTATGTAATCCAACTGTAATGCCCATGAAGGAGAAATGAGAAAATTGTGTTCAGTTGCTTTGCACATTAATAGGATATACTCTGAAGAATATATTGGAACCTTGCTCGTGAAGATTGGTGATTGAGGATCTCTCTCCATTAGACGCATCTTTGCAATGCAGATTTTTAAGAGGAGACAAAGAATCTAACCCAGGAAGTCCAGTGCCATTTCTGCTTCTACCCAGAGAGCTTGCTGTCTACAACAGGCAATTAAAGTGAAAGTGAAACTGATTGCAAGAATTACAAGGAAATGAGAGGAAAGAGAAAAGGAGAGACACAAAAGGTGACATAAGCGTATCCATCAAATCACAAATTCTCACAAACCATAGAACTTGTCAAGTGCGGCAAACAGAACAAGATATCAGCAGTAAGTAGAATAGATAGCAAAGACCTAATCAAACTTATAGGCAAGTTAAAGACTTTACTTGACCAGCTTCCATAGTTAGTTGTGAAAATTGACGTAAGACAATCACTTCTTCTTCCAGTCTCTTCTTCTGACGAATCTCTTCTTCCAGCACGCTTTGGAGGTTTAGAATATCAGAATTTCCACCTGCTGACTACAGTGCACAGTGATCAGTCATATTCATCAGCTCAATCGTAAATTACATTCCAGACCATTCAAGCAGTTCTGTTTAAAAAAAGATTATCAATGAAGAGCATACCCCTGGATTTGTAAACCTGTCCAGTTGATCCTTCAGTTTGTTGATTTCGTCTTCTGCCGCCTTTCTTGTTAGCATTTCATGCTGAAGCAACATCTTAAGTTCAGAGATTTCCTCATTACCAGAGCCCATCTGGCCCTGCACAAGAAGCAATTTAATCATCGGAAACAAAATAACGAATCAAGTAGCAGTATGTTGCTCTTTCCTCTGAAGTAAAGCCCACTTTATGCCTTGAATCAATACATGCTCACAGAGAGACTTATAGAGGGCTACCGACGCCTAGGATCTATTATTATTCAGGCGGTCTTCATGATTTTGTTGATCCACAATAATCTTGAGGACTCATTAGATTCACGAAAAGGAGATTTCCAACAACAACAACAACTAAGCCTCAATCCAAGCTAGTTGGAGATAGCAATATGAACCCTCACTATCCAATTCGCTCTCACTTAGACCAGTCTCACTCCATATTCAATAAATAAGGTTCTCTAATCCTAGAAGTTCTCTACAGTTTCTACTGCTATATACCTCAATATTTACCCAGTCGACTACCCAGGGGTGTGTGCGTGTGTGTTCCCTGGTGGAGGTTACTCTAGATCCACAACTATCACATGGGAAACAAAAAGCAGATAAGATGCTACTTGTTTCAACAATAGAACTAAATGGTACGTGTTCCTACTATAAAATTCCTTGTTGAGAAACAGACTTTTTGTGAAGTCCAGCCTAAATAATTGAATTGTTATCAACTATAATAAAAAGAAATTTTGATACGGTAAGTGTATCAACTATAGAATTAGATGCTACTTTTATGTTAAAGTATTTCCTTTTCCAGAAACTGACTCTTTGGGAAGTATAACCTTGATACTTATACAACAGACATTAATGATAGCCATCATCAACAACACAACAAAAATAAAATTAACAATGATGATGATAAATAATTTGTGGGAATACAATTGGTTGTTGTTGTTGTTGTTGATAAATAACAGGAAAAAGCAGAGTAACAAAAACCAGATGACCTCTGTGATATATGTTCCATCAGTTCTTACATTATTTGTGTGCTTTTGTTGATTAAGGCTCCACTTCTCCTCCAACTTCTTGATTGATTCCATATATTCCATCTGACATTTTATTTTCTCCTCCTGCAAGTAAAGGAGAATTGTTATTCCAGAATAGTTGAATCATAATTCGAGAGGTACAAGCTCGAATCCTAGTCAGATTCCATCAACATACAACTCAAATCTTATTCAATATTAGTGTTATGACGTACTAACTTTTTTGTGGATATTATGACAGTAATACTTCAGTCGATCAATGCAACAACAACAACAACAACAACCCAGTATAATCCCACTTAGTGGGGTCTGGGGAGGGTAGTGTGTACGCAGACCTTACCCCTACCCTGGGGTAGAGAGCCGGCATCCTTCCCTCCAAGAACTTCCCACCTTGCTCTTGGGGAGACTCGAACTCACAACCTCTCGGTTGGAAGTGGGGGTTGCTTACCATCAGAGCAACCCCTCTTGTCCTCAGTCGATCAATGCATCTTCATTTATTTGTCTTTGTCGTCTCTCGTCTTATTAGTTAAACTAATCGACTTTATAAAGACAGCTTATGTGAGTTTTGCATAGAGTAGCCGGTCCCAAGTCCAAATAAAGGAGGAGGGCTACGGTAGCCAAGCTACCAACATAAAAGTAATTAAATAATGATGATATAGCTAAAACCAACTAGTTTGGGATTGAGGGGTAGTCGATTGGTATAAACTTTCTAAAGTCAAAAGACGACAACAACAACAACAACAACCCAGTATATTCCCACAAGGTGGGGTCTGGGGAGGGTAATATGTAGACATGCCTTACCTCTACCCGAGATGGCAGAGAGGCTGTAAAGTCAAAGACAAACTAAATGAAATTCATTAAAGAGAGCAAAATATTTTTACCCGAGCAAAACTAACAGCAAAGCCCTGAACGATTTACATGCATCAAAAGAGAGTATTTCCTTCTTTTAACATAAGCAATTGGTAACAAAACAAGGCACATATAATCAAAACTATGACAGTAAAGTGGTGCACTCCACCAACATGTGGTTCTTGATTTAAACCAACTCCCAATCTAATTAGCAATTACAGCAAAAAACTCGCAAATCATGAGAACAAAGAAAGACAAACTACCTTCAGGGCTTCAGCATAGTTCCTTTCGGCCTCTGAGACATGCTTTTGTGCTTCTAATCTAATTCGTTCAACCTCAGCCTCAAAAGCTTTCTGTAGTCTTTCATTTTCAGCAATAAGTTTGTCTACTTGCACCTCGAGCCTTTTTGACAAACTTTTGTAATCGAATTCTTCCTTAATCTTCAACATGTTTTCCACCTTCATAGCCTGCATGAAAGGATAAAACTATCTTGGCACATGTATGCAGTAGTCCAACCTATCCAAACAAATCATTCCGAATGGAGAACTCACTCTCTGTCCAAACAAAATGGTACTTGATGTTTCTGCTCTATGCCTAGGAGATGGCCCAATGGTGATAACTAATGAGGTTCTTGACGTTCCTGGAAAATCACAGGAAGTAAACCAACATGATTGAACTTCTTTAACAACTAAGATAGTGACTCCTAGCTCTTTTTTTTTTTTTTTGGTGAATAAGTAAGAAAGAGTATCGCCCCCGAGCTCTTGAAACAGTTAAAGAGCATATCTTAATAAAAATATTGGCATCCTTGGGTAAGAAAAGGCCAAACCAGAATGTACACAATTCTAGACACTGGTCCCATTTGTAAAGGCAGTACACTCAGTTATATCAGTTGAGATAAAGATACCTCTAAACATTACCAAATATATGTACAGACACGGAAACAGAAAATATAGCCCACCTCCAAATGAATCTTTAAGCAACCGCGTAAGCTTCGAATCTCGGACAGGTACATGAGCACTATTTTCTGCCAAGGCATTTATGCACTTCCCTAGGGCACTTAGTGAAAGATTGATGGACTTTGCTTCCTCCAACATGTGCCCTTCGCTTCCTACAGGACATAAGGACAGGACACATAAGGAAAGGACATTTAGTCAGTTTACATATCAAAAGACCAAATTACATTCAATAACCAGAAGACTTGCTACATCAACATACCTCCGGCAATAAAAACCTCTATTTTTATTTTTATTTTCATTTTGTTTAGGTTAATAAATTATTCCTCCCTTTCCATTTTTCCCCTTCTAAAATTATTATGTTATGCAAAAGTGCATATTTCTTCTGTTCTATTACAACCATATTTCACTCCAATTTTTCTTCTCTTAAACCATATATCCTGCAGAATGGCCGCTGACACACCTTGCGATACCAATAATTAGATCAAGACTTTATCTCGATATTGCTCTAACGAACAATGAGTACAGGATCTTCTTGCAGTCATGTTTTTCTCTTAATCTTTCACAAAAAAGCAGATGAGCCATGAATCATTACACTCACACAACAAAGAATATAAAATTACAGATTAAAAGAAATAAAGCATAGAGTAAAAACACATAGATAGAAATATTCTTAAATTAGAGAAGAGATTACTCAGAAAAATCTCAAACCAGAAACTAAGATTTACTACTCAATTTGGGAAGCCCACTATTGAGTATACCTGACTTGTTTACACGCTCAGAACCAGCAAGATCTACAAGAACTAGTTTGCCTTTTCTCAACATAGGTGGCTTATAATTGGTTGCTAAGTGAGAGGAGTGATCTGTTTCAGCAGAAAAATCAGCTTCTCTTCCAGGAACTGACCTCTTAATATGTACCTACAACAAATAACAACACAAATTCCAAATGAAACATGTTTATACTGATATACTTTATACAGATTTGTAGTTATAAACCTCTATCTTTAGAGAACCCTAATAATTACTGAATAGTGCAACAAAATGGGCCCGAATGGACTGAAATAGGCAGAAGACTTATACCACCGACAAAGCTACTGTTGATTGATTCATATTGATAAATAATGCAATTAATTGGAGAGATGAAATATATAATTCCTGATTTACCAAGAGAATAGCATGACTTCGGGAAGATTCAGTATTCAGCTTTGTGTTAGCAGCATATCTATGAGCTTCCCCAACCCGAAGCAGTTCAACAAAACTTTGCTGGTCCCGGACCTCCACTATGGTTGCCCCTGGTAAAGACACATCACCAGTTTTTTGGTCTTCAACTATGGGGATGTTGTCATTAGCAGGATTTAGGAGGTCCTGAATTGTTTCCATATACAGCTGCATGCAAACCAGGATATTCAGATAAAACTTGGCACATCTTTTCGTTGCAAATTGATTGTGGTCATGAGCAGTAGCCAGCAAGCAAGTAAAAGATGCCCAAGAACAATGTAGTTGCTGATAGATTTAAGAAAAATATTCCAACCTGTAAGTACGAGACTGAAACTGAATCTGTCTCCAAGCAGACATTTGCAAATATGTCTTCCATTGAACGAACCATGATACCGCGAGCAGAAGCATCTTCATCGCCTAATCGTCCAAGGGTATAAGTCTTCCCTGTGCCGGTCTGACCATATGCCATCACTGTTCCATTGTAACCGTCCAAGACACTCTAGTAAAATGGGAAAAAAGAGAAGAAAGATTGTTCATAAAACATTATCACAGAAAGATAGCATACGAATATGGTAAAATTTACATTCTCAAGGCGTCCTTACATACTTTGTCCAACCGTTTGTAAGTAATTAATCATGTTAATAATAACAACGAATACATCAACACCTGCTCTGACTATTTCTGACTTGTATGAACTTTCACATCTCTCATAATAGATTATGTAACATGACACATACTGTTACCACAATCAACATCGTCATCATAATCATATATTTTGTTGCACTTAATGTGAAGAAATGGTCTACAACGTTGAAGAATAGCTGCATGAACAATAAGTTATTGTGTTAAGTCCACCTATACCTAATTTCAGGATCGAAACATAGTTTGTCAAAGATGGATACTGAAGGAGCCAAAAATTGTCTTCTAATCTGGGTCCCCACTAGCTATCGCCTAGTTAATGGGATATGAATTATTCCCTCAGACCTCCATTATTTAAGAACTTTCTTTTGTCAAAATTACAATTTATCATCCACAAATATCACCCCTGGAAAAAAGTTTTATGTTGGGGATGGGCTAGTTATTTCATATTTGGCATCAGTAGTTTCTTCCCTATGCATAGTCAGCCCCAAATTGGTCAAGGTAACAAATATAATACTAAAGAAAGCAACCAACCTCCCTTATCAAAAAAGAAAGCAACAAACCTCAACAACAGGTTTTGCAACAACTTCATAGACACGCTTTTGGGATGCAAACTCGGTGAACACCTCATCAAACTCGTATGTATCTGAATCCCAATTGTTTTTCCTAAGTTTCAACCTTTTGAGCTGGCAGGGAAAAAGAATAAATTGCATCATACTCAAGCTACTCACAAAAAAAAAGCTTCTCGGGAAAATGAAAAGGGGGACAACCTCCGGCTGTATCTCAACGCAATCAGCAAAATCTGCATCTGCTGCCAATTCCTCGGCATTTCGAGGACGTAATCTTATAGCAACTCGAACTCTTCCAGACACTATTTAAACAAATCAAAACAAATATTTCATATTCACATATATCGAGGCAAGAGAAAACAGAAGGATCTGAGTTGTGCAGCTTAAGCCAGCAAAAAGGATGACCATGACATAAAATACTCTTAACAACAAGAGAAATCACTAAAAATCACCATATCTGCCATATAGTTCTTGATGTGATATCGTTCCAATAAATAATCCATATCTGTACACTTGTTTATTATGTAAGTATATTGATGTGATATCGTTCCAATAAATAATCCATATCTGTACACTTGTTTATTATGTAAGTATGTCTGAGTGACTTCAACTTTCAACCAAAACAAACCTTATTCTCTTAGTCTTTTTATTCCGGGAGATTAATTTATTAGAGAAACATTTCAAGCAGTATGCAACCATACACAATCAAGCATACAAAGACCGATGCTTTTATCTTTGCTAGTTAAACGGATTGAATAAATAAGACCGAAGGGAATAATAAATTATATTCCCTTTTCACCAGTTCCTATATTCCAAATAATAAGACCTCAGCCTTCTGAAATTTATGAACCTGTTCCATTAAATTTACTTTATCAGAAAAAGAAATGAACTTGTTCCTTAAATGGTAGATCATGTTTCCAATTGATCTAATTCCAAATTATTTACAACCCTCTTATGATGAGCAATTATCCCCCCCCCCCAACCCCAAATGTCTATTCATTGGTTAACATCATTCTATTCATAAAATAAGACAAGTTTTACCACAGTTTTGATTATGCTTCATCAATTATGCCTATCAACTATAACTTGTTTCTTTGAAAACATTTACTAAAGAAAGTTATTGATGCTCTAATTGGGGGGGGGTGGCTGGAGAATTTTAAGAAATGATTGGTGTTGCGGGAGGTTCCCAACCCATCCCTCAAATCCCGTGTCAACGGTCACACATAGTTCAACAAAGTTACTTTTGTTCAAATTCTTAGCATCAAAGCCATAATCAATGGAGTTTCTAATTTAACCCCTAGTACGAACAAATCTACCACACAGTACATTCCTATGCATATCTAGTGAAAGTACATCCATAAACCTGATCAAACATAGACAATGATTAGGTGCACAGGAAAGTCGAAAGACTTGAAGTACCTGTTTATCTAATTGGCAGAAAGAAAGAAAAAAGGAGTTGCTTGTTTAACTTTCAAATTAACCAACTACAAATAGAAGTAGCAACCTAACCTATAAATCAAGCCCCGTTGTCAACTAACAAAACCAGTCCATTAGATCACATCGTCCAATAGAAGGAAGCCAGTGAAAGCGAAAAGGCACAATTTCTAACACAACTCTGAAAATCCAATTAGAAAAATAAACTCGATCCTCAACCAGATTGAAACTACATTGATAGTAACTGGTTCATAAATCAGATAATCTTCACCTAGCATCAAAGGGATAACTACTGGAGATTTTTATTTAACCCCTAAATACGAGCTAATCTACACACTTTTATATTCCTATGCATATATAATCAAACGATATACATAAATATGTGCCAACTTACACATTGATTAGGTGCACGTAAAAGTTTTAAGGCTTGAAGCACCAATACACCTAATTGGCAATATATAAAAAACGAAACAAAACAAATGTCACTTCCGAATTTCACAACTACAAAAAAATACCAATGCAGCATTTAAAGCAAGCTTCAATGTCAGTTATCAACTAGTAAAATGTATACTCAACTTCAAATCGTGCAAGTAACACTAACACTAACCTAAACCACTAAAAAGCTAGAGAATTTTAAGAAATGATTGGTGTTGCGGGAGGTTCCCAAACCATCCCTCAAATCCCGTGTCAACGGTCACACATAGTTCAGCACAGTTACTTTTGTTCAAATTCTTAGCATCAAAGCCATAATCCTTGGAGTTTCTAATTTAACCCCTAGTACGAACTAATCTACCTCACAGTACATTCCTATGCATATCTAGTGAAAGTACATCCATAAACCTGATCAAACATAGACAATGATTAGGTGCACAGGAAAGTCGAAAGACTTGAAGTACCTGTTTATCTAATTGGCAGAAAGAAAGAAAAAAGGAGTTGTTTGTTTAACTTACAAATTAACCAACTACAAATAGAAGTAGCAACCTAAACTATAAACCAAGCCCCGTTGTCAACTAACAAAAACATTCCATTAGATCACATCGTCCAATAGAAGGAAGCCAGTGAAAGCGAAAAGGCACAATTTCTAACACAACTCTGAAAATCCAATTAGAAAAATAAACTTGATCCTCAACCAGATTCAAACTACATTGATAGTAACTGGTTCATAAATCAGATAATCTTCACCTAGCATCAAAGGGATAATTACTGGAGATTTTTATTTAACCCCTAAATACGAGCTAATCTACACACTTTTATATTCCTATGCATATATAATCAAACGATATACATAAATATGTGCCAACTTACACATTGATTAGGTGCACGTAAAAGTTTTAAGGCTTGAAGCACCAATACACCTAATTGGCAATATATAAAAAACGAAACAAAACAAAATGTCACTTCCGAATTTCACAACTACAAAAAAATACCAATGCAGCATTTAAAGCAAGCTTCAATATCAGTTATCAACTAGCAAAATGTATACTCAACTACAAATCGTGCAAGTAACACTAACACTAACCTAAACCACTAAAAAGCACAATATGTAACACACACAAACAGACACACAGAGCAGAATCAATCAATGAATTCGACGACTTGAAAAAACAATTGTCGAAATAAACTCGATCCACAAGCAGAAAGCAACTGGTACATTGATTGAATCTTCTAGAAATTCGGAACTCACAGGCGTCAATAGTACTGCTGCGGCGGCCGTTGGAAGAAGCCGAGGTCGGAAGCTTCGATTTGAAGGAAGACGAAGTACGGAGATTCGGCGCCTTGTGAGTACCGTTTCTGTAACCACCACCTGACGCCATCACTGTTCACTCTCCGTCGAAATGGAGGTGCTTGTTTGTAGATAGAGAAAAACAGCGAGGAACAACTTTTTTTTTTTTTTACTTTTTTGGGTTCAAAATGAAGAATAGTAGAGAAAGATGGTGTGGGGTCCAGTTGCGGTGAATGTAGTTAAGCAGAGAGTAAAGGACAGAAACTTGTCGGGAGCATTAGGTGATTGAGTTGAGAAGAGAACTAAGAAGTATGGTGTTAGATTTTTAGGGGAAGTAGGAAAATGCAATTGATTTACTAAAATGATACTCTAGACTCGAGATTTAAGATATTTATCTATTTTATACTATAAATTATTGGAATGATTATTAGATTAAGATATTAATCTATTATTTTATTCGTCTATTTTAACTTGTCCACTATATAAAAAATATAGTTTCACTTCTATGGAAAATTTTAAAAAATGTGAATGTGTAGTGAAATGGTAAACTTTTTGAAAAGTTTCTATAATATTTTATAAATTTTAATTGATAGATATAACTATTTAATCATAAATTAATAGCAAGTATGAAGACTACTATTACTTATTCGGTTAAATAAAAATTGAAAGTATAATTCAAAAAATAAGATTAAATCATTCAACTTTTTATATTAATAGGAACATTAATTGATTTTCCAAAAACGAAATATATGATATATATCAAAAATCACAAAAGAGTACTATAAATCATAAGTAACATTTTTAATACAAAATATATTAATACCAAAAAAGAACATACTCAAAAAGAATAGTGTTTAACTCTATAAACAGTATAGCATCAATAAAGTAGAACCTAAGACATGAAATTCTACGGTATCAAGCTAAATCCTAAATTAAAGATATTACATGACTTTAGAAATCTGAGTAGTTTATTAGAAGTCTATTAGGATTTCTTAGATGTTATTCTACCCTAAAGCTTAACTCATACCTATATAAAGGGATATATATTCCCTTGAAAAAGTGTCTCAAAAATTCCATAAACTCACGGAATACTAACACAGAGACCAAAATATGGCCGGATACAGTTGGAGATCAAATACATACAGGAGCTCTGCATCATTCTAACATTCGAGAAATACATTGCTTCAGCCCTCGAATCACGGAGATTATCATAAGGGAAGAAAAGGGAGAAACATGATTGAACCCACAATCATTTTATCAATAAAATTATATTTCTTCATATTTATTTTGTGATTGCAATTTATTTTTTATCATATATAATTTGTTGCAAACAAATTGGCATGCCCAGTGGGACAAGTTCTGCCCTTCATCTCTTCCTCATGTAAATAAAAAACTCCCAGTTTCAAAAGCATTTGTTGCAATTGTCGAGTACTTCAAGTCTCGTCTTAAAGTTTGGCAAAAGTACACCCCGACAAACCTTGAAGTAGGGGGCATTTGTAGGCATCAAAATTTTAAGGGATCAAGTCAAATCCTAATTAAAGATATTACAGGACTCTAAAAATCTAAGGAATCTATTAGGGTTTCTTAGAGGTTACTCTACCCTAAAGCCTAACTCACATAAAGGGATACATATTCTCTTGAAGAAGTGTCTCAAAAATCCCATAAACTCACGGGATACTCACAAGAGACCAAAATATGGCCGGATACTTCTTGACAATGAAATAGTTCAAGAAGTCGGAGATCGAATACATACAGGAGCTTTGCATCATCCTTACATTTGAGAAATATGCTGCTCCAGCCCTCAAATCACGGAGATTATTAGGAGAGAAGAATCAAGGGAGAAACAAGATTGTGCCCACAATTATTTTATCAATAAAATTATGTTTCTTTATATTTATTTTGTGATTGCAATTTAGTTTTGTATCACATAGTTTGTTGCAAACAAGAACATAAAGAATACTCGTATGATTTAGTGAGCTAGATTATTAATTTAGTGTAGTTTTAGATTGTTTTATATTTACATAAATTTTTAAGTATATACATTTTTATTCTGAAATTTAAAACAATCCATGTTGTCTGAAATCTGAATTTATTCCAAACATAAACATGTAGATAGCCATGTTCTGAATTTATCGATAAGAAAACATTTAATTCAGCAGTGTTTCCTTTAAAAGACCGTCCTCGTGGGTGTGACTTTGAATTGCGCCGACCGGTCGAGCATACAGAAATTACCAGATTGGGCTTCTGTGGAATAACTGCCTTAAAAGTCGTGCCCAGGATATCTAGGCGTGAAAGTCAAGTGAGGTTTGATCGTGTACTTTGTGCGGGCCATCGTATCGAGCCCACTACTTTATATTTTCAGAAAAGTGCTATCTGATTAGATGGTTACGGACCTTAAATAGGCCCAGATTAAGAAAAGCCCAGTATTTCCAAGCCTGTGAAAAGATAATGGGCTTCAGTGGAGCTTTTGCAAGAAAAATTACAGTGGATGAACATTTTTTAAACCATCATTTATATTTTAAACCTATTAAGATATATATTGAAAAAATAGTAGTTATTGTATGGGTCCAAATTTGGACGACCACATCTATTTGACAAACACAACAGAGAATGAGATCTTTATAAGCGGGACGCCCTGGGAAGGACGACGAACAGCGAACAGAGGACGTATAGCTCTTGCAGTAGTGTAGGCCTAACATAGGTATTAGGAATATTCTGGCAAATATTCCTTATGGTATGTTTTCTAGGGTTCAGGAGGGGGTTGTCCCTTATATAATGGGAAAAACACCTTCTAAGAGGATCTTCTTCTTCTTTTTTGACTCTTTGAGCTAAGAACTCAAATTTGTATTACATCTTCTATATTAAAGATTGGCATTCTCATTGTGTGATCACTGGCTTTCATAAGATCAACAAATATTTCCCATTACGCTCATCATTTATAACTTTTGTTCTAGAGTTCATTATACTTAGCTAAGATTTACCCATTCATTTTCTTTGATTGATTTGTTCAAAAAGGTTCCAATATCTTTTGAGTCAAATAATTTGCCGTCGTCTCTGGGGATTTCTTTAGTTGAGACTTTAGTTTCTTCTAGATCCTTGAAAGGGATAATCACCTCTTATTGGCCTTGCAAATACTAACAATAGCAGGAAAGGGGGAAGGAAGATTAAAAGTAATAGTAGGCGTCACGAACAACCTTATGGATTCTATCAACGAAGCCGATCGGGAAGACAATGAAAATACAACGTAAGTGCTACACCTGAGGGGGATACCTCACCCTCCCTCCCCCCGCACGAAAGCGTGACTATCTCGCGCGAGAGGGGAACCTCAACATCTGCAGCAGGAGAAGCACCACCGAT
The DNA here is from genome assembly GCA_032618575.1 of Nicotiana noctiflora. NCBI lineage: Eukaryota > Viridiplantae > Streptophyta > Magnoliopsida > Solanales > Solanaceae > Nicotiana > Nicotiana noctiflora. Next base: position 268,116 of record JASVEL010001994.1, on the reverse strand, counting down.
AGTGAAAAGGCTATTAAAAGAGTGGTTAACAAACACCTTGAGCAGCATACTCGACAAACATGTTCAAAGGGATATCAGAGGCACAATACACGCTGACATCGCAACTACCGCCGATGAGCCAGAAACTCCACGCATATGTAACACTCACATTGTCATTGATGCAGGTACCAATGCACTTGCAGCCATTTTAAAGAAAATGAAAGAAATGAAAAATGAGAACAAAACGCTCCGTGATCAAATGAATGAGCATCAAGAAAGAGTCAATAAAATACCTGGCGCTCCAAAGTTTCTACCAAAATAAGACAGCGGTCGATTCGTTGAGCAACCATACAGTAAAGGGGAAACCCCCCACGTTATTCCAAAAAACTACAAAATGCCGCTATATTTGAAAATATATGATGGCACCACATACCCAGAAGATCACAAAATCCACAACGTCACGACAGTAAAAGGCAATAATCTATCGAAAGAGCAGGTGTCGTCGGTGCTGCTGAAAAAGTTCGGTGAGAACCTGATAGGCGGATCACTAACATGGTATTCCCAACTACCTGCACGATCGATATCAACGTTCAAAGAAATGGTAGATAAATTCATTACCGCTCAAACGGGAGCGAAAAAGGTAGAAGCCAGGGTAAACGATAGCTTCGTCATTAGGCAAATGATAGGTGAAGGACTTCGGGATTTCCTATCCTGATTCAACAAGGTAAGAATGAGCCTACTCAATGTATCGGAGGAGATGGCGGTAGCATCCTTCCAAAATAGGTTAAATAGAAACGAGACGAAATCGACAAAAAACCTGCTAAGTAGGCTCATAAAATACCCTCCCACTACGTGGGAAGAAATCCATAACGCATATTGTGCCGAAGTAAGGGCAGAAGAGGATGACTTAAATGGTCTGATCCAACGGCTAACCTCAGTACAAACCAAAATAAGGAGATACCACTGTAACAATGATTGAAGGGACCAACGATCCCATTTCAAACGAGAAAGGCATCAGCCCTACATCCGGACATCCATCCTACCTTCGAAACAATATTCAGATGTCACGCCCCTACACACCGCGCCACAGCGAAATAAGAGAGGTATGCCCCCACTATTTTCTGCTCATAACTTTTGCGTTTCTCCTTCAGAAATAGTGTATGCACTAGAAAAGCTTGGCAAAAAGGTGCAGTGGCTGCAAAAGATGAAGTCACATCAAAGCACCCGAAGATCGAACATTATGTGTGAGTTCCATCAGGAAAGAGGGCATAAGACCGAAGACTGCATAGGCTTACGACAGGAAGTGGTAAGAATGCTAAACTAGGGATACCTGAAAGAACTACTGAGTGATCGGGGACAGGTTAACTTCGCGTGTGGGTGCGATCAACCCCAATGACCCCAAAACCCCCTTCACCGGCTCGTGTCATACAAATGATCATTGTAGGCAGCGATAATACGGTAATCAACCATGTGAAATTCACTACTACTTACAAACTCAAGTGGACAGTCGCTCGTGAACGGTATTATGACCTCGAAGATAGTATCATCTTCAATAAGTTAGATACCTACGGTTTGTATTTCCCTAACTATGATGCTTTGATTATAACTTTACTTATTACGGATACTGATGTAAGAAGAATAATGGTGGACGACGAAAGCGGTGCATTTATTATTCACCCACGAGTCCTCGTACAGATAAGACTCGAGGATAAGATAGTACCGCATTGTATAATACTAACGGGTTTTAATAATGCAGTAGAAAGAACCTTGGGAGAGATAGTGCTGCCCATTCTGGTTGGAAGAGTCACTCTGGAAATGACTTTTCACGTTATGAACCAAGAAACAGCCAAAAACACTATCATAAGACGTCCATGGATACACGCCATGCAAGCCGTCCCTTCAAGTTTCTATCAAGTATCCAAATTTCCTACCTCATAGACAATATTCAGCATCCGAGGTGAGCAACACACTGCCCAAGAATGATGCCGAATCGCCAAAGATTGCAGACACACCCAATAACTAAAGGGAGCAAGTGCGGAAGCATAGCAATCAGCTATGTCGGGAACCAAACCCGACATACAAATAAAGGCCACCAAAGACCCAGATGTTGTAGAAGCCTGCAAGGCAACTGTGGAAGACTTCAACCCCATTCAATTGGACAACACTGACAGCACGAAAAAAGCTTATATCGGGAACAACCTCTCAGAACCAAGTAAGTTCCTTGAACTAACAATGCGATTTATTTGCCTTTTCCCATTCAGATATGTTGGGAATCGACATCGCCACACATCGGCTGAATGTTGACCCTCTTTACTTGCCCGTGCGGCAAATGAGGAGAAAGTTCAACGATGCTGTCAGCGAAGAAGTCGATAAGTTGCTCGCTAATGGTTCCTTCCGATAGTCAAAATACCCCCAATGGGTCGCCAATTTGGTCATGGTAAAAGAGAAGAACAGAAAATGGCAGATGTGTGTCGACATCACCGACCTAAACAAAGCATGCCTAAAAGATTCCTCTCCATTACCACACATCGACCAGCTCATCAATGCAACAGCGAGGCACAAACTATCAAGCTTCCTAGACGCCTATTCTGGTTACAACCAAATCCTAATGGCAGAAGAAGATCAAGAAAGGACCACCTTTATCACTTACCAAGGGACATACTACTACAGAGTTATGCTGTTCAGACTCAAGAACGCAGGGGAAACGTACCAAATATTAGTCACCAAAATGTTCAAAGAACAATTCGGAAAGACTATGAAGGTCTACATCGATGACATGTTAGTGAAATAAAAAAGGAAGGAGGATCGCATTGGTCATCTGAAGGAAGCCTTTGAAATATTGAGGCGATACAGAATGAAATTGAATTTCGAAAAATGCGCCTTTGGTGTCGCCTCAGGTAAATTCCTCGATTTTCTAGTATAACAAAGGAGTATCGATGTCAATCCAGACCAGATCGAGGACATTAAAGGAATACCGGAGACATTAACCAGCAAAAAGCAGGTACAGAAGTTGACAGGACGAATAGCCGCCCTATCGAGGTTCATCTTACTGTTTGTCAAACAGGTGCCATAAATTTTTCAATGTACTAAGGAAGGAGCACGGACTACAGTGGAACTCAGAATGCGTGGACGCCTTAAAAAACTAAAATCATAGTTGTCCTTACCGCCACTACTTGTCAAGGCAAACCCAGGCGAAGGCCTCATGGTGTATTTAGCAGTCTCTGAAGTCGCGGTAAGTGTAGTTCTGGTCCGCAAAAGCAAATGTACATAGTCTACAATTTATTATATTAGCAAAACCTTAATTCATGTCGAAACATGATACCCCCACCTCGAAAAATTAGCTCTGGCATTAGTCGTAGCTTCACGAAACCATAGACCATACTTTCAATGTCACCCCATAAAGGTGGTGACAACCTTTCCCCTTAGAGGAATCCTACACAAACCTGAACTATCAGGTAGGTTAACCAAATGGGCCATAAAATTAAGCGATCATGATATAACATATCAACTACAAACTACTATAAAGTTGTAAGTGCTCCCCAACTTCTTCGTCGATTTCAACGCAAAAATATTGTCTGAAGCAGAGCAGGAGGTGCTCCGTGCGTCCACACCCTCCGACCTCTGGGTCCTCTCTACTGATGATACATATAATGCATCGGCATCAGGATAGGGACTTTTCCTCAAAGTACCTACATGCAAAGTGATTCGCCAATCCATACGATGCCCCGAAATGACTAACAACGAAGTTGAGTATGAAGCTGTGATTGCAGGATTGAAATTAGCCCTCAAATATGGCTCTCAATGACTCGTCCTCCATTGCGACTCCCAACTCGTGGTGAATCAAGTCATTTGGACTTTCCAAATCAAAGAATAGAGACTACAAAAGTATTGTTAGAAATTCGCAAACTTCTACTATAATTCAATGAATTTCGCCTTGAAAAGATACCCAGGGCGTAGAATGCCAAAGCAGACAGTCTCTCCAAGTTAGCGGCAACCACCAGAAATATCATCAAAGAAAATGTGGCCACCCTCCTCCATTCCTCGATAGACTGGGTCGAGGTACATTTCATAAACCTGACTTGGGAATGGAATAACCGTATCGTAACTTATCTACGGGAAGGAACACTCCCATAAGATAAGAAAGAAGCCAAAAAGTTCTGAATACAGGCGTCCAAGTACAGCCTCATAAATTATGACCTTTAAAAAAGGACGTTAGGCGGACCCCTGGCCAAATGCCTTGGGCCAAATCAAACAAGGCGAGTACTAGAAGAAGTATATGAGGGGCACTACGATGCTCATATAGGAAACTGTGCTCTCGTTAGATGCCTCATCCCCGTAGGATACTTCTGGCCCACTATGAAAAAAAAAGTTGTAGATTACGTCACGAAATATGAGCAATGTCAAAAATATGCCCCTATGATACACCAAGAAGGAGAATTGCTGCACTCCATCACTTTGTCGTGGCTATTTGGGAGATGGATATTGTCGGACCCCTTCCCACAGGACGAGGTAAGGTACGCTTCCTTTTGGTTTTAACTGACTATTTTTCTAAATTGGTGGCAGGTGCATACACTCAAATACGTGAGCAAGAAGTTATCGCGTTCATATGGAAAAATATAATATGACGCTTTGGCATTCCCAAATAAATCAGATGCGACAATAGACCTCAGTTCGTTGGAAAGAAAACAATTGAGTTCTTCCAAAAAATATGGCACATCAAGCGAATACTCTACACACCATACCATCCCGCTGCCAACGGTCAAGTCGAATCCTCCAATAAAACAATATTGAGCATATAGAAAAAGAAGCACGGGGACGCCAAATGGATATGGCTTGAACTACTGCCATAAGTACTACGGGCATACCACACCATGCCAAAAACTAGCGGCAGACGAGACGCCATACTCATTAGTCTACGGGGCTGATGCGGTTATACCCATCGAAGTCAGAGAACCTAGCCTGAGATACTCCAACGAGAGCGGACCAAGCAACAATGAAAGTAGGTTACAAGACCTAGATGAAGTCGAGGAGTGAAGAGACATGTCTCACGTAAGAATGGTATCCCAAAAACAACAAGCAGAAAGGTACTATAATAAGAAGGCCAAAATACGACCACTCAAGGTCGGAGACTATGTTCTCAAAGCTAAAACACAAACAACAAAAGAGTATAATGAGGGAAAGCTGGGAACAAACTAGGAAAGGCCATACAAAATCACAGCGACAGCAAACAAAGAAGTGTTCTAGTTAGAGACAATGGAAAGAAAACTACTCCATAACAATTGGAAAATCGCGCATCTCAAATACTTCCACTTCTTAAAAGAGGTGCCTCCTAGGTCGTACTATTTTTCCCTCACCCGGGTTTTGTCCCAATCGCGTTTTCTCGGTGAGGTTTTTAATGAGGTGGCAAGGGAGATGCCTCGAGGTTTGAAGTGTTGTTCATCACTCCTCCTGTTGATATGATCTCTAGGCCGAGTAATGAAGGGACTGGGTATAGATAGCCAAATCCCTAATATATATATAAAGTCAACAGGTATTTCCTACAAGAGTATAATCAAATCTCCATTGTATGTACAAAGTCAACACGTATTTCCTATAAGAATATAATCAAATTTCCAACATATGAATGAAACTAGAATACACTATACTCCAACAAACAAAATAGAGTGCCACCCTTACGACGAGATACTACTTCGACTATGGGTGTCCAAAACCGAACTAAAATCGAAAATGGAACCGATATCGAAGCTTAATGGCTTATTGGTATAGGGTTAATAGTTGAACGGACGGGGAACAAATTAAAATTTTTTTTATTAACAGTTTATCGGTTTGGGAGAGAATTATTTAATTTTCTTAATGGATAATCTGTTAACCTGTTATATATATGTAATACATATAGTTTTAAGCTCTAGTATTATGTTCAGTAGTTTGGGCCATGAGTAGCTTAAATTCAGGCATTGTGACTTGTACGCGTGATCATATTTGAATTTCAGGAAGTTCAGAGTTGACTTGGAGAAGAAATTCTCATTTCTGAAGCTTTGAGTTGAGAGAATTGTCTGGGATTGGATTTTAGAGTAAACAAACCTCAAAATTAGGATATGAAGGTTCCACTATATTTGTATGACAATTTTAGACTTGGGCGTATGTCCGGATCGGGTTTTGGGTGACCTAAGAGTATTTTGGTGCCTATTGTGGAAGTTAGCATTTTGGAAGAAATTTCACGAGTTTGGGTTGAAGCGCATTTTAGTGTTATCAATGTCCGTTTGGGATTCTGAGTCTGGGAGTAGCTCCGTATGCCAATTCTGAAGTTGGGAGCGTGATCAGAAGTGAATTCGAAGGTTTGTGGGTCATTTTGGGGTCATTTGGCAAAAGATAGAAATTTGAATGTTTTTGAGAAGTTTGCTTGGAAGTGGACTTTTTGATATCGGGGTCAAAATTTGATTTCAGAAGTTGGAGTAGGTCCGTAATGTCGAATATGACTTGCATGCAAAATTTGAAGTCAATTGGACGTGATTTGATAGGTTTAAACATCAAAAGTAAAAGTTTTAAATTCTAAAGTTCATAAAGCCTGGATTGGAGGTTAATTCTTGGTTTTAGTGTTGGTTGATATGATTTGAGGCCTCGAGCAAGTTTGTAACGTGTTTTAGGACTGGTTGGTATGATTGGTTGCAGTCCCTGGGGCCTCGGGTGGATTCTGGATGGTTAACGGATCGAAAATGGAATTTTGGAGGAGCTGAAGTTGGTGGTTGCTGGTCTAACTGCACCTGCAAAAATAGGGCTGCAGGTGCGGAGATGCAGAAGCATCGTTCGTGCCGCAGAAATGGAATTAGGCGGCTAGTCATGGTACCGCAGATGCGATCATTTGGCCGTAGATGCGGGACTGCACCTGCGGAAGGAGGAGCACAGAAGCGGGCTTGGGAAACTGGAGCAAGACCGCAGAAGCGGTGGAGTGGCTCACACCTGCGGAACTGCAGAAGCGGTCATGGAATTCGGGCACGTGGGCCTGAGTCATTATTGTCAACTTTACGCTCGGGGTTTGGAATTATTATACATTGGATTAATATGAGTAGTTTATCGTATATTAATGGATTTGCATAATCGTTGGATAGATTTGGAGTATTTGGCATCGATTCAAGTCTTCGGAAGGGCGTGGAATTCCGATTATGGATCTTCGGAGCGAGGTGAGTCTCCTTTATAACCTTGTAAGAGGGAATTGTCCCATTGGTGAAACAATTGGTTATGTGCTCTTATTTGTGGGGGCTACGTACGATGAGATGACGAGAATCTGTGCGTAGCTACTAATATGTGTAAGTACGGGTACTTTAGGACCCAAAAGCATGCTATACTTGGAATATCTGTGATTCTATTGACGATTGAATTTCTTACCTATCGAATTGGTAAATGAATTTCTAAGAGGATTATACTTTATTTTCTTAAATCATTAAAAGAGGATTGGCTTTTATTTGGATAAATGTTCCCCGATAAACTCTTAATTTGCTGTTTGTGCATGTATTTCTATGTGTACCTACGTCGCATGTATGGTACGCGAGTAGGGTGATTGTTTATTTAAATTTCACTGCGTCGCATATATGATTCGCGAGCGGGATAATAGATGCATCTATGGTTCGTGCTGCTCGACCCTCGGTAGTGCAAAATTTATATTTATGTTGGATCGGGTTATATGAACTCGGCATGAGTTGCGCATGCTTGTATTGCTTGCCTTGAGATTTATTAATATTGTCATATGCTCTCCCCAACTTAAGATATTGTTAATTAAAGGATTATGAACCGTGAGGCTTTTAATAAAAAAAGTAACTTTTACCTGTTTGAAAATTTATTTGAATCTACTATTGTCCTTAATAAATTCATGATTCATCCCTTTAAAAATATTATTATTTGACCATTAGTAAGTGTCGAAGTTGCCATATCGTCTCTACTTCTTCGAGGTTAGGTGGGATACTTACTGAGTACACATTATTTTTGTACTCATGCTACACTTGCTGTGCATTTTGTTGCACATGTACATGTATTTCTATTGGCCCATTGGGCGTAGCAGCACGGGCGACCCGAAGACTAGGTGAGTTGTATTTCCTCGAGGCACCCACAACTAGGATAGTCTCCTTCAGCATATGTATTTACTTTCTGTCCAACTTTGTATTCCGGACGGATGTGGTATTGTATTGTTTCTTAGAAATAGCTCATGCACTTGTGACACCGGGTGCTGGGTATGTCTATAGGTTTATTCAGAATTTAAAAGTTGTTAAATGTTTCATTTCTTATTCAACGAAGTTTACTATGTATGGTTTAAACATATAAAAGAAAAGGTTTCAAAAATATTTAAAACGAGAATTTATTTGAGTAATTCGGTTGGCTTGCCTGACCAGCGGTGTCCGGTGCCATCATGACCTATATATATATATATATATATATATATATTTATATATATATATATATATATATATATATATATATATATATATATATATATATATATATATATATATATATATATATATATATTTTATCCATATATATTAAATAATAATGTAGAATACCTTAGTTTGTTTGTTGGAACAGTAAGCCTGGAACCCTTGTCGTGGACTCATCTATTGTATCCTACAGAGTATAGACCGGAATATAGTACTGAGTGTAGGAATTTTATTTTGAATTAGCGGTAAGCAAACAATTAATGCATGCTTCATAGATTGAATTAGGCCGATAAACTGCCCGATAAGAGCTAAACTGATACCAATTCGTCTGATATCTTATCGAGTGGCTAGCAGAATAATACATTTAAAGTCGATAACCGATAAGCCAAACCGTTAAGAGTAAATAACCGCCCAATCCGCCCGATAAGCGCCCTTAACTTCAATGCCAACTCGAAAGTAACATCCTTATGGCTAAGGCCATAGACAAAGAAACGAGTTTGACTTCACTCGAACTACGACGGGATGCTACTTCGACGCCAGATCGAAAGTAACATTCCAATGGCTAAGGCTATTGACAAAGAAACAAGTTCGACTTTGTTCGAACAATGATAAGATACTACTTCGACGCCAGCTCGAAAGTAACATCCCAATGGCTAAGGTCATCGACAAAGAAATGAGTTCGACTTTATTTGAACTACGATGTGATGCTACTTCGACGCCAACTCAAAAGTAACATCCCAATGGCTAAGTCCATTGACAAAGAATGAGTTTGACTTCGCTCTAACTACGAGAGGATACTACTTCGACGCCAGCTCGAAAGTAACATCCCAATGGCCAAGGCCATCGACAAAGAAACGAGTTCGATCTCACTCAAACTACGATGGATTATTACGATGCCAGCTCGAAAGTAACATTCTAAATGTTAAAGCCATCGTAAACAAAAAAGAGAGGTCCGACTCACTCGAAACAAAATCGGCTTGATGGTTTAACAAATACCCAGAATATCATAAAAATTACAAATATTACCACTGAATCGATAAAATAATTTTTTCATTACACCAAAATGTTACTAGCACCTATCTTTACAATAGGCTCAAAAACGCCCTTACAAAAAATCCTGCGGAAAAAGTAAGTACAAATCAAAAAATTATGCATCATCCACGGTAGCATACACATCTTCATACCAAGAGTCGGAAGCAAGACGGTTCACATCATCATAGTTTATGTCATCCTCATCAGGCGAAAGATGGTCGTACCCACATGCCTCACAAGCTGCATGAGCTTTTACACGCACATCCTGAAGCTCTGCTTCAGGTGCCCTCCCGTCAGCATGAAAGGCCTTGTAAACATCAAGCTTAACCTCGGCGTGAACCCACAACTCATATAAATAACAAGGCATAATAGGATCGAATGAAGCACAAGATGTAGAAGTTTGTGAGCGTCAGCACACGTCTTCCTCTCTTAGTGACGCCACTTGCCCGATCATTGCGGATAACTCCGCCTCCAACTCCTTTACACATCCCTAAAGCCCCATTACCTTAAGCTCGAACACCTACTTCTCCTTGGTCCGCTCCGACCTATAGACACAGAGGGTATCTTCCAACACTAATGCTTTAGAAATAACAGTCGCCACACTATCAACACTCACACTCAACTCGCCCTTGAGTCTGTTGGTCTGTACCGCCTTCGTAACAAATTCAGTGGTTAAACTGGCCATCCTTGCTTGCAGGTCAGCATTATCAGCCATAACCCCTCTACTTAACTCGAGCTCATCTTCTTTCGCCGTAAGGGACGCTTCGAGTTCTCTTTTGTGGGCGCCAACCTTCATGAGATCCTCGTCTCGCTCTCTCAACTCCTTGACCTTGTGCACCAATTGATCCTCCCTTTATTTAAGTCCTTTGCAGAATAGTTGGAAGTCAGGGTCCTGATTGTAGATGTCGGCCATTGCACGTTGCTTGGTGCGATATTATTGATATTTGGAAAACATCTTCCCATAGATGGCCGTCCTCTTCCTTTCCTGCCGCTCGTGTTCCATCTCCATGATAAAGGTCTGGCACAACAATAAAAAGTTAGAACAAAAAGTCAAGCCAACAATAAAAACGCAAACCCAATGACGAAAAGAAAGAAAAAGATATCTACCCGCAAGGCCATGTCGGCGATGTTCCGAGATAATTCCATGTCGTTTATTGCTCTAAGCGCCTCGCTCTCAAGGGCATCACATAAAGGGGCTAAACAGACGCCACCTAATCACAATTCGACAACAAGTTGTAGTCCCTAGGTACAACTATATGCCGATCAAATCCCTACACTTCGACATCCACATGAGTATGGCATTATAAAAACTCAAGAACATCCTACGAGGGAAAAACATCCAAACTCGAGCCATCGCCCTCGATGCGTAGGCCTCCTCCAATGTTAGAAGATGCACCACCCTCAGGGAGCGCACAGAACCACCTCGTCAGTAAACCTCTTTTGTTTAGGGGGACCTCCCCGCCATGATGGCATCAGCCATAAAAGAGGGCACGAGTTCCATTTGTGAAGCACCCATCCTACTTTTACCGGCGACCACGGCCACATCTTTCCCAAGCTCTACTCACCTCCTATTTCTCACTAATGACTCGCCCCATTAGAAGAGTCATTCACAGGGTGATGGATTATTACGGAAGAGGTCTCTTCCCTCACGACCATATCGCAAGAAGTATCTCCCATCTGTATTGGTTGTGTACGATCCTCCCGAATGGACTCACTCAGTGTAAATTGCATTCCTGCAATAGTGATAGCCTGCCAAAATGTTGGGACTAGGGCCCTCCGTCGACCTGTTATTATTAAGATTCGTATCAATGGGCAAAAGCATATAGTCAATGAGTGATATAGGCAAATACTTACTAGATGAAACTCTCAGCCCAAAGCCTTTTATGAAAGCAGGCTAGTCTCGAGTCTCTATTGCATGGGGGAGCAGACGGGCTACCCAATCCCTTGTACCTACAATTGGGCGAGATGGACGCCTCATAGTTGCAAATGAGAAGTAAACAAAAACTAAGGTAAATGAAGAAGAAAAAAAAGAGTAAAACAAGTGGCGACACTAATGGTTCTTGTTTCATCGCTCCGAGAATCTAGAGGGGTCAGACACGATGTGGGCGATTCTGAACAAGAAGTAATTTTGCCAAAATTTACAATTCTCTCGGTCGTCAGTCCCAACTACCAGCCCTTTTGTCCCCTGGTTCCTCAAATACACCATGGTACCCTTATGGAAGCTGGGTGAAAACAAGTGTAGAAGGTGGTGAACGGTAACCTCACACCCCACCAACTCCACACATTTTGTCAACAACATGAGTATTTAAGCATATACGGGGAAAGTTGAGTCGGGCAGATCTGGTAGAATCAATAGAATTCCTCTGCTAATAGAAGAAGTGGGAAGGAATGACCACTAATGAAAGTGTATTCATAAAAAGCCTAGTACCCAGGCCTATGGGCTTCCACAAAGTTCCTTTCCTATTGGAACCATATCAAAATGTGAGTGAATGTTATACTTTTCACATAGAGCATCGATATGAACTTGCTCCATTTCAAAGAACACATGGATATGAGTAGGAGGAGGATCCTTAAGATAGTCACTTTGATACATATGGTGTCTCAGTAACAACTCCTCCACGGTAGGAAAGCTATCCCCTTCCTCCGCCATCATGTCCTCATCGCCAAATGGGGGCACCACGGATAACAGAGTGGTGTTAGAAACTCCTTCCTGAGATTTATGTGTTTTAGGCATCTCTTTGGTGAAAATGTGGTAAAGTAATAGAGAAGGCTGAGAATGAAGAATGGGAGAAGAAGAAGCAGATAAAGCGTTAGAAGCAAACACGGGAGAGATATGAAAGGATAACAAGATGTGAATGGCCAAGAATTTTTGAAAAAACAAACCCTCCCCTATTTATAGGATTGGGTGGCACCAGAATCGAAGTTAAAGACTATAGAATGGCACCAAAATCAAAGTGAAAGACTACAGAGTGGCACCAAAATTGAAGCGACAAGCCGTCAGCCCCTATCTTGAAAACACACAAAATGATGATGCATATGGAGATGATTTCATTTCCCGATAAGACACACCACTCAGGGTCTTATTAATCACGCTAACCCCCCATGACTGGCCAAGTCATAAATCTCCGTGATATTAAATTTCTCCACGAAGGATGGACGGTATCCACTTATCAAGGACACACCAAGGACACACCAAATTGCAACCTCCTCAAGCAAAGGGACTAACTGTATGGGTTCAAATTTGGACGACCTCATCCATTTGACAAACACAACAGAAGATGAGATCCTCATAAGTGGGACGCCCTTTGAAGGACGACGAGCAACGAACAGAGGACGTATAGCTCTTGTAGTAGTGTAGGCCAAACGGGAGGTATTAGGAATATTCCTGCGAATATTCCCTATGGTATGTTTCTAGGGTTCATGAGGGGGTTTTCCATTATATATAGTGGGAAAAATACCTTGTAAAGGGATCTTCTTATTCTTTTTTGACTCTTTGAGCTAAGAACTCAAATTATAATACCTTTCTATATTAAAGATTGACATTGTCATTGGGCGATCACTAACGATCGCCAGAATTATCCGTTAAGGTCGTACCCAAATCATGACGATCAGTACAATTGATTTTAAGGAAAATCTTGTCCAGTGTGCTTTAAAATTCTGATACAAACGTTTTTCCTTGAACTTCTATTATTGTAGTAAAATAAATTAATCGTAACACAAAAATATCTTATTTGTGACATTTGCCCTTTCTGCAACCCATTTTCCCACTCCTACAGGGTGACAAGAGTTCCCTTGTGATAATAAGAGGAGATTGAAGGGGAATTATTGATTTGTCGACGTCCCAATCATAATTATACTTATTATATCCTACACTAGTAATAGAAGATCTCTTGTTAGGTCGTTCTAATTACTTTAATAAATCATCTCAATTAAGTTTAACTAATATACATTGATATCGTAAAATAAATTACGAATCATAAGAGGATAAAATACAAAAATATCATAAATATTCTTTGCACTGTCAACTAATATAAAATAAAGCCATCTAAAATAGAGGATCGAGTCCACACACCTATGACATATTGGAGGTCGAAGATGTATGCGGTCAAATTCTACCCACCATGGTAGCAACGACCCGCGACTAAGCAATAGTCGAAATGAGGGTACAACCTAAGAATGTCAGGGTGAAACGTGCCTTTAGGTATCGTCGTCTCCTCGAAAGCACGTGACCTATCTCTGTATTATTTTATTAATTTAAGGGAGTTCGCCTGTTATATAAAGGAGGATCCCAATATTATAAATGGATTTGATCTTTGAATAACAAACTCTTTTCTCTCGCTCTCGCTCTCGCTCTCTCTCTCTCTCTCTCTCCCTCTCTCTCTCTTTCTCTCTATCTAAACAAGCACTCATTTCTCTTTCGAATATACAATTTGGTGAAGCAATAAAAAGCATAATACATATTTCTAGGTCTCGTTATATTCGATTACGATTTACCTATGATTTATTTTAGTTATTTTTTGCTTACAAAGTAATTAGTATCTTTTGAGCCAAACAATTTGGCGCCGTCGGTGGGGATTTCGTCAATCGAAATCATAGTTTGCACCTAGAACATCAAAGAGAACAACGAACCACCGTTCTTCACACCTTATATAAATAAAAAATGATGGAAAACGATGCAAGGATGAAAGCAATAGCAGGCGTCACAACCAATCTCATAGGCCCTCTCAACGAGGCTAGTAGAGAGAACATCTTGAACGCAACACCTCGTAATGCACTAGATGGAGAGATATCACCTTCTTCATATGAGGACTTTACAACTTTGACTAAATGGAAGAAATGGAGAATGAGAAAAAGGTACTCCGAGATCAAATGAAGGAACATCTGGAAAGAGTAGACAAAATTCCTGGTGCTCCTAAGTTGCTACCAAAATACGACGTAGGCAGGTTCGTCGAACAGCCATATAGTGAGGAACCTGCCCCTCATCCGATCCCTAAAACCTTGAAGATGCCACCTTACTTTAGAATATACGATGAGACTACGGATCCGGGGGACCACCTGATCCACTACGTGACTGTTGTGAAGGGCAACAATCTATTAAAATAACAAGTACCATCTGTACTGTTGAAAAAGTTTGGAGAAACGTTGATGAGGGGAGTCCTAACATGATATTCTCAGCTACCAGCTAGAATAATATCAACATTCGAAGAAATGGCAGATAATTTCGCCATCGCCCATGCAGGAGCAAAAAAAGTAGAGGTCAGGTTCAACTACATCTTCACCGTCAGGCAATATGCAGGAGAGGGACTCAGGGACTTCCTGACCAGGTTCAATAGGGTAAGGATGAGCCTACCAAATGTGTTGGAGTGCATGGCCGTCGCAGCTTTCCAAAATAGGCTGAACAGAGACGGTTCGAGAGCGACCAAAAAGCTGCTAAGCCGACTCATGAAATATCCCCCCCACCACGTGGGAAGAGATCCACAACGCCTACTGTGCCGAAGTACGAGCAGACGAGGACGAACTCAATGGACCAACTCAATGGCTAACAACGATACAATCAAAAACAAGAAGGGATCAACGTAAAGACGCGCGATAGGAACAACTCCCACGCTTCAACAAAGAGAGGCATCGACTCTATGTTAGATCCTCCAGTCCACCACCGCCGAGGCACATAGAGGCATTACAATGACATGTTGTTCTATTCCGGAATGAAAAAGGTATGCCCCCTTTATTATCTGCCCATAACTTTTGCGTGTCTCCCTCAGAAATAGTGTACGCACTGGAGAAGCTGGGCACCAAGGTGAAATGGCCGCAGAAAATGAAATTAGATCCTACCACATGAAGGTCGAACGTCCTATGTGAGCTCCATTAGGAAAGAGGACACAAGACCACAGACTGCATAGGTCTACGACAGGAAGTAGTCAGGATGCTGAACCAAGGACACTTGAGGGAGCTGCTTAGTGATAAGGGGAGGAACAACTTCGCACAAGGCCGGGAATAACCCCAAGGTCCACCAAGACCACCTTCGCCAACATGCACCATAAATATGATCATTGGAGGCTGTGACGATTCAATAATCAACCACTTAAAGTTCACCACCACGCACAAACTGAAACAAACAATCTCCCAAGAACGGTATGATGACTTCGAAGAGAGTATCATCTTCGATAAGTCTGATGCCGATGGTTTGTCTTTTCCTCAATATGATGCTTTAGTCGTAAATTTACTTATCACCGATACTGATGTTAAGAGAATCATGGTAGATGACGGAAGTGACACCTGTATTATCCATCCAAGAGTCCTCATGCAAATGAGACTCGAAGATAAGATTATACCGCGTTGCATAATACTAATTGGTTTTAACAATGGAGTAGAACGAACCTCCGGGGAGATAGCATTGCCGATTTTAGCAGGGAGAGTCACGTTGGAAACTACTTTTCACATCATGAACCAGGAGACATCCTACAACGCATCATAAGACATCCTTGGATACATGCCATGCGAGTAATCCCTTCTAGCTTCTACAAAGTGATCAAGTTCCCCACCCCATATGGAGTGTTTAGCATTCAGGGCGAGCCGCGCACCGCACAAGAATGTTACCGAATCACTCAAGACTGCGCCTATACCAAACAGTTGGAGGGAGAAAGTGCGGAGGCATAGCAATCAGCCATGTCGGGGACTAAGGTCGGCCCAACAATGGAAGCCATCGAAGATCTCGACGTGGTAGAAGCCTATGAAGCAACGGTTGAGGATCTCGATCCAATCCAACTGGACGTCACCGACCACACAAAGAAAGCTTACATCTGGCACAACCTCTGCGATCGAAGTAAGTACCATGATTTTCTAACTAACCACACAGATCTGTTTGCCTTTTCTCATTCAGATATGTTGGGAATCCCGAAAGACATCGCCACCCACAAGCTGAAAGTCGACCCACTATATCCGCTCGTGCGGAAATTTAGAAGAAAATTCAATGTTACAATAAAGTAGATAAGCTACTAGCTTACTGGTCCATCAGAGAAGAAAAATACCCCCAATGGGTCGCCAACGTCGTCATGATCAAAAAGAAAAATGGGAAATGGAGGATGTGCATAGATTTCACCGACCTTAACAAGGCATGCCCGAATGTTTCATTCCCATTACCCCATATTGACCAGTTGAATGATACCACGGCAGGACATGAACTATTAAGCATCTTAGATGCCTACTCCGATAACAACCAGATAATAAAAGACAACTTTTATCACCCACCAAGGAACGTATTGCTATAAAGTGATGCCCATCGGGCTCAAAAATGTAGGAGCGACGTATTAGAGACTGGTCACCAAAATGTTCAAAGAATAACTCGGCAAAACCATGGAGGTCTATATCGACGATATGCTAGTGAAGTCGGCAAAGAAAGAAGACCACATCGACCATCTGAAAGAAGCCTTCGAAATATTAAGACAATACAGGATAAAGTTGATCCAAAAAAATGCACCTTCGGCGTGGCCTCAGGAAAAGTTTTGGGTTTCCTCCTGTCATAATGAGGTATCGAGGTCAACCCAGACCAGATCAAGCCAATAGATGCAATACCTAAGACTTTGAACAACAAAAAGCAGGTACAAAAGCTGATGGGGCGAATAGCCGCCCTATCCAGGTTCATCTCGAGATCCTCGACATGTGCCACAAATTTTTCAACGTACTAAGAAAAGATCACGGGCTACAGTGGAACGAGGAATGCATCGAGGCCTTGAGAAAATTAAAAGCATATCTATCATCGCCACTGCTACTAGTCAAAGTGAATCTAGGCGAGCCCCTGCTGGTATATTTAGCGGTATCCGAAGTTGCCGTCAGTGCAGTCCTGGTCTGCGAAAACAAAGGTATGAAGTATCCTATTTATTATATCAGTAAAATCTTGGTGGATGCTAAGAAACGGTACCCACACCTTGAGAAGTTGGCCCTGACACTAGTCATAGCTTCACGAAAGCTTAGACCCTAATTTTAGTGCCATCCCATAAAGGTAATAACGACCTTCCCTTTGAGAAGCATCCTACACAAGCCTGAGCTGTCTGGCAGGCTCGCCAGATGGGCCATAGAGCTCAGTGAGCATGGCATATCCTATCACCCAAGAGACTCCATCAAGTCGTAGATACTTGCCGACTTTATCGCCAATTTCAGCACAGAAATATTGCCAAAGGCATAACTGGAGGCCATTCGTGCCTCCCCCAATGCCGACCTTTGGACTCTCTATACTGATGGCACCGCCAATACCTCGGGCTCAAGACCGGGAGTCGTTCTCAAAGTCCCCACAGGCTAAGTAATTCTCCAGTCCATACGATGCCCCAAGATGACTAACAATGAGGCCTAGTATGAGGTTGTGGTTACAGGTATAAAATTAGCCGTCAAATATGGGGCTCGACGACTTGTCCTCCATTGAGATTCCCAACTTATGGTGAACTAGATCACCGGGACTTACCATATTAAGGAGCAGAGACTAAAAAAATACCAATTGGAAATCCACAAGCTAATGCTTGAGTTCGACGAGTGTCGCCTCGAGAAAATCCCTAGGGCGCAAAATGTCAAATAAGATACCTACGACTCCATCAAGTCGTAGATACTTGCCGACTTTATCGCCAATTTGAGCACAGAAATATTGCCAAAGGCATAACTGGAGGCCATTCGTGCCTCCCCCAATGCCGACCTTTGGACTCTCTATACTGATGGCACCGCCAATACCTCGGGCTCAAGACCGGGACTCGTTCTCAAAGTCCCCACAGGCTAAGTAATTCTCCAGTCCATACGATGCCCCAAGATGACTAACAATGAGGCCTAGTATGAGGTTGTGGTTACAGGTATAAAATTAGCCGTCAAATATGGGGCTCGACGACTTGTCCTCCATTGAGATTCCCAACTTATGGTGAACTAGATCACCGGGACTTACCATATTAAGGAGCAGAGACTAAAAAAATACCAATTGGAAATCCACAAGCTAATGCTTGAGTTCGACGAGTGTCGCCTCGAGAAAATCCCTAGGGCGCAAAATGTCAAATAAGATACCTACGACACTAGCCGCAGCCACCAAATATATCAACAAAGGGAGTGTAGTCACCCTCCTCCATTCGGCCATAGACCATGTTGAGGTACTCTCTTTAAATCTAACTTGGGACTAGCGCAACCAGTTTATTTTCTATCTACAGGATGGGACACTCCCACTCGACAAAAAAGAAGCCAAAAAGCTCTGCGCACGAACCGCCCGATACTGCCTAATAGATCACGATCTCTATAAAAGGATTAGTTCACCCCTCACTAAGTGCTTACGGTCGCACCAAACAAGGGTAGTACTCGAAGAGATGCACGAGGGTCACTGTGGCGCACATACCGGTAACTACGCCCTCGTCCGTTGCATTATTCGAACCAGATACTACTGGACCGCTCTGAAAAAGAAGGCAATAGAGTATGTTTGCAAGTGCGAACAGTGCCAAAAATACGCCCCCATGATACATCAATCGGTAGATCCCCTCCACTCAGTAACCTCACTTGGCCCTTCATCAAATGGTGAATATACATAATCGATCCCCTACCAGCTAGATGAGGAAATGTACGATTTCTGTTAGTTTTAACTGACTATATTTTCAAATGGGTGGAAGTATGTGCGTACACCCAAATACGCGAACAGGAAGTTATCGCCTTCATACGGAAAAACATTATATGACATTTCGGCATCCCCAAGAAAATCAGTTGCGACAACAACCCCCAATTCATTGGCAAAAAGACAACGGAGTTCTTCGACAAATGGCACATCAAACGAATACTCTCCATGCCATATCACCCTGTCGCTTATGGACAAGCAAAATCCTCCAACAAAATAATACTGAACATACTGAAGAAGAAACTCGAAGAAGCCAAAGAGCTCTAGCCCGAACTACTACCAGAAGTATTGTGGGCACATTGAACCATGCCCAAATCCAGCATGGGAGAAACTCCGTACTCATTGGTCTATGGAACCGACGTGGTCATACCCGTCTAAATCGAAGAACCAAGCCCGAGATATTCACATATCAGCGGAGCAGATAGCGACATTAATAGGCTCCAAGACCTCGACGAGGCCTAAGAACGAAGGGATATGTCCCACATAAGAATGACAACTCAAAAGCAATAGGTCGAAAGGTATTACAACAAAAAGGACAAGATCCGACCACTCAAAGTAGGCGACTACCTCCTCAAAGCCAAAACTTTGGCGTCAAAAGACCCCAGCGAAGGGAAATTGGGCACCAATTGGAGCAGGCCATATAAAATCACAGCAGTGGCAAGCAATGGAGCTTTCCAGTTGGAAACAATGGAAGGAAAAACACTCCAAAACAACTGGAACATCACCCACCTCAAGTACTTCCATTTTTGAAGGGCATCTCCCGAGTCGTACTCTTTTTTCCTTACCCGATTTCTATCCCAATCAGGTTTTCTCGGGGAGATTTTTAATGAGGTGGAAAAGGGGACACCTAGGGGTATCTAGAGGCAGGTTTATCATATCGGCCACTCGATGTTCTCTCCAGGTCAATATAATAAATGGACTAGCCTAGTTAGATCTCTATTATGTAAGCGGCTAACGCCACTTTCTCCATTATGTAAGCGGCTAAGGCCACCTTCCCCATTATGTAAGCGGCTAAGGCCACCTTCTCTATTATGTAAGCGGCCAAGGCCACCATCTCCATTATGAAAGCGGCTAAGGCCACCACTTCCATTGTGAAAATGGATAAAGGCCATCGCCAATAAACATCAACCCAACTCGACCATGATGGATAATACTTCAACAACAGTTGAAGTTACATCCTATGGGCCAAAGGCCATTGCTAGTAAAACATAATGTCGACCTAGCTCGACAATGACAGATAACACTTCAACAACAGTTGAAGTTACATCTTATGTGCCAAAGGCCATCGCTAGTAAATGTCGACCCAACTCGATGAAGACGGATAATACTTCAACAACAGTTGAAGTTACATCCTATGGGCCAAAGGCCATCGCCAATAAAATGGCGACCCAGTTAGACATCGACGGATAACACTTCAACAACACTTGAAGTTACATCCTGTAGGGCAAAGTCCATCGCCAGTAAACGTTGACCCATCTCGACGACGACGGACCCATCTCGACGACGACGGACCCATCTTGACGACGACAGATAATACTTCAACAATAATTGAAATTACATCTTATGGGCCAAAGGCCATCACCAGTAAAATGTTCCATCGCTAATAAATGTCGACCCAGCTCGACAACGATAGGTAACACTTCAACAACAGTTGAAGGTACATCATCTGGGCCAAAGGCCATCGCCATTAAACATCGAACCAGCTTAACGACGACGGATAATTCTTTAACAACAATTGAATTTACATCCTATAGGCCAAAGGCCATCGCCAATAAAATGTCAACCCAGCTCGACATCAACAGATAATACTTCAACAACAGTTGAAGTTACGTCCTAATGACTAAGGCCAACATGAAAAAACAACAACCCCGCCCGACAACGATGGATAACACTTCAACGACAATTGAAGTTACATCCTATCGACTAAGGCCATCACCATCGAAACCCCGGCCATGGTCGACGGTGAAAACAACGTTTAACAAGAAAAACACAAAATAAATGCAACAAAAGTATGATAAAGGGAGGTGTGACAAATATATATATATATATATATATATATATATATATATATATATATATATATATATATATATATATATATATATATATTTAGTCCGCAAAGGGCCCCCATTACATTCCAGAAAAGGCAAAACATATACATGTCTTAAGGAGCCTCGCCATTTTTACCATCACCATCTGCCTGCTCTCATTCTCGAATATCGCCATCAGGGCGGTAAGATTCATTAAACCATGGGTCGGACTCAAGCCGGTTAAAATCCTCCGAAGCGTAGCCCTTTCGATCAGGGGAGTCAGATCTGTACTCGCAAGCTATACGAGCAGAACGAGCCTCGCGCCACTACTCCTGAACTTCCTCCTCAGAGGCACGTTCCGTAATGAGAAGTTTATTATATACATCCAATTTGGCCTCCGCATATATCCACATCTCATGCACATCTTGAGCCACGTTACCGGGCTGTGGCGGGGCAGTACGCCTAATAATATCGACCTCAACCACCTTGGCTTCGAGTTCGGCTATCAAAGTTGCCACCCTACGATGCAGATCAGCAACCTCTGCTGCCACCCCACGGCTGAGCTCCAACTCCTCTTTCCTCAACTTGAGGAGTGATTCCAGCTCGATATTACGAGCCATAGCTTTCACCAGCTCCTCATCCGTTTTCTCCAGCTCCGCCACCCTACGGCTCAATTGCGCCTCCTTCTGTTCGAGGCCTTCCCGGAACACCCGAAATTTTGGATCTTGCTGGAAAACGGTCCGCCACCACTTGATGCTTGGAGAGATACCGCTTGTACTTCTTCACCATTTTATCAAAAATGGTTGCTCTCTTTTCCTCACGAAACCTCCTCTCCACTTCCAAAACCAGGGTCTAAAAAGTATACATGTACATGTGAGTTAGTATGCATCAAAATCAACTTCATGACACACAGTAGAACAGAGAGATACCTGTAACACCATACCAGCGACCCTCTAAGACAACTCCGAATCACTAACAGCACTCAGCATCTCGCGCTTAGGGGCGGCACATAGTAGAGACATCTCCACCGCAGCCCGATCACTGTGCTGTAACAAATTGTAAGCCCCTGGAATCACGATACGGTAGCCAGACCCATCCACTGTCATCTCCACGTATGCAATACCTTCCGTCATCTCGTCCACGTCCCCATGGGTGGCCTCAACGGTCGGTCCCTCAGCATCGCCACCAATGAGAGGTGATGAGCACCCCTAGCAAAACAAACCGAGCTAGCACCCACATTAACACTTATCCGGTGGGCCGTCTTCCTTGAACGAATGGCATTGTCCATGAAGACGGGTCTAGTTGTTTGGCAAGCCGCGTCACTCCTTTCATCCCAAGTCACCATCGCCTTACCCGTTACGAGCCTCCCACTTTTCCTCTCCTCAGGTTCCTCACCCTTGGAAGGCTTGTCCACAGGCTGCAGAGACAATGTTGACGGCCTCACCTCACTCGTAGTCACCTCCACAAGAGCAACCTCTGGTAAAGAGATAACAGTCGCCCCCTCCCTGACAGATGCATAAAGTATCTCCTGCATATTCTGACCAACATCTTATAGGGCTGTTGTCGCCTTCCTCTTAGGAGCACTTCGACCTGACAATGCAAATACTTAGTTGACAAAGTTTGTAGAAGCAACTAATTAAAGTCTAAGAAATACCCGAAGGACCCACGGGGCTGTAACGTTCAAGTAACTCAGCGTATGTGCGAGTTTCTTCCGCGAGAGGTAGCAAACCAGCTACCCACTGCTTGATATCAGTTATGAACTGGGGAGCATGAGCTATTTCTGCAAAATAACAAAAAAAATCATAACAATGGTACAATCGGAACTGCTAAGGTCATGTACGATAAATGACTCGACGGACGGGAATACTTACGTCTCAAATTCCACCTCTTAGGGAATCCGACGAGGTTGGATACCAGGTGATCTGTTTTGATAAAGAAGTACCTACGCCAATAGCCATGGTTGGCTCGATCATCGGTCTACACGACCAACCCCTTCGAGCCACGATTCTTTAGATGCAGCATGGTACCCCTCAAGTAGCCGGTGCTGAATAGCTGTAATAGGTAGTGGACAGAGACCTCCAACCCAGCTAGCACCGCATATGTAGACATTATCCTACATACCTTTAGGGTGTACAGTGAGTTGGATGGGAAACATGTTGTAAAAACGGCATAGATAGAAAAATGGGAAGGCCATAGCCGATTAAAAAAGGATATTCGTAAAATGCGCAGTACACCGGTCTGTATGAGTTCACAAAATCTATCCCCGCTAAAACCATCTCCACGTGAGCGGGTATATCAAATGACATACAAAGGTTATCTAAATCATCTTGCGTTAACTCGGATTTCTCCCAAGGTTGCGTAAGAAAATCTCGTTGGAAGTCCCTCCTGATAAGGAGTTGCTTCGGTAGCACATCATCCACAGTGAGAGGGGTGAGATCCTCCCATCTCTCCCCCTATCACCGTCGGAGGGAGG
This sequence comes from Nicotiana noctiflora, assembly GCA_032618575.1. Classification (NCBI taxonomy): domain Eukaryota; kingdom Viridiplantae; phylum Streptophyta; class Magnoliopsida; order Solanales; family Solanaceae; genus Nicotiana; species Nicotiana noctiflora. The sequence continues at coordinate 244,548 of JASVEL010001994.1, read as the reverse complement.
CGGCGCGTCACATGGTTTATTATTATGAGCCTTCAGATTATTATCCCATTTAGGTTTTGTCATTATTTTTGTTTAATAAGCGGTGTACGACACAATCACAAATGTACTTTCAGAGAAGCGGCGAATTTTTGGAGAAAGGAAGTATTTTCTTAAATAATCGGAAAACATTTGAAAATGATCTAAAGCTCGATTAAGTTAAACCCATTCCCTATTTATAGGGTTGGGTGGAGTTGGAATCGAAGTGGCAAGGCCCAAACAGGTGAGGAAAACAGAGCATCAGAACACCTTTTGTACTTTCTCAGGAATACGCGTAATAATGACGCATGTATATGATGATGTCATTTTAGGGAAGGGATTGCGCGCCAATATATCAATAGATTAAAATGATCACCCATGTACGTCGTCATCCCCGAACATGGTCAAATTCACCCAGAATAAGGTTTATGATTCCGTCTATCGGAGATGCACTTCGTTACGTCACCGACGAACGGATGGACTAACAGTATGGGGTTAAATTCTGCTCACTACGGTAGCAACGACCCGTGGCTAAGCGATAGTCGAAACGAGGGTACGACCTAAGAATGTCGGGGTGAAATGTGCCTTTAGGTCTCGTCGTCTCCTCGAAAGTATGTGACCTATCTCTGCATTATTTTTTTATTTCAAGGAGTTCACCTGTTATATAAAGGAGGATTCCAATGTTGTAAAGGGGTCTGATCTTTGTATAACAAACTCTTTTCTCTCTCTCTATTTCTCTCTCTCTCTAAACAAGCACTCCTTTCTCCCTCGAATATACAAGTGGTTGAAGAAATAACAAGCATAATACATATTTCTAGGTCTCATTATATTCGATTACGATTTACCTGTGATTTATTTTAATTGTTATTCCCTTACAAAGTAATTAGTATCTTTTGAGCCAAACAAAAGGCAAGCGTAAGTTCACCTGGACTTGGTAACTCGAATAGCTTCCTAATTCAATTTCTATGCTACAATGTCGTTTTGTATTTTAATTTAAAAACGTTGCAACGAGATTTGAATATCAGCCATTTTGCTCACTAGAATTCTATTGAAAATCTTTAAAATTGATCAAGGATTATTAGCTATAACCTATTTCAGTTATCTAATTTTTATACAAAATAAAAAGTAATCGATCACTAATTACATCTGCTGGTTGACACTAATTAAATTATTGCATAAACCTCTCTAACTATTTGAACATTTTTTAAATATATGAGTTTAGCATGGGTTGGGTTGAATTTTGTTCGAAAAATCCATTTTACAGCATTTAAATTTTGGGATCTTTACAGAAATGATATTATTTTTTCTAGTCATATATATAGATTATAGATAATTATACATCCACCAATTATTTTTAGTTTAAGGTGGTTGGGTCTATCTTAAGTTATTCTTAAGCGCAAAAATTATCAGCCCAAGATAATTGAACCACCTAATACATTAATTCAAGGGCGAAGCGACATGTCTTATAGGACTACAATTTGTCGGAAAATTACAGTGCATATTGTTTATCTTGAAATTGATAATTACAATATATTTGATTTTTTGGTTCTAAGAATACATAATTTATTTTTAATGCTAGTTGTTTGGTGATAGATGCTAACTGAGAGCTAGGAAAGTAAAGCAAGAATGAGAGACAATATTGTTATTGGAACCGAACGGCTGCGAATCGCAGTCTCAAACTGGCCTACGCTGGGCCTCGAGGCCGGGCTAAAATGCTAGCCTGGGAACGACCGATGAAGAACTAACAGTTATGAGGGCCTTGATGGTGGCTCTTTATGATCAATGATGAGCAATAAATGAAGAACAATCAATATAACACAATAAAGGCAAGCAATAAAATCAAAGGAGAGACAATGGAGAATGTTTAAGTTAGAGAGCAGAGAATATTCTTGTTGTTGAATTAAATTGAATATCCTTTACAAAATGATAAGGGTCCCTTTATATAGGATAATGAATCCCAACATGGTGTATGTATAATTATTACAAAGAAATGTAGTTGGCACAACTATTTACTAGTCTGGTACAAACTAGTACTACTCGTGCAGGTATTGTCAGCTTTGGTCACGTGCCTTGGAAAATTCCCGCTTGTCCGTAGTAGCCACCAATTTGTGCTACCCGGAGGTCGAGCACAGGGAACCCTTGGGGTTGAACCTCAAACTGTCTCGAGGCTTTTGGAGGCAGACTGTGGAATGTTATAAGGGTCATAAAATCGGGCTCTCCGATTTTAACCGTATATAGATAGTCCCCGCATTTATTAGAGTAAAAATGATAAGAAATGGTCTTGAATTCTTGCCTCTATGATACTTTCATCATGATGTCACCTACACTATATCAAGCGATTGATGTGACCAAAAAGTTGTCTGAAGGTCGCATCTACACAGCCCTCGAAAAATCTTTGAATTGATTACAGCGGTTAGCTATCTTTTGGCCTGCTCCAACGTACACGATTGGCCTCTATAAATACTTCTTCCTTCACCCCTTATTTTCCATTGTATCTGTCACACCTCCCTTTTTACTACCCCACACACTTAAAAGCATATAAATACACTTGTAGGGTATACCCCGACGCTCAATTACCCGAGACGGATAAAATAACGTAAGGGAAGGAGTTTTTCCAATTTAAGGACAATCGGTTCGGGATTTTATTAGAGATTAATCGGAGTCGCCACTTGGGAATGACAATGGTGTCCCAAGTCACCGGTTAATCCCGAATCCGAGGAATTTTGACTCTTAAAATGTCTGCGAAGCAGAGGTCTGGATAAGGAACTCTGTTAACCGGGAGAAGGTGTTAGGCACTCCCGGATTCCGTGGTTTTAGCACGGTCGCTCCACTGTCGTTCTTGACTTTTGTTTGACTCAGTTATAGATTTTAACAACATAATGTGCTTTTACGCTAAATATTATTTTTAGGAATTTGCGACATCGCGAAAACACGCCTCGAGTCATACCGCAACCAGTACGCCTATGACTTTTGGTGTATTTCGGCTTTACCGAGATTTGGATTTGAGTCGCACCAAGTGCACACTCGTTCATAGGAAGGTATATTAAAATCGTGCCCTAAAGTAACGTCTATCGGCTTTTAAATCTTTTGGGAGAAGCTATGGAATTGACTATTAGCTTTCCTGGGTCTATTTGTGTTTATATCATTACTAAATGAGGGCCCCGGTGTTATTCGGGCGAGGCTCATCCCAATCTAATTTTAAAGTTCGATCCTATCTTGGTTCAACTACATTTGCTACATGTTGTTTTTGCCTTATTCGATTCCTAATGCTAAACATTCCAGGCCCTGCCGAGTTTATTTATTGGGGACTGGATTTTCGGAATGGGCTTTATCCAAATTAATAATAGGTCCAGGTTCGTAAAGAACTAAATCTGATTGAGGCATACCATTATTAGCCCAGCGGTATAGATAATATCCAGGCCCATACCATTAGGAAGGCCCAGGCTCAATTGATATAACAATAACAGAATACAAGATGTACAAACACAATAATACATGCTGCGAATTGAAGAACCAAACTCAATCAATTTTATTTATCAGAAGGTAGAAGTCATTGTACAATTCATTTCCTGTTGACTTAAGGCTAGATGCATACGAATGCTAATTACTTCTGCACTCTTATTTCTCTAAAGAGCCGATATGATTAAAAATGGAGAGTTTAACTATCTAGCATTTGGGATTATATGAAGAAATGACTTAAACGAACCAACTACTCTTTTCAAAGGGATCCGAGTATCCAAATCGAGTGATTAACTAATGTTCATATATACGTGATTGTTTTACTGGATTTGCCTTAACTTAATACTCATTCAACATCCCAGTATGATCAGCTTACTGATATTAATATGAGCTAAGTCTAATTAATATTATCAAAACCGGCTTCATTATTCAACTGTTTGTTTCCCTTTTAGACTTATTCGAATTCACAATTGACCAAAACAGATTAACTAGGTGAGCTTATTAACTTATGTGATGGTCTTTTAGCTTCATTTTTAGGGATTTTACCTAATTAACTAAGTGTTACACTACTTATAACTACTCTACTACTACACTACTTCTAATATACTAACTATTACATTGTTTCTGTTTAGTTTTTGTTCTTCAGCTACTGTACTACTTCAAAGTTACAAATCTACACTATACTACACTAACAATTGAATTAAAACAGAAGAAAACATCAGTATTCAGATTCGATCCTTGAACTTCATTTTATCCACACTTCAACATTACATTTGAGCAGAATATGTACGTGATTCAGCAAAAAGAACCAATGAGTTCTAGGGGGCAGAAGCAAGTAATCAGCAAATTTCAAACAGCAATGCAACAGTGATAAAGGAGGCACAGCAACACAGCAACACAGCAACAGCAATAACAGGTAAAAATCCAGATGATTGAAGCAAAGACCCAGAACCAGAAGGAATTGAACCAAGTACTCGCTCCAAAACTACCAGAAGAACACTTCTATTCTATTGCTCTTTCACTCTCACAATTACTATATTTTCAACCTAGATATATATTTTAGATTTCTTCAACTGGCCCCCTTTCAGCCCCATTCTTAGAGGTATATATAGATATTTTTTAGGGCTGAAAACTTGGGGAGGAAGTATGGGATTAATCCCACTTCCCCCTCCTAAATTTATGAATTATGCACTTTAGCCCCTATTTCTGTTATGAAAAACCCTTCCAGCATGTGCTGGAAGGTTCTAAAAGATTCCTTTTAGGGCCTTTTACTAGTATGACCTTAGGGGTTTGAGATTTTTACAGATTTCCCATTTTTAGGAGACCATTATACCCCTTAAATCTCTGCAAAATTGCAGAAATAGGGAGCATGAATGACTCCATTACCCTCTTAAGTTCTAACTAGTTACTATTTTACCTTTTTAATTCCCAATTGTGCCCCTAAGGGCACTGCTGATTTACCAGCTTACCTAGGGCAGAGTTTAGCTTGTTTTGCACCTATTTAACTAATAGCCAGCCCTGGCATTAGTATTTAAGGGCTGGCCAGATTTATTTTAAGAAACTATTTCAGTTTTAGCCACTTTTAATCTAATTCCAGTCAATTAAGACCAAATTATTTCAATTTAAACTAATTGCAGGCATAGCCTGTTTTATTGTTATGTTTAAACTATTTAAGATTTAGCCAGTCTCAAGTTGATACTTAGCTTGGGCTATTAGAGCCATATACTGAACAGCTAGGCCCAAAACCTTTACAGGTTTGGCCACTTTGCTGTTCAGGGCTCTAAAGAGAGCCTGGGCCAGTCTGCATTTGCAGACACAGCCATTTTGCACAACCAGCCACTGTTTGACAGTGAACTGTGTGTTAGGGCTTATAAAATTGGTCACCCCTTTGCAAGGTTGACCATTCTTAGGCCAATTATTTAACTAACAGCCTATTTTGTTTATTTTCAGCTAATTCCTATTTAAAACTAACTAATTAATGAGACCTAGCACTAGCAGCTATAGCCAATTCACCTAAGCATGAAGGCATTAACAGTGTTCAACTAACAGGGAACTATTGCAGTTTTAGCCATTTCAAAATGTAATTGTACCCATAACCATATGAAACCTAACAGTGTTTATCAACTAATTAAAATTCAGAAAAGGGATTTGATAATGTTGAATCTCAACTAATCAACTCACATTGCTCAGGTTCATATAGCAAAGATATCAATTAATCATTGAACAGAACTAATTCAGAAACAGCTTATGTTAAATGACTCACTGAAAGACTCCAACATACTCAAGATTCATGGGCATATGGACACTAAATTCTCACAAAGCAGTCCAGAAGAAATGAAGCATGACTTATATTATTCATGAGAACCTACTACTGGCCCTGGGATCAAACTAATTCATGTAAAGAAGATAGAACAGTATGGACATTTGAACTAGTAGGAGAGACTCTAATTAGGGTAAAACAACTAAGCTAATCATGAACGGAAGCACAAGAGATATCTAATTTCACAGATAAAATGTTGCAAGCTAAACAAGAGAACTCTAGCTATAACCAAGAGTGAGGGACACACAAGGAAGAACAGTCAGGATATCAACTTAAAAGATGAAAAGAAAATAAGAGTTGAGCATGCATGACAGTAGAAGAAAAGTTAACTAGACTATGAAAGCTAAACAAATCAAGGACTATAATGGAATCAAGGTAACTCTTTTGACTCAATCAGAAACATAACATGACTTGAAACAATCAAAGCAACAGAACATCATGAGGAAAAATGAGATGGAAAGGAAACCTAGTTCTATCACAGATCTTTCAAGCTAAAGCCACAAAAGCATCAGAACAAATCCAAAACTATATGATTTAGTAAAAGTGAAGACAAGAAAAGAGTCAGAAGTGACTTAGGCTTTAAGCAAACAGAAACAATGTTGCAAGCTAAACAAATAAGAGAACTCTAGCTAAAACCAAGAGTGAAGAATACGCATGGAAGAACAGTCAGGACATCAACTTAAAAGATGAAAAGAAAACAATTAAACATAGTATCAGAATCAAAACATGCAAGATGACAGAAGAACTATTGAAAACTAACAAGATGAAGAAGAGAAGAGAATCAAGGTAACACTTTGACTTATCAGAAACAGAACATGATTTGAAACCAACGAACAGAAGAACAAATATGAAAATGAGCGAGTTAAGAAAAATAGAAAAAGCATACAAAAAAAGATAAGAAACAAGAGGAGACGAACAGACGAATAGGAAAAGGTGAAAGACGAGCAAGTTAAACCCTAAAACTATCATATGAAACAACTAATCAGTATACCAGAGACGACAATTAACAAAGTAAAGCCACAAAAGAAATATGAACTACAGAACTATGGGGAACATAATAAAAAAAACAACAAATCACGAACGCAAGCTAAAATCAGAAAAGACATAGAAGGCATGCAAAACACAAAAATCAAGCAAATAACAAACAAAGGGAAGGGACTTAGCTTGCGGGGCCGGTCCCCCGAGCTTCCTATTCTTTTCTTTTCCTCACTCTCTCACGAGTTCTTTTCTTCTTTATTCTCTCTTCTTGTTTCTTTTTCTCTTTTCTTTTCCAGATATCTCTCTCTTTTTTGTTTTTCAATTTTTCTTCTGTTTTCTGTGTTTGGCTTCAAGATGAAGCCTTTTAGGGTTTTTGAATCTATGGGGGTGTTTGGGAGAGTAAAAGGCGAGGCCTTTATTAGGGTTTTAAATTTGGGAGTCGCCGGAGTTAGGTTTCCGGCGACATTCTCTTGGATATTCGAAGCGTTCTGGTGAGATTCGAAGGGAACCAACGGGGTAGGGTGATAGATCAAGGGAAGGGGAAGAGATTGGCATTGGTTTTATGCGGATCTTCATACTTTGGTGGTCACCGGTGTAACTCCGGTGACCGGGACTTATGAAGAACAGGTTTTTTTCTGGGTTTTTGGGTGTGCTATGAATAAAGAAGAAGAAGGATAAGATCGGGGGAGAGGTAAGAGGAGCCGGCGACCACCGTGGGGGTGGTGGCCGCCATGGCCATTGAAGTCTGAAGAAGAAGAGGTGAGGGAGACGAAGGGCATCAGAGGCGGCTAGGGCTCTAGGGTTTTGTAAAATGGCAAATTTGTTCGGACCAAAGCCTTATATAGGCCAGGCATCCGATGAAATCTCAGCCGTTCATTTGATGATGATCAACGGCTCAGGGAGGCGTTACTAAAACGACGTAGTATTGTCGTTTATGAGACTAAGAGTCTCTTCCGTCTGATCATCTCAGATGGACGGTTCAGATTCAATCTCCCATCCCCTTTAATTAATTAAAACTGTCCCTTTTCTCAGCCGTCGGATTCAGCTTGATGAACGGCTGAGATGATATCGTCTACATGGACCAGACGGGCTATCTCTGGGCCAGTACATTTGGGCCTCTCAATTCAATCCAATTGGCCCATCTTTATTATACACAAGCTATATTTTTGTATTTTTGATTTTATTGATTTTTATGCATTTTCTTTTATACTTTTTTTTTCTTTTTCTTTTATGAAAAATTACAAAACCTAATTTCCTATTTACTCTAATTTTCTAGTATTTTTTGCAATTTTTCTGCTATTTTTCCTTTATTTTTCCCTACTTGAACTATTTTTACTAGTTTTCTAATTAACTAAACTAACAAATTAATTACTACTATTTTTTTGATTTTTTTTTTAATTTTTTGCTTACACAAAATATAACTAATTTCAAACAAAGCAAGTAATTGCACTCAAAAACATTTTATTTTAATTTTGGAATTATTTACCCGGTGCAAAAATCATGTGCTCACAGCTGCCCATCTTTGCTCGGGAACACGAAGAGTTTCAGTGCAAAGACAAGTGAGCAGTAATGAGAGATTTTTGCACATCGGCACATTCCGTGAAAGCATTTTTGAAAACCTTTTGACCGCACCCTGCTTTAGAGGTTGCCTACATATCCTGGGCTAAACAAGAATCAGGTCAGTGTAGTTCGGGAAGGTCTGGCAGTTTTAAAAACTACCGGACTCACTGTTGCATTGACACTGTTGAGACCTGCTGACTTACTCCTTATTACACCGGGGGGAAAATGTAAAATGAAGAAGCTATTCTAAGCTACGATCCTACAATTACAATCGTTCCTAATCTAGCTTTTGCTCTTCTTCCCTTTCCGGTGATGTAGAATCTTCCTTTTTTGTTGATTTCCTTCGATGCTGACTCTTTTTGTTGATTTTTCTTTTCTTGTTGACTCTCTTTTTTGTTGCTTTTCTTGTTTTTCTTGATCTCGAACTGAACCTGCTTAAAACAAAACAACAAACTACCTCTTTTTTTTTCTTTTTCTTCCCCAGTGTGGGCTTTTAAACTGTATAAACCATGATGTGCAAAAATATTCCCGTATTTGAAGGTGGGCGCCTAACGAATTTAAACGTGCAATGCGATGCGAGAAAAGTATTCCCGTATGAGACGGTGGGCGCCTACCGAAATTTAAACGTGCAATGCGATGCGAGAAAAGTATTCCGTATTAGAAGGTGGGCGCCTAACGAATTTAAACGTGCAATGCGAATGGAGAAAAGTATTCCCGTATTAGAAGGTGGGCACCTAACGGAATTTAAACGTGCAATGCGATGCAGAAAAGTATTCCCGTATTTGAAGGTGGGCACCTAACGGAATTTAAACGTGCAATGCGATGCGGAAAAGTATTCCCGCATTTGAAGGTGGGCGCCTAACGGAATTTAAACGTGCAATGCGATGCGGAAAAATATTCCGTATTTGAAGGTGGGCGCCTAACGAAATTAAACGTGCAATGCGATGCGGAAAATATTCCCGTATTTGAAGGTGGGCGCCTAACGAAATTAAACATGCAATGCGATGCGGAAAATATTCCCGTATTTGAAGGTGGGCGCCTAACGGAATTGAAACGTGCTCGAGAAAATATTCCCGTATTTGAAGGTGGGCGCCTAACGGAAATTAAACATGCAATGCGATGCAAGAAAATATTCCCGTATTTGAAGGTGGGCGCCTACCGGAAATTAAACGTGCAATGCGATGCGAAAATATTCCCGTATTTGAAGGTGGGCGCCTAACGGAAATTAAACGTGCAATGCGATGCAGAAAATATTCCCGTATTTGAAGGTGGGCGCCTAACGTGCAATGCGAATGCAGGCAGAAAAGGTATTCCCTTGTTTGAAGGTGGGTGCCTAACGGAAATTAAACGTGCAATGCGATGCGGAAAATATTCCCGTATTTGAAGGTGGGCGCCTAACGGAATTGAAACGTGCAATGCGATGCAGAGAAAATATTCCCGTATTTGAAGGTGGGCGCCTAACGGAAATTAAACGTGCAATGCGATGCAGAGAAAATATTCCCGTATTTGAAGGTGGGCGCCTAACGGAATTGAAACGTGCAATGCGATGCAGAGAAAATATTCCCGTATTTGAAGGTGGGCGCCTAACGGAATTGAAACGTGCAATGCGATGCAGAAAATATTCCCGTATTTGAAGGTGGGCGCCTAACGAAATTAAACGTGCAATGCGATGCGGAAAATATTCCCGTATTTGAAGGTGGGCGCCTAACGGAATTGAAACGTGCAATGCGATGCAGAGAAAATATTCCCGTATTTGAAGGTGGGCGCCTAACGGAATTGAAACGTGCAATGCGATGCAGAGAAAATATTCCCGTATTAGAAGGTGGGCGCCTAACGGAAATTAAACGTGCAATGCGATGCAGAGAAAAGTATTCCCGTATTAGAAGGTGGGCGCCTAACGGAATTTAAACGTGCAATGCGATGCAGAAAATATTCCCGTATTAGAAGGTGGGCGCCTAACAGAATTTAAACGTGCAATGCGATGCAGAAAATATTCCCGTATTAGAAGGTGGGCGCCTAACGGAAATTAAACGTGCAATGCGATGCAGAAAATATTCCCGTATTTGAAGGTGGGCGCCTAACAGAATTTAAACGTGCAATGCGATGCAGAAAATATTCCCGTATTTGAAGGTGGGCGCCTAACAGAATTGAAACGTGCAATGCGATGCAGAAAATATTCCCGTATTTGAAGGTGGGCGCCTAACGGAATTGAAACGTGCAATGCGATGCAGAAAATATTCCCGAATTTGAAGGTGGGCGCCTAACAGAAATTAAACGTGCAATGCGATGCAGAAAATATTCCCTCAGCCTGAGGACTGGGGAGTGGATTTTAAAAATATGTTACTTCTTCTTTTTGGTATTTTCTTTTACCAATTATCTCTTGCCTGTGAATTTCTCCACTTATTCGGCAGACTTTCTCTTTTTGGTATTTTAAATTTTCCACATTGGTCACATTCACTTTAAAGTGATTAGTGACAATTTGTTCCTGCCTCTTTTTGGTATTTTCTTTTTTTTTTTTTTTTTTTTTTACCAACTTATCTCTTGCCTGTGAATTTCTCCACTTATTCGGCAGACTTTCTCTTTTTGGTATTTTAAATTTTCCACATTGGTCACATTCACTTTAAAGTGATTAGTGACGGTTTGTTCCTGCATGAAACAAAATTTATTAGATATAAACTGCTGGCAACTGGCATCTGCCGTCCCCACTTCTTATTGCTTCCTTTGTTTTTGCTTTTTCATGTTGCATGGCTCTTGACTTCTCGTCCCTTGCAGACTCTTTTTGTATTTTTCTCATTTCTCCATTTTTGTTTTGTTTTCTTTTTTCTTTGGCCATGTTTGCCAAGCTTCTTTATTCCTTTCCCCAATCTTCTATCCTTTCTGATCCAGTGTTGTTTCAACTTCCGTTATCAGGAGCTGGTAGTTAGCTCTCAAAAGGGTAAACAATGAAATGCAGAAAAAATGAAAGAAAGGTAAGGGTATTTTGGAGAGATGACAGAACTTATCTGGGTATTTGCTGGCTGATTCCTCTGACCATGCCATGTATTTAAATTCTGACCCAGTTCGTTCCAATCATTATTCTGACTCTGAATTGCCTTTGACCCAAACCGATACTCTTTTTTGTTGCCTTTTCTCTTTTGATAGTCCTCACGATCGCCCTATGGTGCCTCGAAAGGTTTTCACCAATAAGACTCTCTCATTTATTCTTTCAACCTCACAATCATCTCACAGTGCCGATTAGGGTTTTCACTGATGAGACTCTCTCATTTTATTTCTCTCAACCTCACAATCGCCTCACAGTGCCGGCTAAGGTTTTCACTGATGAGACTCTCTCATTCTTTTTTTCATTTTTTCCATTTTTGCTTTTTTTGTATTTTGTTTTCTGTTCCACGGGTATTGTCCGATGCTTCGCTCCTCCTTCGTTGTATTCATTATCATTTCAAAACCGATCAGAAGGTCTTTCTTTGGACTGTAACGTGGCTTTTGGACGGGTTAAGAAAGAAAGATATAAAGGCTCAAAATTTCAACGAGGGTTAAAAATATTTACAACTCTCGGAATTATTAAACATAACTTCTGCCCCAGTTTCAATATGTGGGGAATTTTTGGATTTTTCCTTTATTGTGACTGAACCTCAGAGAGGCTGCCTACGTACCCTTTCGGGATCAAGTCGGACGTAGTTCATCCAACTTCATAAGTTAGATGGATTTCTTTTGACTTTTTCCCGATTTTTGTCTTTTTCTCTTTTTTTTTTCATTTCATTTTTTTTTCTTTCATTTTTTCATCATTCAATTTTTTTCATTTTTCCATCATTTCATTTTTTCATTCTGGCAATTTCGATCTTGTTGCACTAGAGCGATTCCGAGAGAGGGATATGAAAGAATTCATTCATTAAGGCTCAAAAAGGGGTTATCAATGGATAAAGTGTTTGGATAGAGAATAAAATGCCTTCATCATTTCAATTCCAAAATCACAACAAAATACAAACATACAATTGAAAAGGAATCATACATAGTATCTTTTGACCGCATATGAATTGATAGCAGTCTCTACGCACTTTCCTTCAACATCTGTTAAATATAATGCTCCATTGGACAACACCCGTGATACCACGAACGGTCCCTGCCAATTCGGCGCAAACTTGCCTTTTGCTTCGGCCCAATGTGGTAAGATACGCCTCAATACCAGTTGTCCGACTTCAAACTTTCGAGGTCGTACCTTCTTATTATATGCTCTGGCCATTCTTCGTTGATACAACTGCCCATGGCAGACTGCGGCCAATCTCTTCTCATCAATCAAATTCAACTGTTCTAACCGGGCCTTTACCCATTCATCGTCATCTATCTCGGATTCGGCTATAATTCGCAATGACGGTATTTCTATTTCTGCGGGTATAACAGCCTCCGTTCCGTACACCAGTGTATAAGGTGTGGTTCCGATAGAAGTACATACCGTCGTGCGGTAACCCATGAGAGCAAAGGGTAACTTTTCATGCCACTGCCTGGATCCCTCCACCATTTTTCGGAGAATCTTCTTGATGTTCTTATTTGCCGCCTCTACTGCACCATTCGCCTTTGGCCTGTAGGGTGTGGAATTGCGGTGCGTGATCTTAAACCTTTCACAAACTTCCGCCATGAGATGGCTGTTTAAATTGGCTCCATTGTCTGTGATGATCACCTTGGGGATTCCAAATCGACATATAATATTTTCATGCACAAAGTCCACCACCGCTTTCTTCGTCACTGCCTTGAATGTCTTAGCTTCAACCCACTTGGTGAAGTAATCAATTGCGACCAGGATGAACCTGTGTCCATTAGAAGCGGCTGGATCTATTGGGCCGATGACATCCATGCCCCAAGCAACAAAGGGCCAAGGTGCTGACATTGTGTGCAACTCGTAAGGCGGAGAATGGATCAGATCCCCATGTACCTGGCATTGATGGCATTTCTTTACATACCGGATACAATCACGCTCCATAGTGAGCCAGTAGTACCCCGCTCTCAAAATCTTCTTTGCTAAGACATATCCGCTCATGTGGGGTCCGCATACTCCAGCATGTACTTCAATCATGATTTCATCTGCTTGTTGTGCATCCACACATCTCAATAAACCCAGATCTGGTGTTCTTTTGTATACCACTCCTCCACTGAAGAAAAATCCATTGGCTAGACGCCTGATGGCTCTCTTCTGGTCTCCGGTGGCTTGCTCCGGGTATTTGCCAGCTTTCAAGTATTCTCTAATATCATGATACCACGGCTCTCCATCCGACTCTTCTTCCACAGTGAAACAATAAGCATTCTGATCTCGGACTTGGATCTGGAGTGGATCTATATATGTCTTGTCCGGATGATGCAACATAGAGGACAATGTGGCCAAAGCATCTGCAATCTCATTGTGCATTCTCGGGATATGCTTGAATTCTATAGATTGGAATCTTTGAGACAACTCGTGCAAACAATACCGATATGGTATCAATTTCAAATCTCGTGTCTCCCATTCCCCTTGAATTTGGTGTACCAAGAGATCCGAGTCACCCATGACCAAAATCTCTTGAATACCCATGTCAATTGCCATCCTTAATCCCAAGATGCACGCCTCGTATTCGGCCATATTGTTGGTACAGAAAAATCGAAGCTGAGCTGTAACGGGATAGTGTTGACCTGTACTTGAAATGAGTACCGCTCCGATACCAACGCCCCTGCTGTTGACAGCTCCGTCAAAGTACATTTTCCATCCTGACCTCTCCTCTTTCTCCATCTCCTCGACAAGCATTGCTTCTTCATCCGGAAAGTATGTTTTCAATGGCTCATACTCATCATCCACCGGATTCTCAGCTAAGTGGTCCGCAATAGCCTGTGCCTTCATTGCCGTACGAGTTACATAGACAATGTCGAATTATGTGAGCAGAATCTGCCATTTGGCCAGTCTTCCCGTAGGCATAGGCTTCTGAAATATATACTTGAGAGGATCCAATCGTGATATCAAGTACGTAGTGTATGCTGACAAATAATGCTTTAGCTTCTGAGCCACCCAAATCAATGCACAACAAGTTCTTTCCAGTTGGGTATACTTCACCTCGTAGGATGTAAACTTTTTCCTGAGGTAGTAGATGGCTTGTTCTTTCTTGCCTGTCTCATCATGTTGACCCAGTACACAACCGAAAGAGTTATCCAGCACGGTCAGATACAAAATCAGAGGTCGCCCTGGTTCTGGAGGTACTAACACCGGAGGATTGGCCAAATATTCCTTGATCTTGTCAAAGGCTTCCTGACACTCGTCGGTCCATTTAACTACTGCATCTTTCTTCAACAACTTGAAGATCGGCTCGCATGTTGATGTCAATTGAGCAATGAACCGACTAATGTAATTCAACCTTCCTAATAAGCTCATGACCTCCTTCTTGTTCTTCGGCGGAGGTAGACTTTGAATAGCCTTGATCTTTGATGGATCCAATTCAATACCTCGCCGACTCACAATAAACCCCAGTAGTTTCCCCTGAAGGTACTCCAAAAGCACACTTCGCCGGATTGAGCTTTAGATTGTACCTCCGAGTCTTTGGAAAAACTTCCTCAAATCTCTCACATGATCAGGTTGTTTTCTGGACTTTATGATGACATCGTCCACATATACTTCAATTTCTCGATGCATCATATCATGAAACATTGTGGTCATTGCCCTCATGTAAGTTGCCCCGGCATTCTTCAATCCAAACGGCATTACTCTGTAACAGTATGTTCCCCAAGGTGTAATGAAGGCAGTTTTCTCAGCATCTTCTTCGTCCATCAGGATCTGGTGATAACCTGCATAACAATCCACAAACGAACCGATTTCATGCTTGGCGCAATTGTCGATCAATATGTGAATGTTTGGCAATGGGAAGTCATCCTTCGGACTGGCTTTGTTGAGGTCTCTATAGTCTACACACACTCTGGTTTTGCCGTCTTTCTTCGGGACCGGCACGACATTTGCCAACCAGGTGGGGTATTTAGTAACTCTTATGACCTTTGCCTCAAACTGCTTATTCACCTCTTCTTTTATCTTCACGCTAATGTCCGTTTTGAATTTCCTCAGCTTTTGTTTCACTGGCCGGCATTCCGAGTAGATAGGCAACTTGTGTACCACCAGATCCGTGCTAAGCCTGGGCATGTCATCATAGGACCAGGCAAAGATGTCCTTAAATTCATGTAACAACCTTATCAATTCATCCCTGAGGGGTGCCTCCAAATGCACACTAATCTTTGTTTCTCGGACATCATCTTCGCTCCCCAAATTTACAGATTCTGTGTCGCTGAGATTCGGTTTGAGTTTTTCCTCGTATTGTTTCATGTCCTTACTTATTTCCTCTAGGGCTTCCTCATCCTCACATTCTATTTCACTATCTTCCTCGATTTCTTGTATAGTAATGCGATTGTCAGAACTGGGTCTAGAATCCTTCACGCATGACATGGCATTGGAATCAACACATGCAAAACTGTACAAAAGAAAAATAAAGAAAAATAAGGCAAAAGTGAAGAAAAAAGGAAAAACTGCATTTCATTAATAAAAGAAACGAACAATGTTCGGGATACATGGTGATTTTTTCATGAGGGGAATGGGGAAACTATAAAATAACAACTTTCGGGGAAGCAATGATGAAATTTTGAGCTAACTACCAAGACTCCTTCCGGATAAATAAAGGAGTAGCTTCCCAATTATTCAATGTGACTCCAGACCCCACAAATTGCACGTCCATTTTGCTCGTGCCTTCCCCTGCTTCAATCGTATTCACCTCCCAAAACATTTTTGCAAAACCAAGCATTTCTTCATCAAGTTGGGTCTCAATGCACTTTGCTGCAGCAGATGGTTGATATTTTGTACCAGGCCTGATGAAGGTGTCGGATAATTTGGGTATGGGTTTGGGCAAGGTCCAGTGCTTTTTGGTTTTAGAGGCTCTTTGAATGTCGGCAAAGGTGGGTTTGAACCCTAAGCCGAATGTACCTTTATTCTCCGGAAGCTGAACTGGTTGAGTGACTCCCTGCAGTGTTTTGCCTAATCCCTCCCCGGTGCAAATCCGTTTCTCAGCATTTCTCTGGCCACCATTACAGCAGTTGGTGCCAACATCGGGGTTGATAACTTTTCTCCTTCAGCAATTTTGTTCACTACAACAGCATCCGTCACTTGGTAGACCCAAGGACCCCTATCCCCATCAGTACCGTCAAAAGGTGCTACCACATTACAAGCGTTTTCCTCTCCGTGTACAACAATCTCTTGCTGCTCCCATTCAAACTTGACCATCTGGTGTAGAGAAGATGGTACCACTTTGGCCGCATAAATCCAGGGTCGACCTAACAGCAAGTTATATGATACGGCAATATCGAGCACCTGGAACTCCATCGTAAAATCAACGGGACCGATGGTCACTTCCAAAATGATATCTCCCAACGTGTTCTTACCTCCGCCGTCAAACCCTCTCACATTGATACTGTTCCTCCGGATTCTGTCCGGGCTAATGTTCAGCTTCCCTAAAGTTGACAGCGGGCAAATGTTCGCGCTCGATCCATTGTCAATCAATACCCTGGTCACAACTGACTCTTCACTCTTTACTGTGAGGTACAATGCTTTATTGTGTTCAGTTCCTTCCACTGGCAGCTCCCTATCAGAGAAGGTAATCTTGTTAGACTCGAAAATTTTGCTGGTAATCTTCTCCAAGTGACACACTGAAATCTTCTCCGGAACATGAGCCTCATTTAGAATCTTCATAAGAGCCTTCCGGTGCTCATCTGAATGTATCAACAAAGATAGCAAAGAAATTTGGGCCGGGGTCTTTCTTAACTGCTCAACCACTGAGTACTCTTGCGACTTCATTTTCTTAAGAAATTCCTCTGCTTCCTCCTCCGACACTGGCTTCTTCGGTTGACTTTCTTTTACCGTTTTCATCTTTCTCAGTTCCTCTGGAGCAAAACACCTTCCAGATCGAGTAAGTCCATGCGTTTCATTAATCTCTCCAGAAATCTCCTTTCCCTTGTAAACTACTGTTACCTTGTTATAGTTCCAAGGCACAGTCTTTGTATTCACCACTGGCATTTGCACTACTGGTTTTATGATTACTGGCTCTGCACTTGCTCCTTTCACAGTCACGATCGTCTTTGCACCTGGAACTACCACTTTTAGGCTTCCCATCACTACTGGCTTTGGTTTCTCAACAATTGCTTTCTCCTTCACAACTTCCTTTTCTAACTTGTCACTCGACTTTATCATCATTACGGCCTGAGATGGTTTTTGATTGCCATCACCCTGCACCAATTCTATCATATGCGTTTCGTGGTGATTTGGCAATGGATTCTGGGTAATGTTTGGGGCTTCGGGAGCCTGTACTTCAATTCTCCTCTCATCGATAAGATCTTGAATGGCATTCTTTAATTGCCAACACTTCTCAGTATCGTGGCCCAATGTTCCTGAACAGTATTCACATCTGACAGAAGAATCAAGATTTTTCGGGGGTGGGTTTGGAACTTTTGGTGCGATTGGTCTCAACATCCCCAATTCTTTCAACTTGTGGTAAAGACTTGTATATGATTCTCCGAGAGGAGTGAATGTCTTTTTTGCTTTGTTTCTCCAATCAGCGTCCGGCCTGGGTCTATTTTGGTTGCGGTAAGGTTTAGGGGCTGGGTATGTGTTCTGGGTGTGGTACACATTGTGTGGAGCTTGAGCTCTCCACACGTGGGGTGGTGGTGGTGGGTAAGCTTGGGCTTGAGGGTGATGGTAATGTGGTACAGTTGGTGGGTATGGTGGTGGTGGTGGGTTATATGGGCTTGGTGCGTTGTAGGGATTTGGCGGGTAAGATGGTGGTGGTGGATTATATGGAGTTGTTGGGCTTGGTGGGTGTTGGCGGTAGGGTTTTGGTGGGTTATAATGTGGGTTGCGACTCCATGGCCTACTTTCAACGGTTGCTACTTCTTCTTTCTTCTTCTTTCCCATCACTCCTCCGTTTCCACTCTGTATAGCTTGATTAGTGGCCTTGATAGCCGAAAAACTCATAATTTTGTTTGTCTTCAAACCTTCTTCTACAAAACTCCCCATTTTCACTACTTCATTAAAACTCTTTCCAATTGCTGACACTAGATGGCCGTAGTATGTTGGCTCCAAAGCTTGCAGAAAACAATCCACCATTTCCCCTTCTTTCATTGGCGGATCCACTCTAGCGGCCTGTTCCCTCCATCTAAAACCGTATTCTCTAAAGCTCTCTCCCGGCTTCTTTTCCATCTTGGTAAGGGATAACCTGTCGGGTATGATCTCCAAATTGTACTGAAAGTGACTAGCGAAAGCTTGCGCTAAGTCATCCCAAACGAACCATCTTGTATGGTCTTGTCGGGTATACCATTCCAGAGCTGATCCACTCAAACTTTGGCTGAAGTACGCCATCAACAATTCATCTCTACCTCCCGCGCCTCTCATCTTGCTACAGTATCCTCTTAGATGAGCTACTGGATCCCCGTGTCCGTTGTACATGTCGAACTTTGGCAACTTGAATCCTGCAGGAAGCTGCACCTCAGGGAACAAACACAGGTCTTTGTAGGCTACACTTACTTGCCCTCCCGGCCCTTGCATATTGCGGAAAGCATTCTCAAGACTCTTTACTTTCCGAGCCATCTCTTCCTGCCCGGCACTTGCTTCCATCATCGAAGCGTGAGACTCGTGTTGTCTGAAAGTAGGCTCCGGAGGGTAGTAGTGAGGATCCTGAATATGAAACATTGGTTCACTAGAGGATTTGTGGATAACAGCGGGCGGAGGTGCCACATATACAGGAGCAACTTGTGGTATCTGGGGTGGTGCTTGCTTGGCTGGAGGTGGTGGTATCCGGGAGGTGGAAGCATAGTATTGAGGGTAGTCGGGGTAGGTGGAGGATGAGTTCATTGTTGGTGGCTCGGGGTTAGGATTGGCTGGAGGGACATATGCAGGGTTAGCAGGGTAGGCTGGTAGTGGTTGACCTCTTGACCAAGCCTGGTACATTTCGGCCATCTGTTGTCTTAACTTGTACATTTCTTCTTTCATCCCTGCCACATCCACGATCTCTTCTTCGTGAGCAGGGTCTACAATGGTCGCCTCGATCTCCTGGGACACAACCTTTGTCATCTTTTTATATCTGGTGTTGTATGGGTGGGTAGCCAGTATGCCAGTTGCCTAGAAAATCTGGACTCACAAACATCAACACTCGTTAGTTGTTAGCGCATAGATAAGATGCAACGACTTTAAAAACAAATACATTTCCTCGAGTCGTTATGCATCATCCCGGCCGCTGCTCACTTCAATCATCTTTTCTTTTTCCGCTCTTTTGTTTTCTTTCTTTCTTTTCTTCTTTTCTTTCTTTTCTCTTTTGCTTTTTCTCTTTTCTTGCTTTTTCTCTCTCTTTTTTTTTTCTTGCTTTTTCTTTTCTCTCTTTTTCCCCTTTTTTTTTTCATTGTCGTTTTTCATAATCACGCTCCTATTTATTTGCCTAGCGGATTTAAAGGAAATGACATAAAGCAAAAGAATTAGTAACAACACTTTGTTTTCTCATTGATAATTCAAAACCTTGATTACAAAGTGATGTTTTAAAAAGAAAAATAAAAGATGATGCATGACCTAAGAGTACATTAATGCACCTAGTGCCCGCGAGGCATCGTTCGGCCTTGCCGCGGGCCTATATGCTAAACCTCTTTGAAGCCTATCCAGGTCGGCCATGACTTGTTGTACAAAAAACTTCATTGCAGATACAAAAGTCCTCCGGGTCATATCTTCACAAAGCTGAGTCTTTCGGGTGATGTATTGGGCGATGCGAACAACCTTTTCTCTGATGACCCCTTTTTCTTGCAATAGTCGACTTATTTGTTGAGCGCGAGCATCCAAGGTATGTTGGTTGTCCTTTTGCACTTGTTGCAGCTTCAATTCCAATCTAGCCATAGTCGTGTAGCAGTGCTCTCTTTCTTCTTCAAGATCTTTGATAATCTTGTCACTTTTGACTGTCGCTGAGATCATTTTCTTTCTAAGCCGAGCTATTTCAACATCATGCTTGCCTTGTAGCTGCCGGACCAACTTGGCTCTTTCCTCGGCGTCTTTGTCCATTTGCTTCCGAGCCTTGACTAACTCTTTTTCAGCTACGTCCAAATCAAAGCTATAGTCGTTTACTTTCCGTCGGAGAATCTCAATTAACTTTTCATCTCGGGCTGAACGAACTGGGGTCTCGGATGCAATTTTCATTTGAGCTATTTGAGCCTTCAACACATCATTTTCTTTCTTCAGTTGTTTCTTTTCTACTTCATCGGATGCTGCTTGCAAGCCACTTTCGAAATGAAGATTTCTCAGTTTATCTTCCAACAGACTGATTTTGGCCTTGTATTCTTTTTCCTTGGCCGCCCATTTCAGATTTTCCTCGGATTGCTCTATCGGGTCTTGCAAGTGAGGTCTCTTTGAAAGACGTTCGTGTTCAACCCTTCGTCGGTACCATGTGGAGTACCCAGGTGATATCTCCCCCTTGGTTCTATTCGGCACACAAGTATCAATCTTCAAATTCTGGCACTCATTCCAGATTTGCCGGATTTTTGATTCCGGGAATTGCCCGTCTGGACCAATCTCCACGGCTTGCACACTGAGATCCCCATCTCTTGGAATAATCTGGCACCGACCCAACTGTCGCAGGGCTCTGTATGGGGCATAGGGTTGTATACTCTTCAAACCCATGATAAAAAACGGCGATCCCTCGTTGGCATGTATATCAC
Source organism: Nicotiana noctiflora (assembly GCA_032618575.1). Taxonomy (NCBI): domain Eukaryota; kingdom Viridiplantae; phylum Streptophyta; class Magnoliopsida; order Solanales; family Solanaceae; genus Nicotiana; species Nicotiana noctiflora. Next base: position 223,487 of record JASVEL010001994.1, on the reverse strand, counting down.
CTCGTCAAGAGGTAACCAGTCATACGTCCAATCAATTTGACCGTCAGTTAGTGATCGAAGATACACAATCCAACCTTGGACTCCTTCAGGCAATTTTACTTCTTTTGTCCTCGCATTGAACTCTTCCAAACATGTCCGTTCGGTCGAACCATAGCTTGAATACGAAGGATGGTGGCATAGATGCTCGATTATCCAGATTTGCAGGATCAAGTTACACCCTTCGAAGAAGCTAGCCCCTGCTTTGCACGCAGTCAGAGCACGATAGATATCCGCAACAATCATCGGGGCCAGAGTACAGTTTTCTTGTACTATCAGTGTGGTAGCTACCCCGGCGACTTTTATATTGATATGTCCATCTTTCCTCGGGAATACAACAACTCCAAGAAATGCCACCAAAAATGCAAACCTCCGGTGTTCTTCCCATTTCGCCCGGTTGGACTTACAGCATAATTTGTTGGTAAGATCGTTGAAACCCCCAACGTGTCCGAACCTATTATAGATGAAGCTTAAAGAACAAAACCCGTTGGCCAGATCTTCATTATGAACATTCCGGGCAATTTTCAAAGAGTCGAGGAAGCGATGTACTGTCATCGTCCTCGGAGATACCGGGTATTTTCCTTTCAGCGGAACCTCGGTCTTCCCAATGTAAAAGGCAATCTCCTCCAAAGTTGGGGTAAGTTCAAAATCCGGGAAATGAAATACGTTGTGTGCCGAATCCCAAAACGTGACCAACGCTCTAACCACATCACCTCGAGGAACTATTTCGAGTAACCCCGTAAGGCCTTTCAAGTACTTTTTGACCCAGTCTTGACCATCGGATCCCATGTCCTGCCACCATAATCTCAGCTCCAAAGGGATTTTATTTAGGGAAAATTGTTCATTCATCATCGTGCTCGTCCTGCACATTTATTAGGGTGATTTTGCAAGTTTTCAATTTTTGAATGAAAGAAAAGAAAAATTTTTGAAGTGGCCATTTTTGCAAAAATAGCCTTCCGTCGTCCTTTCGGAACATTCGGCCATTTCCAAAAATAGCAATCACCTCGATTATCTGAAATGAAAATCTTTTTGGTCTTTTTTCTAAAAGTGTGGTTGGACCCGTTTAAGGGTTGCCTACGTATCCCACCTAATGGCGAGAATCAAACCTTGCGTAGTTCGGTCAGATTATTTGACCAATTATTTCAAAAATGTTCCACCTATTTTTTCAAATTTTCAAATTTTCCATGTACCTATTTTCCACAAATCATTATTTTCCTCTCTCTCTTTTTTTTTTCCTTTTTCAAAAATTTTTCCACTCTCGGGATTTCCGCCGGTCCGCATAACGATCAAGGACAATAAAATGCAACACATAGCATGCTCGGTCTTTTCAATACCGGGTCACCTGTCCTAGACGGACCCAACCCCTGTGTTGAGTCCCCTAAGTCAAATATGATGCAAATAATCGCCCTAGACCTATGTTCAAAATCTTACGGTTTCATAGATTGCTAGACCGTGTACCCGAGCGGACAACTCGAATCGAGGAGGGGGCTACGTACCGGTGACCCGCGGAGTCAATCGGCTTTGTAACTTATCCGGCCTCTGTTTTCTTAATTTAAGGTGACTTTAACAGAAAGGGGAGTCTCAACCAGTAAGCACATCCCCGAGGGAGAAGAGAGAAGGGTTTTCGGCACAATTTTATATATAGTTCACATAATATCAAAGTGATAAAGCACATAGCATGTTATTCAAATCACATAATGAAGTCAAACAAAAAACGCGAACGGCAGTTCTAAGGAGCTCGAGTTCTTAAACCCTGAAATCGAAATTCAGGGTTGGATTCCCCAGCAGAGTCGCCAGAGCTGTCACACCTCCCTTTTTACTACCCCACACACTTAAAAGCGTATAAATACACTTGTAGGGTATACCCCGACGCTCAATTACCCGAGACGGATAAAATAACGTAAGGGAAGGAGTTTTTCCAATTTAAGGACAATCGGTTCGGGATTTTATTAGAGATTAATCGGAGTCGCCACTTGGGAATGACAATGGTGTCCCAAGTCACCGGTTAATCCCGAATCCGAGGAATTTTGACTCTTGAAATGTCTGCGAAACTAGAAATCTGGATAAGGAATGCTGTTAACCCGGGAGAAGGTGTTAGGCACTCCCGGATTCCGTGGTTTTAGCACGGTCGCTCCACTGGCGTTCTTGACTTTTGTTTGACTCAGTTATAGATTTTAACAACATAATGTGCTTTTACGCTAAATATTATTTTTAGGAATTTGCGACATCGCGAAAACACGCCTCGAGTCATACCGCAACCAGTACGCCTATGACTTTTGGTGTATTTCGGCTTTACCGAGATTTGGATTTGAGTCGCACCAAGTGCACACTCGTTCATAGGAAGGTATATTAAAATCGTGCCCTAAAGTAACGTCTATCGGCTTTTAAATCTTTTGGGAGAAGCTATGGAATTGACTATTAGCTTTCCCGGGTCTATTTGTGTTTATATCATTACTAAATGAGGGCCCCGGTGTTATTCGGGCGAGGCTCATCCCAATCTAATTTTAAAGTTCGATCCTATCTTGGTTCAACTACATTTGCTACATGTTGTTTTTGCCTTATTCGATTCCTAATGCTAAACATTCCAGGCCCTGCCGAGTTTATTTATTGGGGACTGGATTTTCGGAATGGGCTTTATCCAAATTAATAATAGGTCCAGGTTCGTAAAGAGCTAAATCTGATTGAGGCATACCATTATTAGCCCAGCGGTATAGATAATATCCAGGCCCATACCATTAGGAAGGCCCATGCTCAATTGATATAACAATAACAGAATACAAGATGTACAAACACAATAATACATGCTGCGAATTGAAGAACCAAACTCAATCAATTTTATTTATCAGAAGGTAAAAGTCATTGTACAATTCATTTCCTGTTGACTTAAGGCTAGATGCATACGAATGCTAATTACTTCTGCACTCTTATTTCTCTAAAGAGCTGATATGATTAAAAATGGAGAGTTTAACTATCTAGCATTTGGGATTATATGAAGAAATGACTTAAACGAACCGACTACTCTTTTCAAAGGGATCCGAGTATCCAAATCGAGTGATTAACTAATGTTCATATATACGTGATTGTTTTACTGGATTTGCCTTAACTTAATACTCATTCAACATCCCAGTATGATCAGCTTACTGATATTAATATGAGCTAAGTCTAATTAATATTATCAAAACCGGCTTCATTATTCAACTGTTTGTTTCCCTTTTAGACTTATTCGAATTCACAATTGACCAAAACAGATTAACTAGGTGAGCTTATTAACTTATGTGATGGTCTTTTAGCTTCATTTTTAGGGATTTTACCTAATTAACTAAGTGTTACACTACTTATAACTACTCTACTACTACACTACTTCTAATATACTAACTATTACATTGTTTCTGTTTAGTTTTTGTTCTTCAGCTACTGTACTACTTCAAAGTTACAAATCTACACTATACTACACTAACAATTGAATTAAAACAGAAGAAAACATCAGTATTCAGATTCGATCCTTGAACTTCATTTTATCCACACTTCAACATTACATTTGAGCAGAATATGTACCTGATTCAGCAAAAAGAACCAATGAGTTCTAGGGGGCAGAAGCAAGTAATCAGCAAATTTCGAATAACAATGCAACAGTGATGAAGGAGGCACAGCAACACAGCAACACAGCAACAACAATAACAGGTAAAAATCCAGATGATTGAAGCAAAGACCCAGAACCAGAAGGAATTGAACCAAGTACTCGCTCCAAAACTACCAGAAGAACACTTCTATTCTATTGCTCTTTCACTCTCACAATTACTGTATTTTCAACCTAGATATATATTTTAGATTTCTTCAACTGGCCCCCTTTCAGCCCCATTCTTAGAGGTATATATAGATATTTTTTAGGGCTGAAAACTTGGGGAGGAAGTATGGGATTAATCCCACTTCCCCCCTCCTAAATTTATGAATTCAACACTTTAGCCCCTATTTCTGTTATGAAAAACCCTTCCAGCATGTGCTGGAAGGTTCTAAAAGATTTCTTTTAGGGCCTTTTACTAGTATGACCTTAGGGGTTTGAGATTTTTACAGATTTCCCATTTTTAGGAGACCATTATACCCCTAAATCTCTGCAAAATTGCAGAAATCAGGAGCATGAATGACTCCATTACCCTCTTAAGTTCTAACTAGTTACTATTTTACCTTTTTAATTCCCAATTGTGCCCCTAAGGGCACTGCTGATTTACCAGCTTACCTAGGGCAGAGTTTAGCTTGTTTTGCACCTATTTAACTAATAGCCAGCCCTGGCATTAGTATTTAAGGGCTGGCCAGATTTATTTTAAGAAACTATTTCAGTTTTAGCCACTTTTAATCTAATTCCAGTCAATTAAGACCAAATTATTTCAATTTAAACTAATTGCAGGCATAGCCTGTTTTATTGTTATGTTTAAACTATTTAAGATTTAGCCAGTCTTAAGTTGAGACTTAGCTTGGGCTATTAGAGCCATATACTGAACAGCTAGGCCCAAAACCTTTATAGGTTTGGCCACTTTGCTGTTCAGGGCTCTAAAGAGAGCCTGGGCCAGTCTGCATTTGCAGACACAACCATTTTGCACAACCAGCCACTGTTTGACAGTGAACTGTGTGTTAGGGCTTATAGAATTGGTCACCCCTTTGCAAGGTTGACCATTCTTAGGCCAATTATTTAACTAACAGCCTATTTTATTTATTTTCAGCTAATTCCTATTTAAAACTAACTAATTAATGAGACCTAGCACTAGCAGCTATAGCCAATTCACCTAAGCATGAAGGCATTAACAGTGTTCAACTAACAGGGAACTATTGCAGTTTTAGCCATTTCAAAATGTAATTGTACCCATAACCATATGAAACCTAACAGTGTTTATCAACTAATTAAAATTCAGAAAAGGGATTTGATAATGTTGAATCTCAACTAATCAACTCACATTGCTCAGGTTCATATAGCAAAGATATCAATCAATCATTGAACAAAACTAATTCAGAAACAGCTTATGTTAAATGACTCACTGAAAGATTCCAACATACTCAAGATTCATGGGCATATGGACACTAAATTCTCACAAAGCAGTCCAGAAGAAATGAAGCATGACTTATATCATTCATGAGAACCTACTACTGGCCCTAGGATCAAACTAATTCATGTAAAGAAGATAGAACAGTATGGACATTTGAACTAGTAGGAGGGACTCTAATTAGGGTAAAACAACTAAGCTAATCATGAAAGGAAGCACAAGAGATATCTAATTTCACAGATAAAATGTTGCAAGCTAAACAAGAGAACTCTAGCTATAACCAAGAGTGAGGGACACACAAGGAAGAACAGTCAGGATATCAACTTAAAAGATGAAAAGAAAATAAGAGTTGAGCATGCATGACAGTAGAAGAAAAGTTAACTAGACTATGAAAGCTAAACAAATCAAGGACTATAATGGAATCAAGGTAACTCTTTTGACTCAATCAGAAACATAACATGACTTGAAACAATCAAAGCAACAGAACATCATGAGGAAAAATGAGATGGAAAGAAAACCTAGTTCTATCACAGATCTTTCAAGCTAAAGCCACAAAAGCATCAGAACAAATCCAAAACTATATGATTTAGTAAAAGTGAAGACAAGAAAAGAGTCAGAAGTGACTTAGGCTTTAAGCAAATAGAAACAATGTTGCAAGCTAAACAAATAAGAGAACTCTAGCTAAAACCAAGAGTGAAGAATACGCATGGAAGAACAGTCAGGACATCAACTTAAAAGATGAAAAGAAAACAAGAGTTAAGCTAATATCAGAACTGAGCATGCAAGCTGACAGAAGAACTATTGAAAACTAACAAGATGAAGAAGAGAAGAGAATCAAGGTAACACTTTGACTTATCAGAAACAGAACATGATTTGAAACCAACGAACAGAAGAACAAATATGAAAATGAGCGAGTTAAGAAAAATAGAAAAAGCATACAAAAACAGATAAGAAACAAGAGGAGACGAACAGACGAATAGGAAAAGGTGAAAGACGAGCAAGTTAAACCCTAAAACTATCATATGAAACAACTAATCAGTATAGCAGAGACGACAATTAACAAAGTAAAGCCACAAAAGAAATATGAACTACAGAACTATGGGGAACATAATAAAAAAAAAAAACAAATCACGAACGCAAGCTAAAATCAGAAAAGACATAGAAGGCATGCAAAACACAAAAATCAAGCAAATAACAGACAAAGGGAAGGGACTTAGCTTGCGGGGCCGGTCACCCGAGCTTCCTATTCTTTTCTTTTCCTCACTCTCTCACGAGTTCTTTTCTTCTTTATTCTCTCTTCTTGTTTCTTTTTCTCTTTTCTTTTCCAGATATCTCTCTCTTTTTTTTTCAATTTTTCTTCTGTTTTCTGTGTTTGGCTTCAAGATGAAGCCTTTTAGGGTTTTTGAATCTATGGGGGTGTTTGGGAGAGTAAAAGGCGAGGCCTTTATTAGGGTTTTAAATTTGGGAGTCGCCGGAGTTAGGTTTCCGGCGACATTCTCTTGGATATTCGAAGCGTTCTGGTGAGATTCGAAGGGAACCAACAGGGTAGGGTGATAGATCAAGGGAAGGGGAAGAGATTGGCATTGGTTTTATGCGGATCTTCATACTTTGGTGGTCACCGGTGTAACTCCGGTGACCGGGACTTATGAAGAACAGGTGTTTTTCTGGGTTTTTGGGTGTGCTATGAATAAAGAAGAAGAAGGATAAGATCGGGGGAGAGGTAAGAGGAGCCGGCGACCACCGTGGGGGTGGTGGCCGCCATGGCCATTGAAGTCTGAAGAAGAAGAGGTGAGGGAGACGAAGGGCATCAGAGGCGGCTAGGGCTCTAGGGTTTTGTAAAATGGCAAATTTGTTCGGACCAAAGCCTTATATAGGCCAGGCATCCGATGAAATCTCAGCCGTTCATTTGATGATGATCAACGGCTCAGGGAGGCGTTACTAAAATGACGTAGTATTGTCGTTTATGAGACTAAGAGTCTCTTCCGTCTGATCATCTCAGATGGACGGTTTAGATTCAATCTCCCATCCCCTTTAATTAATTAAAACTGTCCCTTTTCTCAGCCGTCGGATTCAGCTTGATGAACGGCTGAGATGATATCGTCTACATGGACCAGACGGGCTATCTCTGGGCCAGTACATTTGGGCCTCTCAATTCAATCCAATTGGCCCATCTTTATTATACACAAGCTATATTTTTGTATTTTTGATTTTATTGATTTTTATGCATTTTCTTTTATACTTTTTTTTTCTTTTTCTTTTATGAAAAATTACAAAACCTAATTTCCTATTTACTCTAATTTTCTAGTATTTTTTGCAATTTTTCTGCTATTTTTCCTTTATTTTTCCCTACTTGAACTATTTTTACTAGTTTTCTAATTAACTAAACTAACAAATTAATTACTACTATTTTTTTGATTTTTTTTTAATTTTTTGCTTACACAAAATATAACTAATTTCAAACAAAGCAAGTAATTGCACTCAAAAACATTTTATTTTAATTTTGGAATTATTTACCCGGTGCAAAAATCATGTGCTCACAGTATCGTCAAGGCTTCAAAAGATGTCTTCTTGTTTCTCTCTTGCGTACTTTCTCTGATTACAATTTCTCCTCTGAAATCTTTTAACAAAAATGTCAAAGACTTCGACCTTTATCCCTTAGAAAGGTGTGCCTTCCTCTTCTTCGTACTTGTCTAAGGGCAGGGACACGGTACCCCCTCGTCTTGAGGAATGTATCCCAGGATCCTGTGAAATGACCACCGATTTCAAGGTCGACAAGACTTCTTCGAAGTCGAGATGATGTGAACCCATGTCCCGATATATTAGTTTAGTAGCAGACACCGAGAAGGTAAAGATCTACTACCGCTGGGGAGACACGGTGTTGGTGGAGATTCCTTCTCAGTGGGAGGATATAATGACATACAAGGCCGGCTTCCTTACTATGTATACCTATCCATTTACTCTTGGCCCGGTAGAGCCATCCTCGCCTTAAATAGACCCCGTGATCCTTGACTTCTGCGAACGATATCGAGTGACTCTCAGCCAAATTCACCCATCATTTTGGCATATTGTTAACATGATCAGATATTTTGCAAACATAATTGAGTGGATTCCCTTCACCCTCGACCATCTGATCAGGATGTACAGTCTCTAACTCTTCTGCGGGGGCCTGGTTAAGCTCAAATGTCAGGCCTCAAAATCCTTTCTTTCTTGTACTGATGAGGTCGGGAACAGAGGATGTATGAGCCATTTTATTCGAGTTAGGGCCCCGCACCTAATTCTAGTGGAGAATATGCCATTCCCTGAAAGGTGGAACACGAAACATAAGTGGATTTGCAAATTAGGTATTTTCTTTTCCTTTTGGATCAATCTCCCCATGAACTGACTTCCTCCATTGATGTAGTTGCGGAGGTGTACCCTGACGCAGTTAAGGATCATTCGGGCTAGGTTAGCTATTTATATTAGACTTGCCCATATATTGAACGCGTGTAGCATGACCTGTCTAGAGCTCGATGGGAGGCCAAGAACCATGATGAGTCCTCACTTCTGCTGTAATTGAATCTCTCAGAAGAACTATCATCGATTGTACCCTCATTTCCTATGCTTATATTTGTATTCGCACAAGTCTAAGAGAGGCCTACTTGATGAGAGAAGCATTTCCTGGGGAAGAGGATACCCTGAAACATGAAAGAGAAGAAAAAATGAAAGAGATCATCGACTGAGCCTTCGAGATCCAAAAAGTCCAAAGAGGGATGACCTAAGGCTGATTCAACAGGATTAACTCCAGAAGTATCAGGGAGTCTCCGAGCTGAAAAAGAGGAGAAAAATTATTCCTTGGTAGCATCTGAGGGAGGAGAAAATCTTATCGTCCCACATACTGCTGAGTCGGTGGTTCTAAATCAGAACTTTGTGCTATTTTTTCCCAACCTCAGGCTGAAGAGACCTTTGAGGGTACATCGAGTAATATCCTTGAGCCGGTTGACAGCCAAAATATTCCTCGACTGAGGTGCATTTGTTAGGCGGTCCGGAGGAGCCTAGTTCTAAAGCTCTCCGGAAATAAGAGACAACCCCGATTGATCCAGTCGGTGTTATTGAAGTGAGTGATTCCCCTCGAGGACTGACTTTTCCTCCGAGGGAGATGCAAGATTCCCAAAATAAAGGATCTTCCAATTTGGTGGTGCCCGTCGAAGATAAAGACGCACTTGAAAGGCTTTTCGCTGAGTTCGAGAAAAACCATGAGCTTGACGTCTTATTATTTTTCTGTGAGATTGACAGGCTTTGTGAGCAGGTAATTTTTTGTAAATTCTGCTCGGCGCCCTGATGTTCATCTTTCTAACTTTGATTCTGTCATGGTTTCAATCAAAGGTGCTTTATAATCAGACCTTTGCTGGGTTTCGAGCTGAGTTGATTCGCTACGAGGGTGAGCGCATGAAGCTTACCTTAGAAGCCGATGAGCTTAGAGCCCTTTTTACCAAGAAGGAGGAGGAATTTCATGGCCTTCGGGATTGTTTGAAGGCAACATCACATGAGAAATAGTCTCATTGAACAGGTTATTTAGTTTCTATTTGTCTTTTTCTATATGCTTACCCGAATTCAGTGTTTTAACACCTTTGGGCTGATCCTTGAAGCTTGAGAAGAAAGATGTCCTAATGAGGCAGGAGCTCCAATCTAGAGACTATGAAATTCTCGAACTCAAACGTCAGGTGAGTGAGGAAACTTCTGAGAGATATACCCTTCAGTGGAAGGTGGCCTCAGTCGGAGATCAACTTCATGATGCGAGGGCGGAGAGTAACAAGTACAAAGATCTTCATACTGGGTTGGTTGCCACTCTATCCAGGGTTAGGGTTGTGATAACTGTTATTTTAACACGTTTTATGCCCATACTTGCCTATGCTTTGTGTGTTAATTTCCATAAAATAGTCACAAAATGCTTACAAGTTGCTCTTGGTTACAAGTTTGAGCGACAAGATGACATATGTCAAAAATTGGCTCAAAATAGAGTGAACCTGCCAAGTGTCAAAGACTAAGTGAAGTGGGGATAAGAGGACGGACCTCACTATTTTGTAGCGCGGCCGCGCTAGAAGATTCAGAGAGTACATATTTCAAAGGCACCTTGTGCGGTCCGCGTTCATCTCTATGCGGTCCGCGCCTGTGGAGATTCAGAGGCCAAATATTCAAGGCAAGAACCCACGCGATCGTGCTGCAAATCAGTACGGTCCGCGTGGGTGAGATTCAAAGAGATGATAATTTGCCCAAGTCCTTCCACGCGGCTACACTCTATTTATGCGCGGTCTGCGCCTATCTGCCTGTATGGTCGCGCTACCTTCTTGCACGGTTTGCGTCCCCAACTTCAGAGGAGAAGTAATTGCAAGTCCAAGAGCCTGTGTGGCCGCGCCACATTTATGCACGGTCCGCGCTGAGCCCGCAGGGGTATTTTTGTCCAGCTTTTCCAGCCCAGTATAAGTAGAATATTTTACCCATTTTAGGTTAAGTTTTGTATACCTGATAGTTGTTGCGCTCGTGAGACGTTTGTATTAGCCTATTTTGGGAATTTTGAGCTTATTTCATCATAGATTCTTGTAGTTTAACATTAGTAATTAATTAATATGGTTATTTCAGCTTCTATTTCTTCAGTTTCTTCTATAATTATGTCTAACTAAACTCATTATCTAGGGCTGTGGCTCAATCCTAGTGTGGAAAATTGATGGATGTTGCTTATTAATGATAGATTTATATTAGGTCTTTGTTATTTGGGTTAATTTTACGGTTTAATCAAGGATTAGTGGTTGCAAACATTGATTCTAGCTCAGTGGGTCTTGATCCTTCTTGAGAAAGAGAGTCTATGACCCTAAAATTGACCCAACAGGGAATTGGGATGGAGCCATGAGAAATGGTAGTCCCAATTAACGGGTTAAACCTCGAGAGAGTTATCAACCTACTTGAATGCAAGTTGCTTGGTCTAATTGTCCTACCCAATTGGTCTCGAGAGTGTTAATTGGGCAAAATCGCTCTCTCTACCGAGAGGTGTGAGAGTGTGTACAATTGTGCAACGGTTATAACACTGATCCCAAATATGTCAATCTATTATTAGTAGTTTCTACCCGTTAGTTAACCACCTACGTGATGCCACGACCCTAGTGTCTTTCTCTATATTAATCACAACTTAGAACATATCTCTTAGCATAATTTAACATTAGCTTGTAGTTGAAAATAGTAGTAATTTAAACAACAAAAACCCCAAAAATGTTTGAAGTACAATTAGAAGCAAATACACATTCTTAGTCTAAACAAATATGCAACTACATTCCAAGATCCATGTGGAAATTGACCCCGATACCACTATTCGAATAAAAGTCTTAGCGCCCACTCTTCTTACCATAGTGTAAGGTTGAGTTTGTTGCGATTAGGATGTAGTCGAGGCACTCGTATCTTCGTATGAAGATGATGTTATTGCTGCAAATGCTCAGGACAAGAAGGTGTTCGAGGAGGCCTAGCTGCAATTGACCCGAGCCGCGGAGCATGTTTGGTTCGAATCTCGAAGGTAGGCTCTTGAGGATATACATGCGCGGGTGTTGATTTGTCTGACGAGATCGAGAGGCTGAATACCCTAGATGAGGATGTTGCATCCATGCTTACTTCAGAAGGTGAGCCGAGTAGTGGTACAGAAGATGATGAAGATGAAGGCGAAATCCCCGAAGGGAAAGAGGCCATTGAAGACCCGCGGGCTATGGCCGGAGCTGTTGAAGGCATAACCTCTGAGGGACTGTCGAAGGCACAGCCCTGGTGGTAGATTAGGGTTTTATTTGCTCTCTCCCTTGTAAAGGCTTTAGGCATGGGCCTTGTAAATTCACCCTTGTGAACTTTTAATATATATGTAAGAAGCCTTTCATTTTTCATCATTTCTCGTCTTTCCTTTACTTTTAGGAATAAACTATGATGCGTTTTGACAATTGGCCCAAAATTTTGGACCTCAAATTAAACCCTTAGGTTCCTGCTACTACTGAGCAATTTGTAAGGGTCGAAAGTTGACCGTTTGGGGCTTAGCCCGAGTCAAGTTTCGATTTACGTTCATTGACCTTTAGGTTTAACATTTGGTCCTAAGGGTATTTGAGCCGGCCCTTAGGCTCTTACGTGTTGGGTCAGTACGACCTCTAATATAAGCTGACACTTGGGGTCTTACGCCCTGGGTCATTACGACCTCTAATATGGGCTGGCTCTTGGGCTCTTACGTCTTGGGTTGGTATGACCTCTAATATGGAGTAGCACTTGGGCTCTTACACCTTGGGTCGGATAGACCTTTGATATAGGCTGGCGCTTGGGTTCTTATGCCTTGGGTCGATACGACCTCTAATATAGGCCAATGCTTGTGATTTTATGGCGATGGTCGGGCGTCCCCGAGACGTGTTAGTTTGGACGAAGCCTTGTGACCGTAGTCATTATGGTTGGCTGTATCCTTTTAGTCCCCAAGTGAGGTAGCCTCGGCGTCTATATCGAGGGTATGCCTTTTTAGGGGTCTTACAAGTTTGAATATATAGCCCTGACTTTAAGATTGGAATTATTCCTTTTGTAAGGTTTTACAAATTTGAGCGTGTCTTACTTGAGGTCTTACAAATATTTTGGCCACTTGACACAAGTATAATTCATGCCTTGCTTGAGGTCTTACAGATAGATTACTTGGTACAAGTATAATTCATACATTGCTTGAGTTCTTACTGATAGGTTACTTGGTACAAGTATAATTCATGTCTTGCTTGAGGTCTTACAGATTTTTTAGCATTGCCATATGGAGGGCTTTCGGGCTCAAGGTTTCCGCTTGGGGTCTTATGGCCTCGATTTTTTGATAGATCGATAGGTTGACAACCGTTGACAGTCCCCGAGATGTCAAGAGCTTTTGGCTCTGGAGCCGTTCTTTGTAAACTTTGGTGTTGCCTCATTGAGGGCTTATGAGCTTGAAGTTTCCGTCCCGGAGGTATTACGGCTTTGAGTTTTTGATGTCAGTCCCCGAGTGTTCAGGAAATTTCTGGCTTTGGGGCCGTTTCTTGTAAAAATAGCAAACTTCTTTGAAGCGCAAGGCGTTTTGATGGTAGAAGATATTCCCTTGATTACTTGGTATGAGTATACATGTTTTCATCCTCGAAGGTTCGATTATACTATGCGGACAAGGTTTATTTGACCATTTGGCCCGATACATCATTTTTCTATCGAGATCCTCTTTGACTCATTTTGATTTCTCTAGGGAGGTGATCTCCCAGGGGGATGCCCCCCAGTATTCGAGGTTGATTGAAGAGAAGACTTGAATACTTGTTAAGTTCTCCTTAGGTAGCATATAGATGTTTCCTCGTTAAAAACCTTGCCGGTAAAAGCCTTCTTGGGATAAAATCCGATCGAAGGAAAAGAGTGAAACGCATGCTTTAAAATCCAAAGTCTTTGAATCGAGGGATGTTTTAGTGTCTTCCATCAGACACCTTAGCATTAATAGCGTTTGAGCATTGATATGTTCCAATTGCTTGGAAGTTGTTTGCCTGCTATGGTACCTAGCTTGTAGGACCCTTTGCCGATCACTTTGAGGACGCGGTACGCTCTCTCTTAGCTCGGGCCTAACTTCCCTTCATTAGGGTTTTGAGTGTTTAAGGTGACTTTCCTTGGTACTAAGTCTCCAACTCCGAGGTGTTGGAGATTTGTTCTCCTGTTATAGTACCTCTTGATTCTTTATTTTTGGGCGGCCATTCGGACCAGTGAAGCTTCCCGCTTTTCATCTAATAGTTCGGGAACTGCAGTCATAGCCTTATTGTTTGAGCTCTCGGTGGCATGTCGAAATCTGGCTCTTGGTTCTCCGACCTTGACCAATATCAAAGCTTGAGAGCCTTATACCAGAGAGAAAGGTGTCTCCCCCATGCTTGATTTTGGAGTTGTTTGATATGCCCATAACACCTCGGGTAGCATTTCTATCCATTTTCCTTTTGCATTTTCTAACTTCTTTTTCAAGTTTTGAATGATGGTCTTGTTTGTGGACCCGGCCTGACCGTTTTGCACATGGGTGGTATGGTGTTGATATGATCCTTTTGATTTTATGGTCTTCAAGGAACTTTGTTACTTTGCTTCCGATGAACTGCTTCCGGTTATCACATGTTATCTCGGAGGGAATCCCAAATCGACACATGATATGGTCCCATATTAAGTTAATGACTTATTTTTCTCTTATGTTCTCAAAGGCATGCGATTCCACCCATTTTGAGAAGTATTCAGTCATAAATAAAATAAACCTCACTTCATGAATGGCCATTTGGCCAGTTGGCCCGATAAATCGAGCTTATGTAATATGCTTCGAAGAGGATATGTCGTTAAAACACAAATACGATGGTATTGAAAATAAGGCTTTAATTTTTGAGATGCACTTATTAGTGCAAAAGCTAATTTTTCTAAGTGCGGATACCTGATTTCGGCATCTTCCAGGGTCCGACTTACATAATAGACAAGGAATTGCGCACCTTGTTCTTCTCAAACCAACACACCACTTACCGCTACCTCGGATACTGCCAGGTAAAAATACAACATTTCATCCTCCTTTGGGTGTTGAGTAAAGGTGAGTTTGTCAGCATTCCGGAGTCCATTTGAGGTTGTTCTTCTTTTTTAGTAAGGGGAAGAAATGATGACTCTTGTCTATACTAAGTAGCAGTCAAAAATTTGTGCCCATTTTTCATGATATTATGCATGGATCATGTATATCATGGCGAATTCTTCAGAAAAATTGTGTCTGATGACCTCGATATGAATCGGCCTTAGCCTGCTATCCGTCCGGTCAGCTGTTGCACGACCTTTACATTGTTTACCACCTAATTTTTTCGATAGCATTGATTTTATCGGGGATGATCTCAATCACCCTATTTGACACCATGAAGCCTATGAGTTTGCCTGAACTGACTTCGAAGGCACATTTCTTGATATTGAGTGTCATGTTGTAGCTTTTGAGGATGTCGAATATCTCCTACAAATGAGTCAAATGATCCTCTGTGCGCAGGGACTTAACTAATATATCATCAATGTAACTTCCATGAAATTGCCTATTTGGTGTTCGAACATCTTATTAACTGGGCGTTGGTTTGTGGCTCCCGCAGTTTTTAGCTCGAATGCATCACATTGTAGCAGCACGTACCGTACTTTGTGACGAATAAAGTTTTTTCCCTATCCTCGGGGTTCATCTGAATTTGATTATACCCCGAGTAGGCGTCGAGAAAGGTGAGGATCCTATGTGGAGAATTTCTACACATTCGCTTATTATGTCCTCCCTGCCCACATATGCTATATGAATGTTGTTTTTTTGGTTGCAGCAATTCACTGAACTGCTTATTGCACTTCTTCTTTGGCCTTCCAGGAGGTCTTTTCAATTTGGGTGGTAATACAACTTCCTCTGCAATATGTGCTGGTACATTCATTCATTTAGGTACGGTAGCGGGTACACAGGCACATCGTATGTCATTACAACAAAATTTGGTTTGTAATAGACAGAGCAATAATCTTATGGCATTAGAAACTTGCTCTTCAATACAACTCAAGCATGTGGGTATCGTTATTCATCAACTTGGAACCTCCCACAAATGCATTTTCTCTCTAACAGGTAGATGGTATAATGCCTCCCTTCCTCGTTAACCGTATGTAAATATTCAGTCGATGGTACCACTTACATTTAAACATAGACCTATAAGTTTTGAGCACATATAAACAAAAACTATTATATACTAAAGAATAGATGTATTAAATATACAAAAATATCAATTAAATCAAATATTTATTGAATATAAACATACTTATGTATATATTATGCAGAATTATTCATTTTTATACAAATGAAAATTTTGAAAACAAACCATATGGAATATTCGCGAGTATATTCCTAATGCCCGTATTGGACCTACACTACAAAAGTCATACGTCCTTTGTTTTATATGTCTTCCTTCGGAGGGCGTCGAGCTATAAAGATTTCATCTTATATTATATTTGTCAATGATTGTGGTCGTCCAACTTTGGACCCATACATAAGGCTAGCGTACTCGAGTAGCTTCCTAATTCATTTTCTGTGCTACGTACAATGTCATTTTATATTTAATTTAAAATCATTGCAACGAGGTTTGTGTATCAGCCATTTCGATCAATAGAATGCTATTGAAATTTTTTAAAATTGGTCAAGGATTATTAGCTATAACCTATTTCAGTTATCTAATGTTTTTATGAAATAAAGTAATTGATCACTGATTACATCCGTTAGTTGACACTAATTAAACTATTGCATAAACCTCTATAACTATTTGAACATTTTTCAAATATATGAGTTTGGCATGGGTTGGGTTCAATTTTTGTTTGAAAAATCCATTTTACACCATTTAAGTTTTGGAATCTTTACAGAAATAATGTTTATTTTTTCTAGTTGTATACATAAATCATAAATAATTATACATCCACCAATTATTGTTAGTTTAAGGTGACTGGGTATGCGGGCTAACTTAACTTTTTCTTAAGCCCAATAATTATCAGCCTAAGATAATCGGACCACCTAATACATTGATGGGATTCTTTCCTAACTATATTATATATGAAACATTATTATCAAATATTATGTATAGTGTGTATATTACATGCCGAGTCCACATAGTTTATCTACAATTCATATACCATTCGTTATTTAGATAGAATCTGTCATTTTTAGCGCGCGAAAAATCAGCCAAAAAAATCTGGGATTGATTTATTCCACATTAAATTCAAACTTTGAAACGAAAACGAGATCTCGAAGCTGCATAATTTTGAAACGGAAAAGAGATTTCTATTCTTCATCTTCATCTTCATCTGTTCTTCCATATGTTTTCCACCATTGATAGCCATTAAAAAACTTGAAAGCTTTGAATTCAAATTTGGGTTTTAAAAATTTATTATTTGGTTAGATTGTGTGCTGTTGAAAATAATCGGGAATATGGTTTGGAGTTTATATCTCAATTTTGTGGGGTTTTGGTGAAGATTAGACTTAATTTTGACTGAATTTCAGATTGAAACTCGTCGAAGAAGAAGAAGAAGACATATTTCCAGAAATTGTAGATGATTTGTAGATAAATTGTAGAATTATAGATAAATAGTAGATTGGAAAGAATAAAACTTCTACAAATCTTCTACAATTATGTCGAAAATGCCAATAATTCTACAATTGAAATGAGAATTGAGATATTAAAATTCAATGTATCCAGTTTGTAAATATCTTGTACATAAATTGTAGATTATTTGTATTCTGATTGTACATGCATTATTTTCTGTTTTTACAAATTCAAAACGACTAAAGCTTCTACAAAATCTTCTTCAAAAAACAATCTACAATTTTTCTAATTTTTCTACAATTTATCCATAATTCTACAATTTATTTATAATTCATCTACAATTTCTAAAAATATGTCTTCTTTTTCGAGTTTCATCAACATAACATTGCAGCCTATAATTCATCTACATAATATTACCGCCTACTTCGCGTGGTTTGCAATGAAGTCCAACTATCATGATTCATGACCAAAAATAATTATCACTTGCCATGTATCAATCACAAACTAGATATATAAACGCTCATTTGGGAGTGCGCTGTGCTTTTTTCAGATCACTCGCCGGAAAAAAGAGGAACTAAAAAAAAAAAAATCCGGCGGCTACAAGAAAAATTGGTAAAAGAAAAAGGTAAAGAATTTAGAAAAAAGCTTTAAATTACGCGGTTTTGGATGGAGGAAGTTGGAACGAATTGGGACTCTGGTTAGAGAGGGAATGTTAAAAGCATTGTACTTCAATAATTTGACGGTTACAAGAATTTTATGATAGGTCGTAGTTTCAACATGTGACTGTAAGCATTGCATTGGAAGTAGGTTGTTCCATGTAGGGATGTGTTAGAGCGGTATTAGAGGTGGCATATATGTATATAAATGATAAATTGGTATACTGAAATGTAATTAACACAAATCCTAAACATTAAGGATAATAAGATTTCATATATGGTATAAGAAGGTAAAAATATCTACATAAGTTCCGGGGCGAAGTGACATGTCTTATGGGTACCATACTTTGTCAGAAAGTTACATTACGTATATAGATAAAATATTAAATTTTAGAGGTATATAACAATTATTACGCACTCTTTATCGGAGAAATTTTTCACTTCTTTCAAGTCTGAATACCCTTGAAATTTTTTTAGCTTCCCCACTACATTAATTTATATATTTATGTCTTAGAATTAAAATTACCGTTGTTCCTGTTACTTTTTAGTATTATCCATGCTTGGTTGGTTTGAAAATAGAAGAAATTAGAGGTTGACAGGATTTATCGCTATCTGTATTTATTATGATTAATAATATGTTTGCATCTGAATACATATTGATTATTGTATGGGGTCGAACCGGATGTAATGCAGATCGAGCACGTATTCTTATACGGCCGTAGACATCGCACGGTATCCTCTCTCGCGTCCATACGACGAAAGGGGTACGCCCCCGACCATAGAGGCGTATCAGCAGACTTGCCCGTACAGACGTCCCTGCTTCCCTTCCCCTATGCCGTTATTGTAATAATAATTGCTATAAAATGATGTAATGTATTGGCGAGGGGACCTTCCTTCTATATAAGAGAGGGTCTCTCTCATTTGTAAGGCAAGTGTTATTATTCAATAATAATACAACTCTCTCTCTCTCTCTATCATTTTCTCTCTATTTTGTCTCTCTGTTACTAATTAGCTTTAACACTTCATCAAGATCCACTGCAATTTTATAAGAATAACCTTTATACGAATCTAAAGATCTATCTTTGGATATATTACCATTGATTCCGATTTACCCTTTTATAATCTTTGATTGTCCCTAACTCATAAAACAACCGATAGCTTTTGGGTCAAATAATTTGGCGCCGTCTATGGGGATTTCGAGAATCAAACTCGTAGTATACATCCACAAGATCCGATCATTGGAAAGAGCCCGAAAATGACCGAAAACAACACCCGATCCAAAGCTGTAATAGAAGTTACTACCAACCTCTTAAGTTCCATGAACGAGGCCTGTAGTAGCGCTGCCATCAACGTTACCCCTAATATCACACCCGAGGCGGAAGTCTCACCTTCTCCCTTCGGGAATCTTGCAACCCTGCAGGAGAAAGACACCTCCACTTCAAGAGAAGCACCCCCAGCGGTCAGGAAACTACTGGAGGAATGGTTAACCAGCACCCTGAGCGGCTTAGTGGAAAAGCCACCACGGGGCTATGAAAATACAGCACCAACAACAAGCAACACCATCGTGACAGATGAACAAGAAGGAACACGAACCAACAGCCAACCCGTCGAAACACAAACTCATGATGACACGTTGGCCTCCATTCTAAGGAAGATGGAAGAAATGGAAAGCGAAAATCAGGCCCTCCGTGACCAAATGAAGGAGCACCAAGATAGAGTTGACAAGATCCCCGGAGCACCTAAACTGCTACCCAAACAGGACGTAGGAAGGTTTGTAGAACAACCCTACTTCAAAGAAGCCGGACCCTACACCATCTCGAAGACCTTCAAGATGCCCCCCTACCTGAGGGTGTACGACGGAACCACCGATCCCGAGGATCATCTCATACACTATGTCATCGCTGTGAAAGGTAATGACTTATCCAAAGAACAGATACCATCAGTGCTGCTGAAGAAGTTCGGCGAAACGTTGACCGGGGGAGCCTTGACCTGGTATTCCCAACTACACGCCAAAGCAATCTCAACCTTCGAAGAGATGGCGGATAAGTTCGTCACAGCACATGCTGGCGCTAAAAAGGCAGAAGCAAGGGTAAACGATATCTTCGCCGTCAGATAGACCACGGGCGAAGGCCTTAGGGACTTCCTCGCCAGGTTCAACAGGGTAATAATGAGCCTACCGAACGTGTCAGAGGGCATGGCGGTAGCAGCCTTCTAGAACGGACTCAGCAGGGACGGCTCCAGAGCTACCAAAAAACTGCTAAGCCGGCTCATGAAGTATCCCCCCATAACCTGGGACAAGATCCATAATGCCTACTGCGCCGAGGTACGGGCAGTTGAGGAGGATCTCAACGGACCGACCCGACGGCTAGCAGCCGTACATCCGGACACAAGGAGAGATCGACGACACGAGGGATGCCGGGAACTTCCCCCTCGCCCCAGTAAAGAGCGACACCAACCTTACATGAGGTCCCCCATTCCGCCCCCTCGCTATGCGGATGCTCTACAATGCCACCTCGCCCCACTCAGAAATGAACGAGGTACGCCCCTTTACTTTCTTCACATAACCTCTATGTCTCTCCTTCAGAAATCATGCACGCACTAGAGAAGCTCGACACCAAGGTGAAATGGCCCCAAAAAATGAAATCAGACCCTGCCATAAGAAAGTCAAACGTCCTGTGTGAGTTCCACCAAGAACGGGGACACAGGACCGAAGACTGCATCGGCCTACGACAAGAAGTCGTCAGGATGCTAAACCAAGGATACCTGAAGGAGCTGCTCAGCGATAAAGGGAAAGCTAATTTTGCACGCGGACGAGAACATTCCCGTGGGCCTCCGAAACCACCATCTCCAATGCACACGATGAATATGATCACCGGAGAAGGGGATGACATCGCCATCAATCATGTCAAATTCCCCAACACATACAGACTGAAGAGGACCATCTCCCACGAATGGTATGATGACCTCGAAGGAAGTATCACCTTCGATAAGTCTGACGCCGACGGTTTGTGTTTCCCTCATTATGATGATTTAGTTATTACTTTACGTATCGTCGATACGGATGTCAGGAGAGTCATGATCAATGATGGAAGCGGCGCCTGCATCATGCATCCAAGATTCCTCTCACAGATGGGACTCGAAGACAGGATAACCCCCCGCTGCATGACTCTAACTAGTTTTAACAATGCAGTGGAGCGTACATCAGGGGAAATGACCCTACCCGTCCTCGCAGGGGGGGGGTCACCCTGGAAACTACTTTCCATGTGATGAACCAGGAGACAGCCTACAATGTCATCATCGGGCGCCCATGGATACATGCCATCCGAGTGGTCCCCTCGAGCTTATATCAAGTGGTCAAATTCCCTACCCCATGGGGAATATTCAGCATTAACGGAGAGCCGCGCACAGCGCAAGAGTGCTATAAAATAACACAAGATTGCGCCTACACCCGGCAATTGAATAGGGCAAGCGCAGAAGCATAGCAATCAGCCATGTCGGGGACCAAAGCGGACCCGACGGCCAATGCCATCAGAGACCCAGACGTCGTGGAAGCCTATAAAGCTACGGTCGAGGATCTTGACCCAGTTCAGCTTGATCGTGACGACCCCTAAAAGAAGGCATACATCGGCACGGGCTCGCCACCCAGGTAAGTATCATGATTTTTTGACTAATCATGCAGACACGTTTGGTTTTTCCCATGCAGACATGCCAGGGATCTCGCCAGATATTGCCACCCACCAGCTCAACGTGGACCCATTACATCCGCCGGTAAGGCAAATTAGGAGAAAGTTCAACACCGCGATCAATGAGGCAGTCCGCGAAGAAGTAGACAAGTTGCTAGCCAACGGATCCGTCAGGGAGTCGAAATACCCACAATGGGTCGCCAACGTAGTGATGGTCAAAAAGAAGAACGGAAAATGGAGGATGTGCGTGGACTTCACCAACCTAAACAAGGCCTGTCCTAAGGATTCCTTCGCCCTACCTCACATCGATCAACTGATCGATGCCACCGCCGGACATGAACTACTAAGTTTCTTGGAAGCATACTCTGGCTATAACCAAATTCTGATGGCCGAGGAAGATCATGAGAAAATCACGTTCATCACACACCAAGGTACCTATTGTTACAGGGTGATTCCCTTCGGGCTCAAGAACGCAGGGGCTACTTACCAAAGGCTGGTCACTAAGATGTTCAAGGAACAACTTGGGAAAACCATGGAGGTTTACATCGACGACATGCTGGTGAAGTCGGCAAGGAAGGAGGATCACATCGGTCACTTGCGAGAGGCCTTTGAGATTTTGAACAAATACGGAATGAAGTCGAACCCCCAGAAATGCGCCTTCGGTGTAGCGTCAGGAAAGTTCCTTGGTTTTCTCGTATCCCAAAGAGGGATCGAAGTCAACCCCGACCAGATCAAGGTGATCGCCTCAATATCCGATGCACTCAGCAGCAAGAAACAAGTCCAGAAGTTGACAGGCCGAATAGCCGCCCTCTCCCATTTCATATCGTCAGATAGATGCCATAAATTCTTCAGTGAGTTGAGAAAGGACAACGGATTCCACTGGAATGACGAATGCGTCAAAGCCCTACAAGAACTGAAGGCATATCTATCGTTACCACCATTGCTGTCGAAAGCAAAGCCAGGTGAGCCTCTACTGACATATCTAGCCGTATCAGAGGTTGCAGTCAGCACGGTACTGGTCCGTGAAGAAAAAGGTACTCAATCACCTATCTATTACACTAGCAAAACCCTAGTGGACGCCAAAACTCGGTACCATCACCTCGAGAAATTAGCTTTGGCACTGGTCACGGCTTCTAGAAAGCTGAGACCCTACTTCCAGTGCCACCCCATCAGAGTAGTGACCATTTTCCCTCTGAGAAGCATCCTGCACAAGCCCGAACTATTGGGCTGTCTCGCTAGATGGGCCATAGAGCTCAGCGAGCACGACATCACCTATATCCCCAGAACTGCCATCAAGTCACATGTCCTCACCGACTTCGTGGCCGATTTCAGTGTCAAAATCTCACCAGAGGCAGAGAAGGAAACCCTGCAATCCACTTCAAATACCGACCCCTGGATCCTCCACACCATTGGGTCTGCAAATGCCTCGGGATCGGGACTGGGACTCGTCCTCGAAGTTCCCACGGGCGAAGTCATTTGCCAGTCCATACGAAGACCCGAGATGACTAACAACGAGTCAGAGTAAGAAGCTGTTATTGCAGGTATAAAATTATCCATCAGGTACGGATCTCGCCGACTGGTCCTACATTGCGACTCACAACTTGTTGTAAATCAAGTCAGCGGGAGTGATCGCCTCCCCCTGCTCCACGACCACCCCCTTTCCAAGGAGTAGTCGACATCTCTTTCGCTCCAACAGGAAGAGGTGGAGGCAAAAAGTCCACTCTGGACGTCGGGTCAGCCACCGGCTCAACTACGGGACAAGAAGTCCCGGGAACGTCCGCAAAGACAAGCTCCCGAATTGTGGCTTCGCCATCTGGATGGGCAGCGTCAGAACGTCATCACCAGACGCTCCCATATCTGCTCGATCATCCTCAGGATGAACAGCCTCAGGAGCGCTATCACTCACGTGAAGCACGTGTTCGGAATCCATTGACGAAGAATAAGCGGCATGACGTCTCCTTCTCCGCGGTGCACTCTGAGCTGCCAACACAATTATAAGAGTGCATCAGAAAAAATAATATCTAAATAGAACATTAGTTCGCCAAATTCGGAACCACTACCATACCTCGAAGACCGTATTTTGTAGTAAAGGCAGTCCACGTCATGCATTCCTCTGCGAATGGGATCAGCCGCCCCACCCAAGCTTTTATGTCTGGTACGGACTGGGGTGTACGCACCCTCGCTACATCCACATAACATAATAAGATGACGAAAAGTCGAACAGACATAAAAAAAGTAAACATAAGGGATAACACTTACGTTCGGCATTCCATGCCTTAGGAAACCCGGCTGGGTCCGATACCAAATCCGAGGTTCGGATGAAGAAGTACTTCATCCAGAACTGACGATTGGGTTTGTCGTCCGTCTCGACGACCAGGCCCTTCGTCCCTCGGTTCTTCAGTTGAAGCATCGTCCCTCTCATAAATCTGGGACTAAACAGCTGCAGCATATGGTATACCGTGACGTCTAAGCTGGCCCTCTCGGCATACATCGTCAGTATATGGCATATCTTCCATGTGTTGGGGGTAAACTGAGCCGGACATACGTTGTAGAACCGGCACAGCTCCTCCACCAACGGATAGATGGGGAGGCTACACCCCATTATGAAGGGGTACTCGTAGAAGGCGCAGAACCCAGGCCTATGTACATTGGCGAGGTCCCTTCCAGCCGCCTACATAACAGCCACCTCTGGAATCTGACAAGATGCCCGGAGTTCATTTAGGAGAGGTTCGGTAAAAGTGGACCTCTCCCATGCAGGAGTAGCCCCCTTTGTTGGGAAATCCCTCCGAACGTATAGTTCGCGGGGAAGAAGATTATCCACAGAAAGGGGGACGAGTGGTTTACGAGGCTTCTTGCCATCCCCTGATAGCCGGGAAACCCTGGAAGTAGATTCACCCTCGTCTGTCCCACGACGGTGACCACCCTTAGCCATTTTTAGAAATCTTTATGCTAAAGGTATAACAACGAAACACGAGGTCAACGTAAAAAGTTGTGGTTCTATCAAGAAAAGACAAAAGACATGAGTATAGAAGAACCTTTTGATGATCCAAAGAATAGAAAGCCTTGAAACCTCTCACTATTTATAACAAGCCAGTACACGGGATTCGAAGAGGTTTGCACCAGAAAAGAGGCGGGAAACTGAAACATCAAATCGCCTTTCTGGCCTGCCTCGGGAGAAACCCAATTATGATGCATGCCGTCAACAAACGACGGTTCAGAAGAACGTGCCACATATGCATATACGGATAGACCCAGTACGGGTCAACTTTTTCCACCCATTACAGATATATGCCGAATACATCTCCAATAGGCGGATGGACTAACTGTATGGGGTCGAATCGGATGTAATGCGGGTCGAGTACATATCCTTATATGGCCGTAGACATCGGACGATATCCTTTCTCGCGTCCATACGACGAAAGGGGTACGCCCCCGACCATAGAGGCGTATCAGCAGACTTGCCCGTACAGACGTCCCGACTTCCCTTCCCCTATGTCGTTATTGTAATAATAGTAGCTCTAAAATGATGTAATGTATTGGCGAGGGGACTTTCCTTCTATATAAGGGAGGGTCTCCCTCATTTGTAAGGCAAGTGTTATTATTTAATAATAATACAACTCTTTCTTTCTCTATCATTTTCTCTCTATTTTGCCTCTTTATTACTAACTAACTTTAATACTTCATCAAGATCCACTACAATTTTATAAGAATAATCTTTATACGAATCTAAAGATCTATCTTTGGATATATTACAATTGATTCCGATTTACTCTTTTATAATCTTTGATTGTCCCTAACTCATAAAGCAACCGATGGTTTTTGGGTCAAACAATTACATTAAATAAGAAACTTAAAATCTGAATATTTAACAATTGCGGCGGTGGCTGATTATGCGGTTGGATGTAGTAATTGTGCAAATATAGGTTAGTGTTGGTGGTCATGCGGCGGAGCCTACTAGCTTTTGGTTGAGCCGTGGAAATGAATATCTATATCTATATTATATTAAAAGTACGAAGGCCCTTAGCGAAATGTTGATTGAACTTTTTGCCCTTTATTAAAGAATACCATAATAGACAAAATTGTCATTTACTATTTTTCTCAAATTATTACTCAACTATTTCTATAGTATTTCACCTAATAATTACGCACAGTTTTATTAAAATAAAGTCTTATTCTTTTGATTTATTTCCAAATATGGAGATTTTGATTCTTGAAGAAGTACAGTGTAAGCATATCTCTAAGTAAATTTGAAGAATGGAAAACGTATACGTAGCCGCCTATGTAGTTCTATGAAAACTTATATTTGTTTCATTGTTTAGTTTGATTTGATTTAGGTTTGGATTTTTATTTAGTGCAATTTACTTTTTCTAGCCCTTCAACAGAGTAAATTTATCTTTTTCTAACACACTATTTTTTCTTTCTTGTGTAGGATTATAATTTCTTACACAATAATTGTCAAGTTCATTAATCCGATTCGTGGAAACTTTCATGGGTTATTC
The DNA here is from genome assembly GCA_032618575.1 of Nicotiana noctiflora. Lineage (NCBI taxonomy): Eukaryota > Viridiplantae > Streptophyta > Magnoliopsida > Solanales > Solanaceae > Nicotiana > Nicotiana noctiflora. The sequence continues at coordinate 197,506 of JASVEL010001994.1, read as the reverse complement.
AACATGCTAAAATTATCTAAAGCCGATACTTTTTTTATTATTGGCAATATATGTTTGTTTGTGCGTATGTGTTCCTCTATATATTTTTGAGATAGCAACTACATTAAAACTGCAAAAAAAAAAACATAAATAGCTGATAATGTATTATATATTAACTTGCAACTTAGAAATATTATATTTAATTTACAGAAAGGGTCCTGAAATAATTTGTTTGACCAATTGTTATTTTTTCAATAATTTATGCATGTGGCTAAAACTAGATAAAATTATCATTTACTATTTTTTCTCAAATTATTATTTTAATATTGCACCTTAATTATAAAAATTACACTACTATTTAGGAAGAAATTTGATCTCCCATGGTAATTGTGCATCATTAATCTATATCTATATCTATATTTATACTATACTAAAAGCACGAAGGCCCTTAGCGAAATGTCGTTCATCTTTTTTGCCCCTTTAAATTAGAGTTCACACTGAACAAAATAGTCATTTAATGACTTTGCTAATATTTAGAAGTTTGAAATTAAGTAAAATTATGATTATTAGATCTTTTCCTATTTAGTTTGTGTTGGAAGTCCGATTATTTATGACTTTAAAGATCATTAAGTTTTTACCTTATATAATTATTTATTGGATCTACATTTATGACTTTAAAGATCATTAAGAATATTAACGTTAAGGTACTTAGCTCCTTTTTTACATTTTAAAAATAAAGTTTATATTAGACAAAATTATAATTTAGTTATTATCCTAATATATAGGACTTTAAAATTAATTAATTTTTTAAGTAAGTCTTCCCTAATTTGAATTATGTAAGAAGTGTAAGCATAAACTTTAATTTTACCAGGATCTTGAACATGATAATCTTACATATAATCGTCATAGAAAACATACCTGAATCGTGAGCCATCATCTTTAAGCGGAAGCGTTAATTGATAAATCGGTTTCTCGCCCCTTGCCCTAGCTTTCGTTACCGCCGTCTTTAGGGATGGAAGAGAAGAAAAGCAGTAACCCTAATGGGTGGGGAGAGGACCAATTTATAGAGATTTTCATTTAATCTGGTACGTCCATCAAGTAACCAATCGGACGGATGAGATTTATTCATTAATTAAATATTAATTATGGGCCTTAACTTATTGGGCCACATTATTTATAAGAAATAAATTACATTCTCCCACTTGGCCCAATAATCACATAATATTAATATTTAATATAGGAACATTAGTTGCGCATAAACAAATCTCTTCTATAATGTCCATCATAAATACCATAATACGATAAACTAGTAAATGTGAGTTATGGCGGTTATACATAATTTGTCTACATACTCCCTTCCATATACTACAACATTAGTAATTTACCGTATCAGGTTCATAAGCTATAAAAATTTTATGGTCCACAATAATGTCTCCTTGAGACTTATCCTGTAATATCTCAAAACAATAATGTGCACACCATTATGAGAAACAGGAAATCACTAATGTATATCAGAAACATATAAATAAGCTCAGAATGTCAAAACATCATAAATACATCAGTCGTAAATACAACCAAGACCCATTCTATGTACATGTTCTTTAAATATCTTTGGTTGTAAACCTTTCGTTAACGGATCTGCAATCATGAGATCTGTTCTAATATGCTCAAGTGACACTCTTTGTTTCTGAACTTCCTCCTTGACGATAAAGTACTTTAATTCCATATGCTTGGCACCTTTGGAGTACTTATCGTTCTTGGAGAAGAATACTGCTGCAGAATTATCACAATAAATTTTCAGCGGCTTAGTAATGGTGTCGACAACCCCAAGTCCTGAAATAAAGTTTCGCAGCCATAATGCATGAATCGTGGCCTCAAAACATGCCACAAATTCTGCTTCCATCGTGGATGTAGCAATGACAGACTGTTTGGCACTCTTCCACGATATTGCTCCTTCAACTAATTGGAACAAATAACCAAACGTGGATTTTCTAGTGTCAATACATCCAGCGAAATCTGAATCCGAGTATCCAACAACTTCCAAATGCTTGGATCTCCTATACATGAGCATGTAATCTTTCGTTCCTTTCAGGTACCTCAAAACTTTCTTTGCAGCTTTCCAGTGATCAATTCCTAGGTTACTCTGATATCTTCCTAACATTCCGACCGCAAAGCTAATATCCGGTCTTGTGCAAGTCTGAGCATACATCAGACTGCCAAAAATAGAAGAGTAAGGAATTGATTCCATTTCCTTTCGCTCTACATCATTCTTAGGACATTGCATGAGACTAAATTTGTCCCCTTTTGAATAGGAACAGTTCCTACTGAACAATTGTTCATGTTAAATCTCTCAAGAATTCTTTCGATATAGCCTTTCTGAGACAATCCCAATAATCCTTGAGATCTATCACGGAATATTTCTATTCCTATCAGATAGGATGCCTCACCCATATCTTTCATTTCAAAATTCTTAGAGAGAAAATCTTTAGTCTCACGCAATATACCTAAGTCATTAGCAGCAAGTAGAATATCATCAACATATAGGACTAAAAATATAAACTTGCTCCCACTGATCTTTTGGTATATGCACCGATCAACGGTATTTTCCACAAATCCAAAAGATGTTATGGTATCATTGAACTTTATATACCATTGTCGTGAGGCTTGTTTAAGTCCATATATTGACTTTTTTAGTTTACACACCATTTGACCTTTCCCTTTAGTTTCGAAACCCTCTGGTTGGTCCATATACACTTCCTCCTCGAGATCTCCATTAAGAAAGGCAGTTTTCACATCCATTTGGTGTAACTCCAAATCATAATGAGCCACCAAAGCCATAATAATTCTTAACGAGTCTTTCTTTGAGACCGGTGAAAAGGTCTCTTTATAATCAATGCCTCCTTTCTGAGTATAACCCTTGGCAACAAGTCTGGCTTTATATCTCTCAATATTGCCATTTGAATCGCGTTTGGTCTTAAAGACCCATCTACACCTGATTCTTTTAGAACTTTGAGGCAATTCAACGAGATCCCAGACTTTATTGTATTCCATGGATTTTAACTCTTCCTTCATGGCATCAATCCATTTGTCAGACTCATTACTTTCTATGGCTTGTGAAAATGAAACCGGATCCTTATTAAGACCAATATCAAAATCCGACTCTTGCAAATAAACCACGTAATCATCCGAAATAGCCGATTTTCTAACTCTTTGAGATTTTCTTAATGGCATTTCTTGTGGTTCATTTGTGTCAGATATTTGTGAGTTAGTTTCTTCATGAAGTGTTTCACCCAAATGTTGCTTGGCGTTGTCAAAGTGTTCTTCAACAACTGGAACAATATTTGGTATTTGTGTGGAAGTAGGCATATTTCTGGGTAATAGAATATTGACCCTTACCTCTTTAATTTTCACACTTTGCTTTTCAACACTCCCACTAACTTCACCATTCTCAATGAATCTTGCATTACCGGTTTCAACAATTCTTGAACTATGGTTTGGACAGTAAAACATATACCCTTTAGATTTCTCTGGGTAATCAATAAAGTAACCACTTACTGTTCGAGAATCTAATTTCTTTTCTTGTGGATTATAGACTCTAGCTTCCGCTGGGCAACCCCAAACATGCAGGTGCCTTAAACTAGGTTTCCTTCCTGTCCACAGTTCAAAAGGGGTCTTTGGAACTGCCTTACTAGGAACCCTGTTTAATAAATATACAACGGTTTTAAGAGCATACATCCACAATGATTTGGGTAACGAGGAATTACTTATCATGCTCCTAACCATGTCCATAAGTGTTCGATTACGCCTTTCTGCAACACCATTTTGTTGAGGTGTTCCTGGCATAGTATATCGTGCACATATGCCACGTTCCTCGAGGAACTTTTCAAATGGACCTGTACATTGTCTTGACTCATTATATTTTCCATAATATTCACCACCTCTATCTGACCTAATGATTTTCACCTTTTTATCTTATTGCCTTTCAACCTCATTAACAAACACCTTGAGAGCATCTGTTGCTTGAGATTTTTCTTTCAGCAAATAGATGTATCCATAACGTGAAAAATCATCGATAAAGGTGATAAAATATTTTTCTCCACCAAAAGATGGAACATCAAAGGGTCCACAAATATCGGTGTGTATAATTTCAAGAAGCTGGGGTGCTTCTTGTGGCACCTTTCTTACTATGCTTGGTTTGCTTTCCCTTAATGCAATCCAAACATATAGTAAGATCGGTAAAATTTAGATTCGGAAGAATCTCATTCTTTACTAATCTCTCTAACCTTTCTTTGGATATATGACCCAAACGTCTGTGCCACAAGTAAGCATAACTTTCATCTAGTGAACTACGTTTAATTCCAACATTATGTTGAACATTAAGAAGGGATTCAGAAAAACCAATATCGAGTTTCAATTTATATAAACCATCACTAAGAAAACCATAACCATAAAAAATAGCATTTTTATATAAATTGAAACATCCATTTCCAAACTTTAAATCAAATCCAAAAACATCAAGTCTTGAAAGAGAAATCAAATTCCTAGAAACTGAAGGTACATAAAGAGTCTGTAATAGATCAAGGTGACGTCCAGTCTCCATGATCAAACGATAAGTCCCTATGCCTTCAATTGGAGCCTTCATACGATTTCCCATGAACAAGAAATCCTTATTTGGATTTGTAGTTTGGATCGTAAGGAATCCCTGCAACGTAGTAGATACATGAGCAGTTGCACCGGAATCAAGCCACCAAGTATTATTAGGAACTTCTACTAAATTTGATTCGAAACATACAAAAGCACTAATTGTACCTTTCTTTTCGAACCAAGCTTTACGTTTCGGGCAATCTTTCTGATAGTGTCCTTCCTTGTGACAGAAACGACACGTATCTGCCTTACGTTCCTTGTTAGCATCCTGTTGAGCTTTAGCAGGTGCTTTCTTCTTCTTGAACTTGTTGGCCTTTGCTTTAAGTCCTTTACCAGCTCCTTGAACCATGAGGTTAATTGAATGACTCCCTTGTTTCTTAAGTCGTGACTCCTCCTGAGTAAGCATACTGGACAATTCACTAACATCCCACTTATCCTTAATAGTGTTATAGTTAATTTGAAAAGGTCCATACTCGGGAGGTAACGAGTTCAGAATAAACTGAACCAAGAAGGAGTCATCTACTTTCATCCCCAAGGTCTGAAGTCTTGCTGCAATGTTAGTCATCTCGATGATATGATTTTGCATACTACGCGACCCATCAAACTTCATGGTCGTGAGTTCAGCCATTAGTGTACCAGCGAGAGACTTATCTGCAGAACGAAAACGTTCTTCCACAAACGTCAGGTATTCCCCGGCACTTTCTGTTTGTGGAATAGTACTCTTAATGTTGTTGGCAATATTCATTCGCATAAACATAAGGCTTAGCCTGTTAGAGCGTTCCCATGCTTTATGGAATGACTTCTCATCTGCACTGCTCGAATCAGTAATTGCAGCGGGCTTATCATTCAGCAGAGCCAAGTCAAGATCCATCACACCTAAGTGGAACTGGACTTGCTCACGCCATTCAGAGAAGTTCAATCCATTGAACATAGTAACAGACGAAGCAAGCGAATGAAAAGGAATAGCTGCAAAATAGATAATACATGCTCACAAATCAATATGGATTCAACAAAACAATTAAAGCATATCGCAGTTCACCTTTGGGTAAATACTACGATACACTGTCATAATTTAAATGCCACTTAGTCTTTAATAGGTATTTAAATATTTTAACCAAATATATATGCCATCTTTGGACAACCAATATATATTTGACTAAGAATATTAATTTTACCTCATCATATTCACTATTCATAGAATAATTGATTCACCTTTGGGTAAATTCTTAGGTTCTAGCAATAGTAAAATTAATTTATCCACTAATTTTAAATTATAGGCATTTCATTAATTTAATGGATAAACTATAATTTTATGTATGCATATTTTCATAAAACTAACTAGTTTGGCCACTTTGGTGACTAACAAACTATATAACATAAGTGCACACACAAAATAGAAATTATAATATTTTACGCACGTGAGTACTTTAAACAATCTAGTTTGATCACTTTGGTGACTAACAAACTATATAACATTAATCACATACATAAAATAAACAATGGCCCCAATATTAAATAGTAGCCATTTACAAAGAACTTTCAACTATTGTATCCCACTCTTTCAATTTCAATTGCCAACTGCTAATGCTTTAAAGAAAAGAATAAATTCGGGTGGGATTGTAGAGTAATTTAATTCTACAAATATTAATTCCCAATATTAGATTTCATTAACTGTAATAGCACTTTATTGGCGAGTCATAAGAAAAATTTATCACAGGGCAAAATTCATCACGACATCCGACCTTTCTTCATTCAAATAGAAAATTTGATATAATTTATTACTAGCAGTTCAATTGCCAAGTGCTAACAGAAACCCGGTACAGAAAAATCAATGGGAGCTTAAGAAACAAGATATGTCAATGCATAGCAAAAGGTGTAGTCCATATTCTGAAAATTTCCAGAAGCTAAAATAACAGAAGCTTAAGGAAAACTGCGTACAACTTCTAACAGTATTTGTGATTATGACGATTTGAATTGTTGGTCATCTTGAACTTACAATTGGGGATCGAAAGGCAAACCCATTAATATAAGCTAAAAGACATTATCTTTATGCAAGAATTAGCTACTTCGTCGATACACCTAACCCTAATTGTACTTACCGGTCAAAGGCGGAATTGAATGTAAGCATAAACATAATATAATCTTTCTTTTACGAAGATTATCAGTTTAAATAACCATGCTCATGATACCACATGTAAGCATAAACTTTAATTTTACCAGGATCTTGAACATGATAATCTTACATATAATCGTCATAGAAAACATACCTGAATCGTGAGCCATCATCTTTAAGCGGAAGCGTTAATTGATAAATCGGTTTCTCGCCCCTTGCCCTAGCTTTCGTTACCGCCGTCTTTAGGGATGGAGGAGAGGAAGAGCAGTAACCCTAATGGGTGGGGAGAGGACCAATTTATAGAGATTTTCATTTAATCTGGTACGTCCATCAAGTAACCAATCGGGCGGATGAGATTTATTCATTAATTAAATATTAATTATGGGCCTTAACTTATTGGGCCACATTATTTATAAGAAATAAATTACAAGAAGTCCTAATATTAAGGACTTTAAAGTAGGTATTATTTGGAGAAATAGAAGTAATAATATGTTTCTTTTCCTTGTGTATCCGACAACAATTTCAAATAGAAATACGTTTCACATTCATTCTTCTTACATTGGGGAACTTATAATTCTAATAAGATATACTACTAAAAGCAAGAGATATGGTACCTAACTAATTATATATTTTAATTATTAAATATAGTTTTTAAAATATTACACAAATTTGACCAAAAAAAGTATATTGTTCGAATAGGAAAAAAGTTCAAAAATAATTGTATCTTCTATCATTTACACGTGCACCTATATATTAATAAATATATAATATTTAAAAATTATGTAAATATTATTAAATAATATGTTTGAGTTATTTAATAAATATTAAAAAATATAAGTTCAATCTCACTAAGATAGCTCAATAAAATTATTGGCCAAGCTAGCTTAGTGAGATTAACATTCGTTATTTTTAGTAACTTAAATTTTTTTAATATTTATTCAATAACTGAAACACAATATTTAATAAATATTTATGTAATATTTAAAAATTACATATTTACTAATATAGGTACACGCGCAAAACGCGTACCGTAAGACTAGTAGTAATAAAATGCGCGTTCACAAGAATCTTTAAATAAATAATACTCCCTTCATCTGAAATAAGTGATTTTTTTCAGATTTCAAGAATGAATTAATTATTTTTTTCTTAAATTGTCGTTGGAGTAAACAGTGTTGAAATATGTGTTAGAAGTGTTTATGTGACATAATAAAGGTTAATATGATCAATTACATTGCTAATTAATACTAAAAGTGAATTTCTTAATATGTATAAAAACATCCTAAAAATCACTTATTTTGGACCGGAGGGAGTAACGATGTTAACTCTTTACAAGATCTGCATAATGAATTAAACCTATAAGAATCAAATAAATGATTATAAAATAATAAAGATAATGGTTCATATTAAAATCTCCATCAAATGAAAAATAAACCCTAAACTTGTTAACTTTTCAAATGAACTAAAAACGAAAATTTTCAAAATTATTTCATAAATACTAAGGGATTTACAAAATATAGACATAAAATTAATCTACGGACATATTCTACTTGTGCATCGTGAAAATGCATGTATAATTATCAACATCCTCGGAACTAAAGAAACCTTCAAATTTTCATAGTAAGTCAATAATCCACGTAGTAACAAATCGAATACAAGATATGATAAAAATAAAATCCAAATAACCAACTAGAATATGGTCAAGCTATTAGCTATCATACTGCAAAATATATAAAGATAAATATTTATGTGTATTAATTATTTAGAGCTTCATAATATGATGCTATTAATTACTTAATTAGTCACTAGTATAATTAATCGTGGTTGGGTGGTTGAAACACTTGTTGAAGCTGAGAGAATAAGACTTTATTTTCTTGATGTAGAAGAATAGCTTTTTTGCGCAACCTTTCATTCTCTTCAATTATGGTTTTGTTCTCTTTGTAGAGCTTCAAGTTCTTCATCTTCATTGCTTTCTTCAATTTCCTCAACTTTGCCCTTTCCTTTGCTTCGTTCGATAATCTCCTACCATTCCTACATATTACAAATCATAACTCAAATTTCAATTCTTTTTACTTCAAAAACTAAAACAACGAAAATACACGTTATTTAGTTCGTTTAATTAAGATGAAAAAATATTATGTAAGTTATATATAATGACAGTATAAATGAATTTGTAAACTATTAGTGCAACTTATAATTAATTATAGCATGTCATTACCATATATTTTGAGTACATATCATGTTTAATTGTTGTGAGAAGTTACGTTATTATAGATCAACTTAACTCGATGATGTGAAAAATTTGTCAACTTTCTACTAACCTTGTTAGCTTGAGCACATGTATCTTGGCTGTTTGAGACAACTGTGGACTGTGGAAATCAGTGTAGGATGAGGGCTGAAATGATTCTAACTGTGATGTTGCATGGCACATTTTGAGTTTCAGTAAGAGAAATGGGAGATGAAAAGATGGGAAAAAGGAGAGGGTCTTAAAATTGGATTATGGGGTTAATAATTTAGAAAAAAGTACAATAGGATAGATATAATTTATAGTGAGGGAAAAGAACTTAAAAGGGAAGAAGAGAGGAAGAGGGAGAGATATATTTTTCCATAGCAATGATGACACAAGGTTCTCATGATTACAAAAGGCCAACAAAGTAGCTAAACCATATCTTAAGAAGAGCAATACAAAATAGAATTACTTCTAAATGTTGCTTTGGACTTTTCGATAACTGTCTCAGTCCAATATTCAAATTTGGCACACAGGAAAATAGTCCCAAGACCAAACATTAATTTAATTACTGGCTACCACGAGAGATATGGTGAGATAATTTGGATTTCTTTATTTTAAATTAGTACTCCCTTTCATCCATAATAAATAATATTTTAGTCTTGGTATACCCTTAAAAAAAATGATCTTTTAAAAAATAGATATATATATTTAATAAATTACTCTTAATTAATTATTATCTTGACACATTAAGATCTGTAAAGAAAATCAAAACGTCAATTATTATGGCCGGACTGAAGGACGTATAATTTTTTATTCGAGATTTGGGATTAAAAGACTTTTTGCTAGAAAACACTTTACCTTTTTAATGGATTTAATCAGTATAAATAAAATTTGCCGGATCAATATAATTCAAATATCAAATGATTAAATTTAAATAAAATAAAATAAATTCGAACTAGCTATATATATATATATATATATATATATATATATATATATATATATATATATATATATATATATATAAGTGATTTTTTCGGATTTCAAGAATGACTTAATGATGTTTTTCCTACATTATTCTTGGAGTAAATAGTTTTGGAATATGTGTTAGGAGTGTTTATGTGAGATATTAAGGTTAAAATGATCAATTTTATTGCTAATTAATGTTAAAAAGTGATTTTCTTAATATGTGTGAAAACATCCAAAAAAATCACTTAATTTTTTTGGATCGGACGGAGTACATTGCATGTCACCTTTTTAAAATTTAGGACGTTTCCACGTTTGGTATCATGATTACACTCCATTATCTAGTCTGCGTTTTACATTGGTTTAGTAAGGAACTGTGGAAAAAGCTAAAGAATTGCATAATTTTCATGTTTTACTAACCCAAAATAAAAGACATGACTATGGAGTATGGTTGAATTTAACGAATTGATGTAACCTTAGATCGAGGCAAAGGCTATTTATTTGGTCGAGGCATTCAAAGTCCAAAAGGAAGAAAGAAAAGTTACATTGGGTTGTGGAAGTCATTGCAAATTATTGATTTATTACAAATGAAAAAGTAGTACTGTTGAAAAGAAGATGATAAGGAGAAGGTATCTTATTTGCACATTACACTTTTAAGATAATTACAATTATTCCCAAAAATAGAGTTTTAAGAAGAATATAACAACACGCAGGCCTTACCCCCTACCTAATAGAGCAGGGAGGTTATTTTCAATCGACCCTCGGCACAGAACAAGTAGAAAGAAAGCAAAAACAAAAACAACATAGCATTAGTGACTGCAACATAAATCACATAAATATTTGTGTAAACAAAGACCGTAAATAATCTGGCATATAGAAAGACAAGAAATACAGGAACAAAAACATAAGGCATCAGTAACTCCAATAGGGAACATAAAAATTTAAGAAAAATATAGTATAGATAAATTTTATTTTTTACGTTGTAAAGATAGAAAGGCTATCGGCCTAATAAAGCAAAATAATAACAATTATGAAAAAAAACTACAGAAACGAAATACAAACTACGGCCAAGAAAATGAGTAAAAGGAAGCAAAGGAACACTTTAAAAGATAATGCCAATAAAATGCCTCGACAAGTTGGATTTAGTTGTTAAAGAACGCCTTTTGGATTTAATTCCATTTAGTAGTCAAAGATGTACTTTGACTATTGTTTATTTTACAGTAAGACAAATAAGACGACAAAACTTTCCTAAACAAGTTAGATTAATATTTGTCTCTAGACAAGAAACTGTTAGAGATTCAAATGTTCTTAAGATTACCAAGCAATTTCACTTTGACTTTGTTGTCAAAGTTTAGATCTTTTTTAACTATTACTTCTATCGTCTCATTTTAATTATCTGTTTTAGTTCTATGCCGATTAAAAAATAATAAATATAAAGCATAATTTATTTAACTCTATTAAATATTTTTTGTGAATTGAACTAGTATTTAGAAGGACTACTATTTTTTAATAATAAAGGTATAAAAAAAAAGGGCCGACCCAGTTCAATACCCACTTCGTGGGTGTCTGAGGAAGGCAATACTTTAGGCAGCCTTCCTCCTGCTTTACAAAGAGGCTGATTCGAACCCGCGACCTGACACACCACGGCAAGCAAGCTTACCGCTGAGCTAAGCCGGCCCTTCTAATAATGGTATAGTTAGAAATAATTAGCAAATTTAGTCTAATTTAGTCTTGAATTACTAAAGTGATAGTAATAATTATTTTGGAATAACTTTTTTAAGCTAAAGCAACAGTTAAAATGGACAAAGGAAATATCTTTCAAAGTTTAGACGCACAAACCATTAATTTTTTGAACTTCTTGGTTTTGTAAGAAATGAAGAAAAGATGTTCAGTCGTATAAAAATATTTTTGGTTGAGGAAATGGCCGGATATATGGCCATCTACTATAACTTAAATCAAAGAAAAAGATTATTCAGGGGTCATTTGGACACTCGTTAGAATTATGCAGATATTAATAATATAGGAATTAATTTTGTAGGAATTAGTTGTGTAGGGTTTAATTATGCAAGATTTTATTGTGCATGATTTAATTATGAAGAGATTAGTTATGCAAAAGATTAGTAATGCATAAATTTAGTAATTTATGAATTATAATATAGAGATAATTTTTTGTTATATGTTTACTTTATTTTAATTATATATAATATGTAATTTAAAAATATGAGGACTTTTTGGTCATTTGATTGTTTAATCCATGTACTACTAATATATGTTTCAAATTTTTTCACATTTTACCTTGCATAAAAATACATAAATTTATTTTATAACTTATCTGTTTATTATTTATACCCTAACGAGAAAAGCAATTAAATACTTTTGTAAAAAATAACTGAAGGCTACCAAATATGATATTAGTATGTTACTCTTAATACATAAATAACTTGCCCTGTAATCAACTACCTAGTTTTTTTCTCGTGGGATGGGGATTCTTTCTTTCCTTTTTCTTTTAAGTTGTCTCCTTATTTTCGTGTCTGTTTTATTCTTTGTAGGGTCTCAACTGCAATCAAATGGCCACCAAAGAAATATTCAAATGAAAATGGATGGCAAAACAAAAAAATTAGAAACCTTTTGATGGAGAATTAACTAGATATCATTGTTGGAACCATGAACCCTAATTTTGATTTGAGAATAGACGAGAAGGAAGGAAAAGCGCTCAATAAATCTAATTCAGACCACATTAAGTCTTAAGCAGGTCTTTGATCGACCCTGTATCATACCAAATGGACCATCTGATTTTAAGACAAGAATAAAGCCGAAACTAATAATTGTGAGCCCAAACAATCAATATTACAATAGCAGTCCATTTAGAAACCTTCTAGTAAATTTTATACCAAATACGTGTAACTAAAGTAGTATATTTATTTTCTTTATTTTTTATTATCCACAAGTTTGTTAGGAAAGAGCCAATCAAGTAGGATATGTTTGTAGGTAGTTATAGAATAATAATTTACATTTTTGCCCATAAGGGCTTGTATAAAGATACATTGTTCATGATACTGTTGAGAGCAGGAAAAAAAAATATTGAAAATTTTCTAATCTCTGACATGGTATCAGAGCCCACCTTTTCAGCCTAGAAATATTTTCTTTTGTTTTCATCCGCCTTATTTTCATCATCTTTTTCATTCTTTAGCATTCTTCTTCCATGGCATCTTCAGCTGAAGAAACAATCCCAACTGTTGCTGCTCCAAAAATTATAATTAGTGATGTTTCACATCATTTTTATCTTCATCCATCAAATTCTCCAAGGATGGCCTTGGTGAACTCTATTTTTTATGGAAAAAGTTATGGAGGCTAGCATAGGGCCATTGTTATTGTTTTATCAGCTAAAAATAAGATTGGTTTCATTGATAGAAGCATCAAAGAACCAGATCTGAATTAGACATTCACAAGGCTTGGAATATATGTAACGATATGGTTATATTTTGGTTGCTGAACTCCCTCTCAAAGGATATAGTAGACAGATTCTGGTGTATCAATAGTTGCAGTTTATGTCGATGGCATTCTACTTACAGGCGATGACCCTATTGAATTACAGCTGCTAAAGACTTTCTTTGACTCAGAATTTATGATTAAAGACCTTGGTGAGGCACATTTTTTTCTTGGTAAGAAAATTATCAGAGAACAACAAAGGTTAATATTGAGTCAAAGAAAGTTTACCCTTGAACTTCTTGCTGAATTTGACTGTCTTAACTCTAAGACTGTTTCCTCTCCTTTGGACCATTATTGCAAGTTGAAGGCAAATTCTGGTCCTCTATTGTCTGACCCACGGTCTATAGATGTCTAATTGGGAAGCTAAAGTTTTTTACACATATGCGTCCTGATATTTCTTTTGCCGTTCAGCAACTCAGCCAGTTCATGCAAACCCCTCGTTAATCCAATTTTGATGCTACTATGCATTGTCTCCACTATCTTTTGGGTAATTCGGGCATTGGCTTGTAGTTTAAATCCAATTCTTCTTTCAAGATCCTCGCTTTTTGCGACTCAGATTGGGGATCTTGTTCAGACACCCGTCGTTCAGTCAGTGGGTATTTTATCAGACTTGGTGGTCACCGATTTCATCGAAATCCAAAAAGTAACCCCTCATCTCTCTCTTGTTAGCTGAAGCAGAATATCGCTCCATGAGTCGAGTAGTCTCCGACATCACCTGGCTTGTTCGCCTTCTTTAGGATTTATCTATCTCGCCATTTTTGCCAGTCACCGTTCACTCAGATAGCCAAACAGCTATTTATATCGCCAAAAATCCAGTCTTTCATGAACACACCAAACATGTCGAACTGGATTGTCATTTTGTGCGCCAACAGTTCTTGGCCGGATTAATCTCTCTCACGTTCGTTCCTTCGACCTCTCAACTGGCCGACGTTTTCACAAAGGTACTCCCAGGATTTGTTCATCACTCACTTGTTCGCAAATAGGGCATGTGTTCCCACCCTTCCAACTTGAGGGGGGTGTTGGAACAATGAACCCTAATCTTGATTTGAGAACAGACGAGAAGGATGGGAAAGAGCTCAGTGAATCTAATTCAAGCCACATAAGTCTTAAGAGGGTCTTTGATCGACTCGATCTCATACCAAATGGACGATCTGATTTTACGATAAGAATAAAGCCCAATACAAATAATTCTGGGCTCAAACAATCAATATTATAATAGCGATGCATCTAGAAACCTTCTAGTAAATTCTATACCAAATACGTGTAAATAAAGTAGTATATTTGTTTTTCTTATTTTTCATTATCCACAAGTTTGTTAGACAAGAGCTAGGTTACATGTGTATGTAGTTATACAATAGAAATTTATATTTTTCCCCGAAAGAGCCTGTATATAGATACACTATACAGGATACTGTTGAAAGCAAATAAAAAAAAAAGAATATAGAAAATTTCCTAATCTCTGACAATCACATGATATACTATCTACGATAATGGAGTGGGAAAAAAAAGAACTGAGTGGTAAATTTTGGACTATATAAACCTTTAAATAGATGAAGAAGAAGAAGAAAAATGGGTTAAGGATATTAGTACTTGACAAATAAAGCCCTGGAATTATATATCTGTTTTCTACAACAAAGACACGTGAAGCAAGTTCCAAGTGCATGTGAATGAGGGGTTAGGAGTGAAAAGTGGTGAGAAGAAAGGAGCCAAAATGAGGTTCATCTATCTCCGTTGCCATCATTAACCTATCTTTTTTCTTCTTTCTCTTGGAGTCTTGTTCATGATTATAGGTGAAGAAGAAGACGGTGCTGTTTATCCAATTTCATGTGGACAATTTATCAAATGGTCCCTTAATTGAACAGTATGAACTTAGCTGTGCTGCTGCTACGACTACCACCAACTCTTTTGTTAGTAACTTTATTTTTTCTATTATATAGAAAAGAGAGGAGGTTGACCAAGGGTATTATGGTCATTTAAAAATATAATCACATTGTTTGCTTGTACAATAGGCTTAAAAGATTGATTTTGAGTTTGTAATAAGGGAAAAATCCAAAAGTAACATAGCGCAAACCATTGAATTCTTAACCATTTTTTTCTTTAAATGCACTACTTAATTAATGTTACTCTTCAATTTGTTTAAACGCAGACTACTTTTACTTTATTTTTTTCTCCTAATTAGTACTTTTAATTAAAAAAATCATCCATTTGATAATTTTATAATTCAACGTTCATTTGATAAAAAATATACAATGGCTACGTACATTTATATATAGCAATTATATTATCTCCTTAAGAATATTATTTCATTTGTTTTTTTTATTGACTATATTTTAACAAAAAAAAAAGTGGAAATAAATTACACAAATTTTTATTAGGGTGTTCTTATATTAGTGTCAATTGATATTATTTATACAAGTCCTTATTAAATTAAAATTTTAATTGGAACACTTTATAAAATTAGAAAAAAATATTTATCAAAGCCTAGGAATTTTCATGACACTTATTGAAGTTTACTATGAAATTTCAACATAGATATGAACATAAACTACAAGATTTATGAATCTTGAAGAAGCTTCTAGTATTAAAAGTACTAGATTAGAAGAGGTTGATGTACCTCAAAACCTTGATTTGTTAAATAAATGGACGATTCCTAAAGTAGATACAAAAACCATTTATGATTACGGATTTTTTGATCGATTCTCAACCAAACAACTTGTTAAAACAATTGAACAATCTTTGGTGCTTAATTCTGATGAACAAACTATTTGTCTATTAAATAAAAATGATATTACTCATTATCGCTACAGGTATAATTTTATGCATATTGGTATGGTTCAAATTGCATTCAAGCCTTTAACTTTAAAGGGATTACCTGAAACTTTTCTTGCAGCTTTAAGAGATGCACGGAATTTAAATTTTCGACAATCTTTGATGGGTTCTATTGAATCTACAATTGCTTATGGCCCTGTTTATTTTAACACTCAGCCTAACTTGCAACTATCTTTATCAGATGTTAATATTTTAGATGCGTTAACTTTGAATGTTAAAACGCATGGTTATAATTATATTCCTGGATCTGAACTAATATGATTATCATACAGGATTTATTATAAACTGCTTTCTACGTTGAATCCTAGATGTAAATTATATGATACATCCGACCAAACTATTTTGGTAGAAACTAATTTCACAAAGTCTAAGGTCACCACTCGGAGACCTATAAGATGGGATGAAATCAACTTTCCAACTACTTGGACTCTTGAGTCGGTGATAGCCCCTCACCAACTTACCAATGAAGTCACGAATAACGAGACTTCACATATAACTCAAGATCCTGATGGAAGAATTTGTATTCAATTTGCAGAAAAACCTTCTACTTCTTTACATTCTTTAAAGAATCCTGTTTATAATAGGAAATCATTCTCTGGTTATAGATCTCTTCCTACTATTCAACATATTTCTCCTATAACTCCTGATGCCCCTATTTATGGACAAGCAAGAGATAGACCTCTTTCTTTGCACACCCTTAGTGATACTAAGAGTAAGGTTAAAATTGATTCTAAGACTAATGTAGTTCAGGCAGTTGATAACTTGTCTAACTTAGAACCCACACCATCTGATATGGGTGTAGACCAAGACTCACTCTGATTTTATGGATTGTGTCCAAATCGATTTTAGTCCGGGATCTCCGGCACGTAAATATATTCAAAAACGATTTTATAAAAAACGATGGAAAATGTTTCGAATTTGGTTTTTTGAAACTTATAGCCGAACTGATTTAAAGAAGATTTCAAAAGAATTCTATGAGCTATGTGCTTTGCATAACGAAATGATAGATTTCGTTCCTTGGTTTATAACCACTTATTTGCCTTTGTATGTTAAGGTAATAGAAAGATGTTTTGTAACTACTGAAGGATCGGTAAAAACTATCTATCCTCCAACTTCTCAAAAGACTTTCAAATTGCAAAACAATACAGAAATTGCTTTTTTGGCTTGTCAAAAATTGATTAACGATGAAGTTGCGGTTGTTACCATTAATGAAATCAATGGATTAATTTTACAGCATAATTACCAAAATCTTTATTCAAAAATTTTGGGAGAACAAATTAGTTCTTTAGATAAAAAATTAGATGAATTAACGAAGCTTGTCAAATCTTTAAGTTCTTCAGATGTAGCTTCAACTTCTACCAATTCTTCTGAAAAGGTTTCAACGAAAAAGGATGTTTTGAAAGAAACTCATTTGAAGAGACCCCTTGATTTTCAGATTTCAAATTTAGAAAAAATTCTTCTATAACGGATCTAGCTGATTTGCTTAATGAAAAATTTTCGGGTTTTAAAAGCTCAGGTATTCATAAACAACCTGATAACTGGTTAGATGAAGACCAACCCCTATTTTCTGAGGTTCAAGCTAGGATGTCTCGAGGAGGACTAGAAAGACCTAGTAGAAAGAGGCCTAGTTACAACAAAAAGAAGACTTACGCTTCTGTCCCGCCTCTTATGACTTATTATTACCCCAGACCAACGCCTCAAGATGTCTTAATTGAAGAAAGAGATTGGAACCAAACTAACACTTCTTACAACGGAGATTCCGTTTATGAATGGTGTATTGATGGTCTTACTGAAAGACAAATTTCTATTATGTGCCATCGTATGATGATGTATGCTTCTATTTGCGCAGATTCTAATAATGATTTAGTTGTTGCAAAAATGATTATTAATGGATTCACAGGTCAACTTAAAGGCTGGTGGGATAATTGCCTAAGTATTGACGCTAAGAATCATATTCTTACTGCCACCAAAATAATTCAGGATGAGACTAAAACTGATGTTTTAGTGCATGATTCAGTCTATACTTTGATTCTCACTATTTTAGAACATTTTAATGGTAGAATTACCAATGGTTATGAGAACTTTCGAACTCTCTTAAACGGTTTAAGATGTAAACATCTCGGAGAATTTCGTTGGTATAAGGATACTTTCCTTAGCCGTGTTATGGATCTACCTGACAGCGGCCAATCTCATTGGAAAGCCAGATTAGTTGATGGCCTTCCCCCTCTGTTTGCTGAACGTATTAGACATACGCTTCGAGGAGCAAATAATTCTATTCCTTATGACAATCTAACTTATGGCCATATCATTGGGACTTGTACACAAGAAGGTTTAAAATTGTGTAACGAGTTAAAGTTGAACCAACAACTTAAGCGCCAAAAGGCCACAGAAAAATCTCAATTAGGAGATTTTTGTACTCAATTCGGTATTGAAGGACCTTCTAGGTCTAAACATTATTCTGATGATAGACCTCGTCGTAAGAAATATCGTAGACGTTCCGAACACTATAGGGAAAAAAGGGAAGCTAAAAAGGCGCACCGTAAGTCTACAAGATTCGCAAAGAATTTCTCTAAACGAGAACTTCGCAAAATTAAGTGTTACAAATGTGGTCAATATGGTCACATTGCTCCGAATTGTAAAGCTGATAAGCTTAAAGGTTTAGGACTTGATGAAGAAGTCCAAGACAAGATTTCAACCATGATCTATGAAGCCTATGCTGAAAATACAGATCAGTCTGATGATTACCCCTCTTCAATTAGTAATCAAGAAGATAGTCCTGATTATGATACTGATTTAGACGATCAAAATAATTGTTTAAATTGTGCAGGGGATACATGTACTTGTGAAAACGATGAGTTTTATAAACTTCAATCTCAATTTGATAATCTTGATTTCAACATGATTAATTCTGAAAATGTTATAGAACTTTTGAAAGAGATCAAAGACGATGATATTCGTAACAAAATTTTAGAAATGACTTCAAAAGCTTCTTCTTCTTCTCCTTCAAAGTCTTTTCAAAAGAATAAGCCGAAAAACTTTATTCCTGAAATTTATTCTATGAAAGAAGTTTTTGACAGATTACAAAAGAAGCATGAAATTGTCGAAATTCGCGATTCTTCACTCGATGATTTAAAATTCGAAGTTGAAAAACTGAAGCAAGAGATTAAATCTCTGAAACAGAATCAGGCAGTTCACCATCACAGAATTTCTCAGTTAGAGAGAAATGACAGCTCATCATCCGATTCTGAAGCTTCAACTTTTGTTCCTAATAAAGGAAAAGAAAAAATTCTTTTTGAAGAAAATAATTCTTCTGACACAGATTTTTCAAATAAAAAACTTGATCTTTCTAAGAAAGGTATTTTTTAGGAATGTTACAGGTCGTAACTGCGCATAAATGGCATGTTCAGTGTACAATTTTAGTTAATAGAGAGTTTACTATAACTGGTACTGCTTTAATTGATAGTGGTGTTGATGTTAGTTGTATTCAAGAAGGATTAATTCCTTCTAGATTATTTGAAAAAACTACTCATGTAGTTAAATCTGCTTCTAATCACTCTTTGTCTATTCGTTATAAATTAAGTAAAGCCCATATTTGCCAGAACAAAGTTTGTATTCCTCATTTCTTTTTTTTGGTAAAAGATTGCATGAGTCCTCAAATTATTTTAGGAACACCTTTTATAAATGCAATTTATCCTTTTACTCACATTGATGAAAAGGGTTTTACAGCTACTTTTAATGGTAACCCAATTTCATTTCAGTTTGTAACCGATCCCATTACTAGAGATATAAACTCTATTATTTTAAATAAAGAAAGATTTGTAAATTCTTTACAACTCGAAATTTATAGTCTTACTATTAAAAATTCTCTTCAATCGGCAAAAGTTCAAGAAAAAATTAAATTGATTTCTGAAAAAATGACTGTTGATATTTGTGCTGATCATCCAAGTGCTTTTTGGAATAGAAAGAAACATATTGTCACTCTTCCTTATGAAGGCGATTTTTCAGAAGAAAAGATTCCTACTAAATCACGACCCTGTCAAATGAATGCAGAGTTAGTTGAATTTTGTAAAAAAGAGATTGATATTCTTTTACAAAAGAATTTGATTAAACCTTCTAAATCACCTTGGTCTTGTACTGCTTTTTATGTGAATAATGCAGCTGAGAAAGAACGTGGTCATCCCCGTCTGGTGATTAATTACAAACCTTTAAATAAAGTTTTGAAATGGATTAGATATCCAATCCCCAACAAGAGAGATTTGCTTTCAAGACTTTATGATTCAAACATATTTTCAAAATTTGATTTAAAATCTGGTTATTGGAAAATTCAGATTTTCAAAGAACATTCTTATAAAACCGCATTTAATGTTCCGTTTGGTCAATACGAATGGAATGTGATGCCTTTTGGTTTGAAAAATGCACCTTCTGAATTTCAGAAAATTATGAATGATATATTCAACCCTTATTTAGATTTTATTATAGTCTATATCGACGATATTTTGGTATTCTCAAAAACTCTTGAACATCATATCCAACATTTGGATATTTTTAAGAAAATAGTTATTCAAAATGGTTTAGTAATCTCAAAACCAAAATGAATCTTTTTCAAACTGAAGTAAGATTTCTTGGTCATAATATCTGTCAAGGAAAAATTACTCCTATTCAAAGATCCATTGATTTTGCTTCTAAGTTCCCTGATGTTATTACTGACAAGACTATATTACAAAGATTTTTAGGAAGTTTGAATTATATTTCCCCTTTCTACAAAAATCTTTCTCGAGATTTAGCTCCTCTTTATGATAGGCTAAAAAAGGATTCTAAATCTCCTTGGACTGATAATCTGACAAATTTAGTTAAACAGGTAAAACAACGTGTTCATTCACTGCCCTGCTTAACTCTTGCCAATCCTAACTGGCAAAAAATTATTGAAACTGATGCTTCCAACATTGGCTTTGGTGGGATTCTTAAACAAATTAATCCTAACGATAAGCATGAGTATTTGATTCGTTTCCATTCTGGAAAATGGAATGAAGCCCAAAGGAAATACCCTACTGTGGCTCATGAAATGCTTTGTATTGTCAAATGTGTTCTAAAATTTCAAGATGATTTATATAATCAGAA
Source organism: Nicotiana noctiflora (assembly GCA_032618575.1). NCBI lineage: Eukaryota > Viridiplantae > Streptophyta > Magnoliopsida > Solanales > Solanaceae > Nicotiana > Nicotiana noctiflora. The sequence goes on along the minus strand of JASVEL010001994.1, from coordinate 176,141 downwards.
GTTTTTAATAAAAACTGATGCTCAGTCTGTTAAATATATGTTTAACAAAGATTATAAGCATGATGCTTCTAAAATGATTTTTGCTAGGTGGCAAGCACAACTGGCACCCTTTGATTTCGAAATTCTTTATAAAAAGGGAATTGATAATTCTCTACCAGATTTCTTATCAAGAGAATTTCTAAGTTAAAATATGAATCTTAGTGCATATTTTTGTGATGACAAAATAATTTCTATTCTTCTTGCCATTCCCCTTGGACAAGATATCCAAGAAATAATTTTGAAGAAACTCATTGATGAAATTCTAGAACAAGATCTAGAAGATGACTTCTCATGTTCAATATTCGATTATGAAGATGAACATATTCCATGGTATGACTTACATAATTATTTTTATGAATACTACTAATCCTCTTTTTATCTTATTCAAGGATGGGTGGAAACGGAGAACCACTATGGTCTCCACCAGTCCGCGGCAAAGGCGGAGGACAGAGTAACCGGGGAAAGGGAAGATATGTCCCTCCAACTTCCCCAAATTCATCTTATTCATCATCCAGAGATTTCCCAGCATTAAGAAAAATAGCGGGAAAAACCTTGGTCAATTCAAAGGTTGGAGAATCTTCTTCAACTCCAGCAATTTCACTGGACAATATTCCGGAAAGTCATCCATTATATGGACAATTAAAAGCTTTCCTTGATTCTCAGAAGCAAAGTAATACATTCGCTTCAATGATGAAAGAAGGAGATACGCCTTCAAAGGAATTCAATAAAGGATCAAAAGAAATGATATTTCTTATTGAGCCTTCTGATATGAAAAGGGATCCGTGGGAAATATGCCAACGGTACCTTACATCGGGATTGTATTTTCCGGGTGAATCATACAAACAACGTAGTTACTACGAGAACCTGTTAATCGCTACGGGCACTGTTGATATTCAACACTTCACCGGTAACGATAACAAAACTTACCAGTATTCCAAATTGATTGTTAAAAGAATTTTAACAATTGAAGCTTGGGGAATTTCTACGATTTCTGAAAAGAAAGTTTTAATAAATAAAACTCCTACAAGCTTTACTTACTGGGATTATATCCAAGCTTTTTCAAAAGTATTTTATTACAATAATGAAAAGCATAAACATTCTTGGTGGATAAAAATCTGCTCAAATGTTTTTAATGAACCAATTCCTACTTGGTTTATTAAATGGTGGACATATTTTGGTCCTACCACAAAAATTTTACCAGAATCATTCCTAAATCTTTATAAAGATTGGACTGGAGTTTCGCCATTTTTAACGGATTTATATTTATCCGAACACATCTGCAAAGTAGATACTATTTGTGAGCACCTGATTTTTGCCTAACATGAATTACTCCCACAAAATCAAAAAAAAAAATTGTCTATTTTATGGTGTGTATTTTTGTGAATTTTTGTGTTATTTTTGGTATTTGTTTGCATTTGTATATACGTGATTATATGTGCTTAAATTAATAAAAAATTATAATACAAAAATACGTCATGCTTACATTTCTTATCTAGTTTGAAATTAGGAGTAATTAATTTTATCTTACAAAAAAAACGAAAATCACAAAAAAAAAAAGGAAATAATTCATCTTTTACATTTTTTAGCATTTAAATGCCTAATTGTGTGACTTATATTTAATTGATGTTTTAATTGATTGTGTTAATTGTTAATATAACCTAATTAGTATTTCTTATAATTTAATTGATTTTGTAGTGTAATTAGAATTTTTGTTTTAATAAATTGAGAATTAAAATTAAAAGAGAAGAGAAAAGGAAATAATTGAGAGAAGAAATCAAATTTGGGCCAAAAATTCAATTTAATTCGAGGCCCAATAGCACCCAAACTCCCCAGCCCATCCGGGTAGCCCATTTTTAAAGCCACCCTTTTGATCTTAGCCGTTGATCATTGTGATCTAACGGCTGAGATTAAAGGGGTAATTTTAAACCCCAAAACCCTTAACCTTCAACCAAACAGCCCCTTTTCTTTAACTCTTCTTCACTTGCGATTCCCGGCCGCCTCCCGCCACCGTGAACCGCCGGCCGGAAATCGCCTCCGCCGGCGGTTGCGTTCCAAACACCACCATTTTTACACCGTAGCTTCCCCTTCTCCCCCTCAACACGAATCCGGCAACCATTAGTCTCGAATCGTTCCCAAACGTTTCGAATATTAGATCGAAAATTGCCGGAAAATCGAAAATCACCCCGAATCACTCCAACTTCACACCATAGCATCCCCTAGCCTCGCTCACACCCAAACGACCTTTGATTTCATTCAAATCCAGCCCGAAACCATGAAGCCCCAAATCGAGACTTCAAGAACCCTAAAATCCAAATTTGGGCCGCCGGGTTCGATTTGAAGAAATTGGGATTAGAATAGATTTTAATTGAGATGTTTTCAGTTGAAAACATTTCAATTAAAATCCATTTTGATTCCCAAAGTCCAAATTTAAGTCAAGAACCGAGAATTCTCTCCAAAGTGGCCGATTTTGATTTCTCTTTGAGGTAATGTTCATGTTTACCGTTTATTTCAATTTGCTTTTGTATTTGTTGATTGGATTCTTCTTGATGTTTGTCGGCCGTCTCTATTTTTCTTCATCTCTTGGGACCTTTTATTTGGTCGATTTGTTAGTTGTTATTCTTCGCTGTTTAACGGGTAATTGTGAGTCGAATTCGATTCGTTGTTAATATCGTTAAGTTGTTTGATATTGAAATTATAACATGCTGTCCGAAATTGTGTAGTCACTGCTTGTCGGATTTGTTTGTCGATTACGCATATCGTAATCGGCTAATCGAATGATATAGAATATGTGTTCGCGTCGATTAGCGTCGTCGATTAGTTAGCTTCATTTTTTTTCTTTTCTCTTCTTTGGCCGAGAACATGTTTTAGTGAATTGTCAATTCTAAAGTTCTGTTTTGTCTATTTGATTACCAATGTTGTTGAATACAGGTTCGCGTCGATTAGCGTCGTTGAACATTTAGTTTCGTATTTGCTTCATTTTTTCTTCTTTTCTCTCGGCTTTGGAGTGTTATAATTTGTTGAATTTGTTTGTCGGCTTTTTGTTGTCGATCATACATGTTGTGATTCGACTTAACGAATGTCGTCGTTTCAATTCGCAAATTTGTTGTTTGAAATTCCGGGCAGTGGTTCACTGTTTTGCTTGAATTAAAATTTTTCGGTTTGTTGTTTGTTCGGAGTGTTGAGTTAATTGTTGGATTGTTTGTTTTGAACCATTGTTGATTCTAAATTAGGTTGTGAATTGGATATAGCTGTTAGTCCATTTAAGTAGCCCTAAAATCAACCTTTAAAGTGCAATACACATGGAAATGAGTTGTTAAAACTTGCTGGACAGCAATGTATTTCATTAGTTTGCACCTTTAGGATTTGATTAATTATAAATCCCACCTTTAGACAAATCAGGGTGGAATAATCAGAGAATGTGAGGATAATAATGAGTATTTTCAGCTTTGTTGAGTGCTTGGTCAGTTGTTAGAATCAAGATACACATGAGAGGGAATATACAATTGAAAAAGGTTTGAAAAAGGGGAATAATAGGGGCTGGACAGATCTGAAACTGAAAAAAAGGAAGGGCTGTTAGTTGGGATCTGTAGGCTATAAAACACTGTTTTGACACACACACTTAAACACACAAAAAAAACACAACAGAGAGCACACTGTTTTGAGACACAAAAACATACAGAGAGAACCATTTTTGAAAAAACAGGATATACTCTCAAACATACTCTCTGGCAGTATACATTCATTCACACACATACAGAGAGATTCAACAAAAAGACACTCTCTGGAAAACACCGGAAACACACACTCACTGGCAGAACACTCACATTTAGAATTCCAAGTCGATTTTTGTAACGACCCGGCCCGTCGTTACGGGAATTACCACCCCGTTACCTTGCATTTTCATATATTATGCTTTTAAAACAGTATTTGAGTATATCGGGTGAGTTAGGAGTGATTTGGATTGAAAATGAAACAAATAGCATGTTTGAAGAAAGCTTGAATATGAAAAGTCAACCAAGAGTTGACTATTGAGTTAGAGTGCTCGGAATCGGATTCTGATGATTCGGATAGTTCCGGGAGGTGATTTGTGACTTAGGGGAGCGATCGGAATTGAATTTGGAGGCCCGGTGTAGAAATAGGCTTGAATTGGCTAAGGTTGAATTTTGGCGAAATCCGAACGGTAGATGATATTTTGATCCGGGAGTCGGAATGGAATTCCGACAGTTGCAGTAGCTTCGTTAGGTGATTTTGGATGTGCCTGCAAAATTTCAGGTCATTCGGACATCATTTGATCGGGTTTTGGATTGAATGTTAGTTTTGAAAGTTTTGAAGAAACTTAGGCTTGAATCCGTGATTAATTGGTGATTTTGATGTTTAGGATGATGTTTTTATGATTGGAACAAGTTCGTATCGTGTTTTGGAGTATGTTGGTGGTTTTCGTTGGGGTCCGGGGGCCTCGGGGTGAATCCGGACCATCATCCGGCATTTTTGGAACTTAAAAATCTGCAGAAAAATTGCAGATCTCTGGGAAAAATCCAAGCCTTCGCGTTCGCGAGGGTACTGCCGCGTTCGCGTAGGCTGGGGCCAGTTGTCCATCGCGTTCGCGAGGTAACATGCCGCGTTCGCGAAGGAGAAGGTTGGAACGCATCGCGTTCGCGTGGGTGAAGGACGCGGACGCGTAAGAGGAAAAGACAAGGCATCGCGTTCGCGTGGTCTGTGACGCGAACGCGTAGAGGAAAAATCCGGGCTAGGAAGATTGGTCTTCGCGAACGCGTGACTGTTCGTCGCGTTCGTGATGAAGGAACGGAGCAAGGCATCGCGTTCGCGTAGAGACCATCGCGAACGCGTAGGGTAAAATCGTCTGGCAGCGAATTAAAATCACAGAACAGAGGGCTCTCGGGTTCATTAACCCAAAACGCAATTTTTGAGCCCTAGAGAGAAGAAATCACGGGAAAACGCTGGGAAATCATCGGGTATTCATCGGGGGTAAGTTTCTTGACTCAAAAACATCAATTTATGGTAGTATTAACATCAATCTTCATGAAATTGGGTTGAAATCTTGAAGAAATGTGGCCTAAATATTGAAAACGGGATTTTTGGATTTGGGAGGCCATTTGAACTCCGATTTCGATAAATTTTATATGCACGGACTCGTGGCGAGATAAGGATCGCGTTGGTGCTAATTTCGGAATTTTCCGAGCAGTGGGGCCCGGGGTCGGGTTTTACCAACTTAGTGTAATTATGCTAATTTCATGTAAATTGAAGTGGGTTATGATTATTTGACCCGTATTTGATGTAATTATTGTGGTTTGACTAGATTCCACGCACGAGGGAGCTAAATTCAAAGGAAAGGGCATTGCGGAGTAGTCGTCGCGCCGTATTGAGGTGAGTAATAGATGTGGGTGATGACCAGGCGGGTTCGAAACCCCGGTATACCACTTTGTGACGCTGTATAGCGGCGAGACACGCACACTCTTGAGAGTGCGGGGTCGATCATGAACTGGAGACTACATATTAGTCCAACCTGTTGATATTGTATTATTGGCTATTCTAGAGCCGTCGAACCTCCTTCTCGGATGGTTGCATATATGTATATATATATTGTGATAATGGCCACTCTCGAGCCGAGGAACCCCCTTCTTGGGCGGTTGATTATACATGTGGGCCGTGAGCCGGTTATTGGATCCCGCGAGGATCGTTATCATTGTCTTATCACATAGACATGCTAGTTTACTACTAGTCCGCAGCTATTTTTGTTATTATGCTAATTCCAATCTTTGGAACTTGATATTACTGTTTTCCAACTGAAAAATGATAAAAGAGTTTTCAAAAACTACTTTTGAGCCTGCGAGGCTGTATCTGCATATTAGCCGACTAGTAGTGGATCGGGCTGCACGCCGCAGCGAGATATATGTTGGATCGGACTGCACGCCGCAGTGATATCTCTATGAGATGTGCTTGGGCTGTAGGAGCCCCTCCGGAGTCTGAACCCCCACGGTGAGCACGGGTACCCAAAATTGGAGTCGGGCTACACGCCGTAGCGGTCATATCATGCATTGCATTGCATTTAGCTACATCTGCTAGCTGTTATGCTATTTATTGGTAATTGTTGGAACAGGTACAGTGAAGATTGATTCTATGACAGGGTAGCTGATTATAGCTTTACATAGTGCTTTATTGCGGATTTCTTATCTGTGCTGTCTTACCCTTGTTTATTACCACTGAGTCTGGCAGTACTCATTTTACTCCTTGCACCTTGTGTGCAGATCCAGGTACCTCTCAGCAGTGATCCAGTGGCTGTGCGAGGCGACGTTTGTGGATATTCGAGGTAGCTGCAGAGTCCGCAGGACCCGATATTCCTTCCTACTGTCTTTTGATTTTGTATTGACATTTCTTTCCGCACTTGGTATCTTGTAAACCTTTATACACTCATGTTCAGTAGAGGCTCATGACTCTTGACCCTTGGTCTATGGGAGTTGATGTATTATGGGACTTGGTTCCCCGTTTTCGTTACATGTATTATTGTTATTTCGTTAATTAATTTGCTTAAATGGGTTTAAGAGAGCTTCTAGCTCCGTGGTTGATGTTGATTGGTCAGGCTGGCTTAGCAATGTGCTGGGCGCCATCACGACCGGATTTGGGGTCGTGACAAGTTGGTATCAAAGCCTAGGTTTACTAGGCCTCATGAGTCTTGAGCCGGTTAGTAGAGTCTTGTGGATCGGTACGGGGACGCCTGTACTTATCCTCGGGAGGCTGCGAACCTTTAGGAAAAACTTCACTTTTCTTGAACTCTGTCGTGCGATCTTGTTGTTCTAAGAACTGAACTTCTATATTCTATTCTCTCGCAGATGGCGAGAACGCGAGCATCAGGACGAGGTGGACGACCTCCATTGCCACCTGTTAGAGGCCGTGGGCGCGGTCGTGCTAGAGTTAGAGGTAGGGCAGGTGAGGCAGTGCCAGCTGACCCGCCTGTTGTACCAGTTCAGGAGCAGCCCCCAGTGGTTGATGCCCCAGCAGTCCCAGTTCAGGGCCAGACTATATCTATTGCTATTCCTGGTCTTCAGGAGACTCTTGCCCAGATATTATCAGTGTGTTCCGGTTTGGCTCGGGTAGTTTCAGCTACCGCTACTGTAGCGACATCTCAGTCAGGGGGTGGTCAGCAGACCCCTGCAGCTCGCACACCTGACCCGGTTGTTCAGGGACTTCAGACGCCAGAGGCTGTCCCCGCTCAAGTGGTTGCACCGGTTATTCCTCCAGCTGCACCAGCTCCAGCTCCAGAGCATATGGTTCAGGTTATGCCCGAGGACGAGCAGCGTCGTCTTGAGAGATTTGGTAGACTTCAGCCACCCCATTTCAGTGGCGTTGAGGGCGAGGATGCCCAGGGTTTCTTGGATAAGTGTCAGAAGATGCTGCGTACGGCTGGTATTCTTGAGTCCAGCGGAGTTTCATTTACTACATTTCAGTTCACCGGTCCCGCATTTGATTGGTGGGAGGAGTTTGAGAGGCGTAGGCCTGCTAGAGCAGCACCTCTCACATGGCAGCAGTTCTCTACTCTCTTTCTAGAGAAATATGTACCTCGGTCTCGTCGCGAGGAGCTACGTCGCCAGTTCGAGTGGTTGATTCAGGGCGACATGTCTGTGACTCAGTATGAGCTTAGATTCACTCGGTTGGCTAGGCATGCCACATGGATGATCCCCACTGATAGGGAGAGGATCAGGAGGTTCATTGATGGCCTCAACTACTCTATCCGTATTCTTATGACCAGCGAGCGAGTTCTGTCATCATCGTTTGAGCAAGTTGCTGATATGGCACGCTCCATTGAGGCGGATCGTCGCCGAGAGAGAGAGGAGCGGGAGGCCAAGAGGCCTCGTGGTTCTGGTAGTTTCAGTGGTGCTCCATCTAGAGGGCATTCCCAGCAGAGCAGAGGTCGCTCATCTAGACCTTCTCATTCGGGCCGCCCAGAGCAGAGCGGAGGTTCTTATGGTCGTGGTCGACAGGGGTTTCAGCAGGGTCAGTCATCACTTAGTGCCCTCCCAGCCCAGAGTGCAGCACCTACTTCTCCAACACCAGGTGCATGTTATGAGTGTGGTGAGTTTGGCCACATGAGGAGACATTGCCCTCGACTACGTAGGGGCGGGACTCAGCAGAGGGATCAGCCCTCCTCTTCAGCACCATCTCAGTCTAGTAGAGGTGGAGGTCAGTCTTCTCGTGGTCGTCCCAGGGGCGAGGAGAGATCTGGTGGAGGCCAGGCACGGTTCTATGCACTTCCTGACAGGCGTGATGCAGTTGCCTCCGATGCTGTGATTACAGGTATCATTTCTGTCTGTCACAGAGAGATGCCTCTGTTCTATTTGATCCGGGGTCCACATATTCTTACGTGTCCTCTTATTTTGCACATCATTTGAGTGCGACTCGTGGTATTCTTGATTTACCTGTTCATGTATCCATCCCCGTGGGTGATACGATTGTTGTGGATCATGTCTATAGATCCTGTGTTATATCTATTGGGGGTCTGAAGAACCCAGGCAGATTTGTTATTGTTGGGTATGGTGGATTTTGATGTTATATTGGGTATGGACTGGTTGTCTCCGTACCATGCTATATTGGACTGTCATGCTAAGACAGTTACGTTGGCCATTCCTGGTATTTCTCGGATTGAGTGGCGGGGTTCGACTGATTTCGTCCCTAGCCGTGTTATTTCGTTCTTAAAAGCTGAGAAGATGGTTGAAAAAGGGTGTTTATCGTACTTAGCTTTTGTGAGAGATGTGGGAGCTGAGTCTCCTAGCATTGATTCTGTATCTGTTGTGAGGGACTTCCCAGATGTATTCCCCTCAGACCTGCCGGGCATGCCGCCGGACAGGGATATTGATTTTGGCATTGACTTGGTGCCGGGCACTCAGCCCATTTCTATTCCTCCGTATCGGATGGCACCAGCTGAGTTGAAGGAATTGAAGGAGCAACTCCAGGAACTCCTAGATAAGGGGTTTATTCGGCCGAGTGTGTCGCCGTGGGGTGCACCAGTCCTGTTTGTTAAGAAGAAGGACGGATCTATGAGGATGTGTATTGACTATAGGCAGCTAAACAAAGCAACAGTGAAGAATAATTATCCTCTGCCTCGTATTGATGATTTGTTTGATCGGCTCCAGGGAGCTAGGGTGTTCTCGAAGATTGATCTTCGTTCAGGCTACCATCAGCTGAAGATTAGAGAGTCTGACATTATGAAGACTGCATTCCGGACCAGATATGGTCACTATGAGTTCCTTGTGATGTCTTTTGGGCTGACCAACGCCCCAGCAGCATTTATGCATCTGATGAACAGTGTATTCGGGCCGTATCTTGATTCATTTGTGATCGTATTCATTGATGACATACTTGTCTACTCTCGTAGCCAGGAGGAGCATGCTCGGCACTTGAGTATTGTGTTGCAGAGGTTGAGAGAGGAGAAGCTGTATGCCAAGTTCTCCAAATGTGAGTTCTGGCTTGAGTCCGTGGCATTCTTAGGGCACGTGGTGTCCTGTGATGGTATTCAGGTAGATCCGAGGAAGGTCGAGGCAGTGCAGAGTTGGCCCAGACCGACCTCAGTTACTGAGATCCGTAGCTTTATGGGATTGGCGGGGTATTATCGCCGATTCGTTCAGGGGTTCTCTTCTATTGCTTCACCCTTGACTAGATTGACTCAGAAGGGTGTTCCTTTCTTATGGTCCGAGGAGTGCGAGGAGAGCTTTCAGAAGCTCAAGACAGCACTGACCACAGCACCGGTCTTGATTCTACCGACAGCTTCAGGTTCTTATACTGTATATTGTGATGCCTCAGGAGTGGGCATTGGTTGTGTGTTGATGCAGGAGGGTAGGGTCATTGCTTATGCCTCTCGTCAGTTGAAGCCCCACGAGAAAAACTACCCTGTTCACGATTTGGAGTTAGCTGCTATTGTTCATGCCTTGAAGATTTGGAGGCATTATCTATATGGTGTATCTTGTGATGTATATACAGACCACCGCAGCCTTCAGCATTTGTTTAAGCAAAAAGATCTAAATTTGAGGCAGCGGAGATGGCTTGAATTGCTTAAAGACTATGATATTACTATCTTGTATCATCCCGGAAAGGCCAATGTAGTGGCTGATGCATTGAGCCGGAAGGCTATTAGTATGGGCAGTTTGGCGTATATTCCGGTTGGGGAGAGACCCCTAGCAGTTGATGTTCAGGCGTTAGCTAACCAGATGGTAAGGCTGGATATTTCTGAGCCCAGTCGGGTGATGGCTTATGTAGTAGCTCGTTCTTCTTTATATGATCGTATTCGGGAGCGCCAGTATGATGATCCACATTTGGCTGTCCTTAGGGACAGGGTTCAGCATGATGATGCTAGAGATGTCACCATTGATAGTGACGGCGTATTGAGGATGCAGGGCCGGATATGCGTGCCCAATGTTGATGGCCTTCGTGAGTTGATATTGGAGGAGGCCCACAGCTCGCGGTATTCTATTCATCCAGGAGCCGCGAAGATGTACCAGGACTTGAAGCAGCATTTCCGGTGGAGAAAGATGAAGAAAGATATTGTGAGCCATGTGGCTCGGTGTCTAAACTGTCAGCAGGTCAAGTATGAGCATCGGAGACCTGGTGGTGTATTCCGACGTATTGATATTCCGGAGTGGAAGTGGGAAAGAATAACTATGGACTTTGTTAGTGGACTCCCTCGGACAGCGAGGAAGTTTGATTCAGTTTGGGTGATTGTGGATAGGTTGACTAAGTCAGCTCACTTCATCCCAGTGTGTACTACCTATACCTCAGAGCGGTTGGCAGAGATATTCATCCGTGAGATAGTGAGATTGCATGGAGTTCCTATTTCCATTATATCGGACAGAGGTACCCAGTTCACATCTCAGTTCTGGAGGACATTTCAGCGAGAGTTGGGGTCACAGGTAGAGTTGAGCACAGCATTTCATCCACAGACGGATGGGCAGTCTGAGCGTACTATTCAGATATTGGAGGACATGTTGCGTGCTTGTGTCATTGATTTTGGTGGTTCATGGGCTGATTATTTGCCTTTGGCGGAGTTTGCTTATAATAATAGCTATCAGTCCAGCATTCAGATGGCACCGTATGAAGCTTTATATGGGAGACGGTGTAGGTCTCCAGTCGGTTGGTTCGAGCCCGGCGAGGCTAGGTTGTTAGGGACAGAGTTAGTCCAAGATGCCTTAGATAAGGTGAAGGTGATTCGGGAGAGACTTCGCACAGCTCAGTCGCGTCAGAAGAGTTATGCAGATCGGAAAGTCCGAGATGTATCTTATTCAGTAGGTGAGAAGGTGTTGCTGAAAGTTTCACCGATGAAGGGTGTTATGAGGTTTGGAAAGAAAGGAAAGTTGAGCCCGAGGTTCATTGGACCTTTTGAGGTGCTTAGGAAAGTTGGGGAGGTGGCTTATATGCTTGCTTTGCCACCCAGTTTGTCGGGAGTTCACCCGGTGTTCCATGTATCTATGCTCCGGAAGTATGTCGGAGACCCGTCTCATGTGTTGGACTTCAGCACGATACGGCTAGATGAGGATTTGACTTATGATGTGGAACCAGTAGCCATTTTGGGTCGACAGGTTCGTAAGCTGAGATCTAAGGATATAGCTTCAGTGAAAGTGCAGTGGAGAGGTCGTCCTGTGGAGGAAGCAACTTGGGAGACCGAGCAGGAAATGCGGAGCAGATATCCACACTTATTTGATGCTCCGGGTATGTTTCTTAACCCGCTCGCGGACGAGCGTTTGTTTAAGTTGGGGAGAATGTAACGACCCGGCCCGTCGTTACGGGAATTACCACCCCGTTACCTTGCATTTTCATATATTATGCTTTTAAAACAGTATTTGAGTATATCGGGTGAGTTAGGAGTGATTTGGATTGAAAATGAAACAAATAGCATGTTTGAAGAAAGCTTGAATATGAAAAGTCAACCAAGAGTTGACTATTGAGTTAGAGTGCTCGGAATCGGATTATGATGATTCGGATAGTTCCGGGAGGTGATTTGTGACTTAGGGGAGCGATCGGAATTGAATTTGGAGGCCCGGTGTAGAAATAGGCTTGAATTGGCTAAGGTTGAATTTTGGCGAAATCCGAACGGTAGATGATATTTTGATCCGGGAGTCGGAATGGAATTCCGACAGTTGCAGTAGCTTCGTTAGGTGATTTTGGATGTGCCTGCAAAATTTCAGGTCATTCGGAAATCATTTGATCGGGTTTTGGATTGAATGTTAGTTTTGAAAGTTTTGAAGAAACTTAGGCTTGAATCCGTGATTAATTGGTGATTTTGATGTTTAGGATGATGTTTTTATGATTGGAACAAGTTCGTATCGTGTTTTGGAGTATGTTGGTTGTTTTCGTTGGGGTCCCGGGGGCCTCGGGGTGAATCTGGACCATCATCCGGGCATTTTGAACTAGGCCCGCGTTCGCGTAGGCTGAGGGAAAATGGTCATCGCGTTCGCGAGGGCACTGCCGCGTTCGCGTAGGCTGGGGCCAATTGGCCATCGCGTTCGCGAGGTAACATGCCGCGTTCGCGAAGGAGAAGGTTGGAACGCATCGCGTTCGCGTGGGTGAAGGACGCGGACGCGTAAGAGGAAAAGACGAGGCATCGCGTTCGCGTGGTATGGGACGCGAACGCGTAGAGGAAAAATCCGGGCTAGGAAGATTGGTCTTCGCGAACGCGTGACTGTTCGTCGCGTTCGCGATGAAGGAACGGAGCAAGGCATCGCGTTCGCGTAGAGACCATCGCGAACGCGTAGGGTAAAATCGTCTGGCAGTGAATTAAAATCACAGAACAGAGGGCTCTCGGGTTCATTAACCCAAAACTCAATTTTTGAGCCCTAGAGAGAAGAAATCACGGGAAAACGCTGGGAAATCATCGGGTATTCATCGGGGGTAAGTTTCTTGACTCAAAAACATCAATTTATGGTAGTATTAACATCAATCTTCATGAAATTGGGTTGAAATCTTGAAGAAATGTGGCCTAAATATTGAAAACGGGATTTTTGGATTTGGGAGGCCATTTGAACTCCGATTTCGATAAATTTTATATGCACGGACTCGTGGTGAGATAAGGATCGCGTTGGTGCTAATTTCGGAATTTTCCGAGCAGTGGGGCCCGGGGTCGGGTTTTACCAACTTAGTGTAATTATGCTAATTTCATGTAAATTGAAGTGGGTTATGATTATTTGACCCGTATTTGATGTAATTATTGTGGTTTGACTAGATTCCACGCACGAGGGAGCTAAATTCAAAGGAAAGGGCATTGCGGAGTAGTCGTCGCGCCGTATTGAGGTGAGTAATAGATGTGGGTGATGACCGGCGGGTTCGAAACCCCGGTATACCACTTTGTGACGCTGTATAGCGGCGAGACACGCACACTGTTGAGAGTGCGGGGTCGATCATGAACTGGAGACTACATATTAGTCCAACTTGTTGATATTGTATTATTGGCTATTCTAGAGCCGTCGAACCTCCTTCTCGGATGGTTGCATATATGTATATATATATTGTGATAATGGCCACTCTCGAGCCGAGGAACCCCTTCTTGGGCGGTTGATTATACATGTGGGCCGTGAGCCGGTTATTGGATCCCGCGAGGATCGTTATCATTGTCTTATCACATAGACATGCTAGTTTACTACTAGTCCGGCAGCTATTTTTGTTATTATGCTAATTCCAATCTCTGGAACTTGATATTATTGTTTTCCAACTGAAAAATGATAAAAGAGTTTTCAAAAACTACTTTTGAGCCTGCGAGGCTGTATCTGCATATTAGTTGACTAGTAGTGGATTGGGCTGCGCGCCGCAGCGAGATATATGTTGGATCGGACTGCACGCCGCAGTGATATCTCTATGAGATGTGCTTGGGCTGTAGGAGCCCCTCCGGAGTCTGAACCCCCACGGTGAGCACGGGTACCCAAAATTGGAGTCGGGCTACACGCCGTAGCGGTCATATCATGCATTGCATTGCATTTAGCTACATCTGCTAGCTGTTATGCTATTTATTGGTATTTGTTGGTACAGGTACAGTTGATATTGATTCTGTGACAGGGTATTTGACTACAGCTTTACATAGTGCTTTATTGCGGATTTCTTATCTGCGTTGTCTTACCCTTGTTTGTTACCACTGAGTCTGGCAGTACTCATTTTACTCCCTGCACCTTGTGTGCAGATCCAGGTACCTCTCAGCAGTGATCCAGTAGCTGTGCGAGGCGACATCTGTGGGATATACGAGGTAGCTGCAGAGTCCGCAGGACCCGATATTCCTTCCTATTGTCTTTTGATTTCGTATTGACATTTCTTTCCGCACTTGGTATTTCTTTTGTAAACCTTTATACACTTACGTTCAGTAGAGGCTCATGACTCTTGACCCTTGGTCTATGGGAGTTGATGTATTATGGGACTTGGTTCCCCGTTTTCGTTACATGTATTATTGTTATTTCGTTAATTAATTTGCTTAAATGGGTTTAAGAGAGCTTCTAGCTCCGTGGTTGATGTTGATTGGTCAGGCTGGCTTAGCAATGTGCTGGGCGCCATCACGACCGGATTTGGGGTCGTGACAATTTTGAAACCATTCTAGGAATTTTTGGTGTTTGTTTTGATGTTGTTTTGGATTTGATTATCATTCAATCTTTGGTTAGCTGAGTTTGGTTGGGGTTTCTTCCGTTTGAAAGTGTTGGTTACTGCTAGTTGCTGTTGGTGTTGCTATTTTCTGTTAAGCTGTTACTGTCAGAATACTGCGATTGACCTTTTCTTCATCCTTTGAATTCCTATTTTCAGGTACATAATTTGGATTTCGTTGTTGATATTAGACTTGAATTAATCTGGAAATAAGAATGTCCTGCTGACTTCACGCATTGGATCATTGTCTGTTAGCTTCAAATTTAGATTAAATCTTCTATATGTGTATATTAGCTTTTGTAAAGCATATTTGGATAACTAGAACCGCTACATGCTTTGATTTAAATCATGGGTTGAAATTAAGTCGCCGTTTTTGATTAGCATGTAAATCTATTTAATTTTAGTGCTATGTTGGAATCATTGTCACATGTTTGTAACAAACTAAATTTTAAATAGAGTTTGAGTTAGTTTTGCAATAAGCATGCTTTTATAAGTTTTGTAGCAACACTGGTTCGTAGTAAAACTTTAGTGTTGGGACAAATTTAATTCCCTCAAAAGCCTGTAATAATAGTGGTGGTTTCAAAGACAAAACTTTAGAGTTAACTTGGCAATTCGTGAGTAAGTATCAACTGTCCTAATTTTACGAGTCACGCGCAAATAAATTCTCGATCTAGTTCGGCATTAGAGTTCAAAAGAATGTGTTAAAATCAGGATGTATACACTCGTATCTCGATTAAGAGCTTTTATTTGAACCAAATGCAGTCTTTTTAAGAGTTTTTATTTGGCCCTAAGAAAATAAGTCATGGAATAAGGAATTATTTTGCATATGTTTAAATTAGAAAAAATGACAAAATTGTGCGTCCTTACATAAATTGAA
Organism: Nicotiana noctiflora; assembly: GCA_032618575.1. Classification (NCBI taxonomy): domain Eukaryota; kingdom Viridiplantae; phylum Streptophyta; class Magnoliopsida; order Solanales; family Solanaceae; genus Nicotiana; species Nicotiana noctiflora. The sequence goes on along the minus strand of JASVEL010001994.1, from coordinate 160,606 downwards.
TTCTTGTTTAATCTAGAAATCAATCCTTTTTTTTGTGTTTTTGATAGTTTCAAAGTAATCCGGGTACCCTTTTATTTCACCTATTTGTCAAAATCCGAGCCTATGTTGTAATTAATCTTTCTTTTGGTATGGTTTCAAATTAACAGAGCGGATTAAAGTTTAAATTAGAGCATATAATTTATAAGCATGTAAAAATCAGGTATTTTTTAGCCATTTATAATAATTGAAGCGACCGTGCTAGAACCACGGGATCCGGGGGTGCCTAACACCTTCCCTCGGGTCAACAGAATTCCTTACTTAGAATTTCTGGTTCGCAGACTTCATTTGGAAAGTCGAAAAATTTCCTCGATTCGGGATTCAAATAAATCGGTGACTTGGGACACCATAATTTATTCCAAGTGGCGACTCTAAAATAAATAAAATAATCCCGTTTCGAACATTGTCACTTAAATTGGAAAAAACTCCCCTCGCGCTCCTACCCCCGGGTAGCGGGCGCGCCAAAAGGAGGTGTGACAGCTCTGGCGACTCTGCTGGGGACACAAACCCAGAACTACTGGTTCGGGGTTTAAGAATTCGAGCTTTGAATAATTATTTTATTTGGCTTATTTATTATCTGATTTTATTACATGTTTATATTTGATATGCTAAATGTCGCTTTACCGCTTTGATATTTTGTGAACTGTATATAAATTGTGCCGATACCCAGTTTTCTTTTCTGAGTCTTTGAAATACAATACCGGGCATTTGCTGGACATAGCTCGTTTTTCTCAAGATAGCTGTGGTGCTTGGCACCCGGTGAAGGATTTTGTAGTCACACATGTTTAGGCGGAGAGTTTTGTCAATTAAGCCGGAAAGCCATGCTACCGGTGCACTGACACTCTTCGGCTCTAGTTGTCCGCTCGAGTTAAAGCCAGTCTAGACACTTTTCCAACGGGATGATGACTTAGAATAACAAGACCTTATGCCGGATCCCCGATAGGAACGTTTATTTGCATCATGTGCATATTTGACTTAGGAGGCTCAACACGGGGGTTGGGCCTGTCTAGGACAGGTGTACCTGAAACAAAAAGACCAACTTGTTGCATCTTTTTGTGTGCATTTATTTGTTTCGATCTTACATGCCGACCAGTTTGTTAAAAAGAGGAAGAAGTGGAAAACGTCAGGGTATATAGTTAAAATAATTTTATGAAAATAGTTTCTGAAAAAACGCAAAAAAAAAAAAATAAATAAAAATAAAAAAATTTTCAAACTAATTTTTTCTTAATTTTATGAAAATAGTTAGTTCTTTGAAAATAATTTCTGAAAAATGCAAAAAACTTCAAATAAATTTTCTTAATTTTACGAAAATAGCTAGTTCTTTAAATATTCTGAAAAAGAAAATGCAAAAAAAAAAAAAAAAAAAAAAATTCCAAATAAATTCTCTTAATTTTACGAAAATAGTTAGTTCTTTAAAAATAAATTCTGAAAAATGCAAAAAAAAAAAAAAAAAAAATCCAAATAAATTTTCTTAATAGTTTAGTTTCTTTGAAAATAAATTTCCAAATAAATTTTCTTAGTTCCTTTGAAAATAATTTGTTTTAGAAATGCTGTTTAAAAATAGTTCGTTTTCTTTTCTTAAAATGGTTTAGTTCTTTTATTTTCGAACTACGCAAGTTTGATTCTCACCAAAAATGAGATACGTAGGCAACCCATATCGGGCTCAACTAATACTGATTTTTTTTTTCTAAGAAGAAAAAAAAAAAGAAATAATAATAATAATAAAAAAATATTAGAATTAGGATTTTTGTTCTTAGTCGAGAGTTAGGAAATTTTGCAAAAATAGCCAAACGCCTCAAAAAGGGCGCCGGAGGACTAATTTTGCAAAACGGAATATAGACATCACACTGGTATCCTGTTATACAGCCTTCAAATCTTCTTCAAGTGCTGAAAGGCCGTATTAACAAGATTCGTTTTTTTATATATAATAAAAAAATAAAAAATAAAAATTTTGAAAAAAAAAAAATCTTAAATCCAAAAAATCTTAAATCCATTTTTTATCTTTTCTAGGATCAGCATGACTTCCTCGCAACGAATCGGCCAAAAAAGGGTGAGAGACGAAATGCCACCTATGTTCATGGTCCAGGACAAAACCCCAGATCAGCTCCGTAAATGGTGGACTAGTTTTTCAGCTTGGGAAAGAAATCAAGTTCACAAGCACCTCAAATTTCTTTCGGACATCATGATGATAAAACCGGATAAAAATGTGATCAGAGCTTTAGTGAGTTTTTGGGACTCAACAAGCAATGTGTTCAAATTCCGGGATTGTGAAATGACACCCACTTTGGAAGAATTGGGCGGACTCACGGGGCTCGGAAGAGATTTGCACAAGATGAGGCCTGCAGCTCCTAGGCAGATGAGTGTGAATAACTTTTTGAAAAAGCTATGTCTCCGGCGGGTTCCCCTCGGTTGTCTGGAGAACGGTTGGGTGCCACTAGATTATCTCTACGACAGATTTGGTGATAAGGAAGGGTTTGGGAAATTCTCAAACGTCGAATTTGTTAACCAGCTAAATTATGACGCCTGGGGAGATTTAAGAATCTATGCTTTCATGATCGCTTTTTGGGAACCATGGTTTTTCCCGAACGTGGTGGACGCATCAGAATCCGTTTAGCTGCGGTGGTCTCATATCTACAGAGTAACGAGGAACACACTGTTCTTCCGATGATACTAGGAGACATCTTTCGGGCCTTAACTCGGTGCCAAGAAGGACAAGACTATTTTGAGGGTTGCAATATTTTATTACAAATGTGGTTTATAGAGCATCTCTACCATCACCCAATTGTGATAAACTTCAAAGCAGATTGGCTGAATTATATTCGCTGTCATACAAACAGAGCCGCCCGTTGTAACCTTCCAGAAGACTTGAGGACTTGGCAAGAACTTCTCAACTCTTTGAGAGCCGATCAACTTACCTGGAATTATTATTGGTTCCCTTCCACCAAAATCATGCATATGTCGACATACCGCCCATTCTACATACTAATGGGTTTCAGGGGTTTCCAACCATATGGCCCGCTACGTGTCATGCGGCAGCTGGGAAGAGAACAGAAAAAGGCCCCAATTGAGGATATGCGATCATTTGTATGGGAATTTGTGACAGAAGAGACCCCGAGGGAGACTTATGCATAGAAGGTTTGGTTCGGTAGTCGACTCTCCGACATCAACGAAATGGTTGCCGATCGGGAACGGGGAGAAGTGAGTCTCGCTTATCTTGAATGGTTCCACAACCAACCAATACCAGAGCAAAGGTCAGAAAGGTCAGTGAAGTATGCCGTCGATTGGGAGAGAGAAATAGAAGCCAGAGTTAGAGAGGTTGAGCATGAGACAACACAAAATTTCCAATCTTGCATCAACACTTTAAAAGAAGACAAAGGAATCCTGGAAGCGACCATGGACATACAACAGGCTGACTTCGATCGGGAAAGGGCCGGTTGGGAGCAGGAAAGAGAAGCACTCCAAACTCAAATTCAAGAGATGCAATTGGCCGCAGAAAGGTCAAGGAGGAGTCGGGGTGATCAGATGTTGATAAACGATTTGGAAAGAAAAGCCTTTGAACACCAAGGAAGACTTGGAGAAGGCAAAAGCGGCTTTGGTTGCGGTCCGAACAAAATGGAAGAGAGCGGCCCACCAAGAAGCACTCCGTCTACAACAAGTAGAGAAAGACTATGATGCGATCATCGTTGATTTGAGAAAAGCAAATGCCACTCTTAAAGAGCGAACTCTCAGGCAAGTCCAGGATGCTAAAGCAGATAGAGACCGTTGTCACAACTTGATGGCACGGATGGAAAGACAAATAGATAGGCTCTTGGACCATGTCTCCGGCAACTCTCAAGTATTAGGGGCAAAGAACGGGCACATAGGGCAGCTGCTCAGAGAAAAAGACATAATCAGAACCAGGATCAATGAGATCGGGCACTACATTACTATGAAGTGTTTGAACTGCGAACAAGTACCTCGGCCTGCCCTCTTTTCTTCAATCATGGAATGTGTCCACCAGGTCATGGCGGAATTGGGAAGTATACAGAAAGATCTCACCCCAAGAACTGCAGCAAGGCCAAACAACGCCCCCCGGGCGCAAAGATTCGAGGCGTTGGAACATGCTTAGGAAAGTCTTTTGTTTTAGAGTCTGTTTGTCCTTGTACGAGTTTTTCTCCATTGTTGACATTTTGCAAGTGTTTCAAGTTTTAAGTTTGTTGAAATAAAATTCATGAACACTTCATCTTATGTCTATTGTTTCCGAACTACGCCCGGTTTGATTCATGCGGGGACATGATACGTAGGCAATCCACATAAGATTCGACCATCACTAAAAAATAAATAAATAAAAATAAAAATGAAAAAAAAGGGGGGGGGAAAGAAGTTAAGAGAAAAAGAAGATCGACGAAAGATGAAAGCGAAAGAAAATACAAACCGGAATGACGCATCGCAAACGAATACATGTAGCAACATTATCACTTGTATAAGTGCATCACACCCAACGTGAGATTACTTATCTGTTATGTTGTTTCAGACTAACCGTTTGTTTGCCAAACTCCAGGTTTTAGTAAAAGTGGTTGACTTTGCGGTAATCTGGCACCACATTTGTACTTCACAAGGTCCAAAGGGAAAGTTCGGCAGCCTGAGAGTACTCATTCCTATTTCACTAGATCAAAAAAGGGTGCCGACATGTCTTCGGAAATGCCTTTAGCAACCATCCCCGTTTCAGAGGAAAGCTCATTGGCAACCATCCCGGCTACTGAGTCGGCAGCTTTGGAGGAGAATAGAATGTTGCGTTGCCGCATGCTCGAGATGTTGGACGATTGGAACAACGGGAAAGAGCCCCGAGTCTGATCCCTGGGTTCCCTGAAATTCTTCTCAGGTCAAGCGGAATTTCAAATACCCCCATCAATTACCCGCCTACTCTGTTCGGGTATTCCAATGCTACAAACCTCTCCGAATCACCCTCCACATCCCATCCTCGGGTAGCACCACATGATACATCTGCAAGAACGTCCGTTGAATTGCCAGTTCCAATCACAACGCACCCCACCGCACATGCTCCTTTCTTCGACTCCTCATCCTTTACATTCCCGGCACCACCGCTCACACGGGACCATACCCAGGTTGCAGCCAATACATATTCTCAGCCACCTCGATATGAGTTCCTACCGAGCCAAAATCCAAAGACCCCCGAGCAGGATGAGATGGCAAAAAGAATGAGGAGTTTAGAACAAAGCTTTAAGAACATGCAAGGTCTGAGTGGACAGAAGAGTGTATCTTACGCCGATCTGTGCATGTTCCCGCACGTCCATTTGCCATCGGGTTTTAAGACACCAAAGTTCGAAAAGTACGACGGACATGGCGACCCCATTGCTCATTTGAAGAAATACTGCAATCAATTGAGGGGTGCCGGCGGCAGAGAAGAATTGTTGATGGCGTACTTCGGAGAAAGTTTGGTCGGAATAGCGTCCGAATGGTATATGGATCAAGACATATCTCGATGGCACATCTGGGATGATCTGGCCAGAGATTTTGTAAAACAATTCCAATACAACATCGATATTGCGCCGGACAGGAATTCTCTATCGAACTTAAAAAGAAGCCCTCAGAAAGCTTCAGAGAATATGCCATCAAGTGGCGAGAGCAAGCGTCCAGGGTGAAACCCCCATGGACGAAATTGAAATGGTCACGACTTTTCTCCAAGCTCAAGAGCCCGATTACTTTCAAAATATGATGTCGGCGATGGGAAAACCTTTCGCCGAAGCTATCAAGATCGGAGAGATGGTAGAAAATGGCTTGAAAACAGGGCGAATTTTGAGCCAAGCGGCCATTCGGGCAACTTCCCAAGCCATTCAAGGCGGGTCTGGAGGGATGCCCCGAAGCAAGAAGAAAGAAGAATCTGCTATGGCAGCGGTAGAAGACAGGAGATATCGAACCTCAAGGCAGGTATTCTCCGACAGGGTCCCCCAACATTACTATCCACATCACGGCATGGCTTATGCTCCTCCGCCTCCACCCTATGCGGTCATGAACATTCAACCTCAGGCACGGCCACAGCCACCAGCCAACAGGAATCCACCTCCATTCCAGAGAAACCAACCTCCTTACCCAAACCAGTATAATCCACGGCCAAATAACGCTCGCCACCGTGAGCAACCCAAAACGAGCTTTACACCGATTGGGGAGCCGTATTCCACTCTTTTCCCAAAACTCGGGCAAGAAAACCTATTGCAGCATGTTCCGCAGAACAGGCAGAATCCAGACTCTCCTGCCTACCAGAGGGGGATATACTGTGCATATCATTCGGGTGTTGAAGGACACGGTACTGACAATTGTTGGACGTTGAAGAAGGCAGTGCAAGAATTGATCAATCAAGGGAGGATTGTCTTCGCAGATGAAGACATCCCAAATGTGACAAACAACCCATTACCAGCCCACAACAACGGACCGTTGATTGGGATGATTTGTGACGACAAAGAATTTGACCCAGCTTTGAAAGAGATAATCGCCATCGCCAACACAGAGGAGCGTCCCGAGGCTACCCCGAAACAAGAGAAAATGGGGAAAAAGGTTGAAGCTCTTGAAACCAAATCCGAAAAGACGATTGAATTGAAAGCATCGTCTCGGAAGGGCGGAGTCCTTTACCTCCCACGAGGTAGAGTGGAAAAACCATTGTCCATAGGTGCCCCCAAGAAGTTCCATTTAAAGAGAGAAACATCAATGTATGTACCAAAGGGAACTTATGTGGCCCGAAAACCAGATGAACCTGTGGTTATTGCACGCGTGCAACAAAAACCAATGACAGATCCATCCGCAGTACCCCGGAGCTACCAACGAACACTTGTTACGCGCAAAGGGAAAGAGATTGTGGGAAATTCATCCGAGAGTGTCCTAGGACAGAAGTACTTAAACACACAGGAGGTAAATAACGCCACACAAAGGCGTTTCCCGTCGAAGAAACCTGTAAGTGCTGAAGAGGCAGAGGTCTTTTTCAAAAGATGCAAATGCCTGATTATGAGGTGATAGACCAACTGCGTAAATGCCCAGAGCAGGTGTCGATGTTGTCCCTTCTAATGAAGTCTACTGAACATCAAAAGGTCTTGCTAAAAGCTTTGAATGAGGCATACGTGCCTATTGAGACTTCATCAGAACAACTTGAAAGAATGACAGAAAGATTCTTCGCGATCAATCAGATTTCCTTCAGTAAAGCTGATTTGCCTTTGGAGGGTGCCGCCCACAACAAAGCTTTACATTTGACTGTCAAAAGCGAAGGCTACTATATGAAGAGGGTCATGGTTGACGGGGGTTCGGGGGTAGACATATGCCCACTTTCCACTCTAGGCCGCATAGGAATCGGAGCTGAAAGGATTCGGCCTAACAATATATGTGTGCGAGCTTTTGACGGTGTGAAGAGAGATACTGTCGGAGAGATTGATGTAATTATGACCATCGGCCCGGTGGACTTCGAAGTGACATTCCAAGTCTTGGATATGGACACTTCTTACAATTTTCTTCTAGGAAGACCATGGATTCATGCGGCCGGAGCTGTGCCCTCTACCCTCCATCAGATGTTGAAATTTGAGCACAAGGGACAAGAGATCGTGGTCCACGGGGAAGATGAGCAATCAATTTACCGAGATCCATCCATACCTTGCTTGGAAGCGGAAGCGGGAAGCGAAAACATTATCTATCAAGCTTTCGAGATTGTGTTGGCAGATCAACACGAAGAAGGGAACCCTCTCCCCCAACCTTTTTTGTCTAATGCCTCCATCATGGTGGCGAAAGAAATGATTAAACATGGCTTCCGGCCAGGAAAAGGTTTGGGAAAGTCCCTACAAGGAGTGCCGAAGCTGATAACTTTACCTGTAGCTGAAAAGTTTTTCGGAGTGGGCTTTCGCCCAACCCATGAAGATGAAATATGGGCCAACAAGAGAAAGGAGAAAGGATGGGTTCTGCGGCAACCATTGCCACATCTGTACCAAACTTTTGTCCGACCAAGGTACGGTGAAGAAGAAGAAGACGAGGTCTTTACAGCGGAGGAAATTGAAGACATATGTGGGGCCATGAGGCAAATGCTCTATGATGTTAATATGGTCCAATCGGGAGAAGGAACAAACACCGCTGAGGTGCTGTATGTGGGCCCTGAAGCTAAATTGCAAAATTGGAAAGCCACACCCTTCCCAATCAGGCGGGAGTTCTGGTAGATTTGTCCTGTCGTTTTTCCTTCATCACAAGTTACTTCGGGATGTAGCTTGGATGTTTTTCTTTGTTTTCTTGTATTTTTTTGTTTCCCCAATGTAATTTTGTTTGTTTTCAGAAAATTCCAAGAAAATAAAATAAATATTTCCTTACTTTTGCACTCTTTCTAATTTTGTTATTTATTCTTCCTTTTCAGTCCTAATAATGCGGCTTTAAATAACATGACATGCTTGCGGAACTCATGCTCAAATCCGAACACGCCACCTAATCCGGAAATAATGAACCAAGAACCGGAATACGATGAAGACGAGGCTTTTAGGGAAATAAATCGAGAATTGGAACATTTCGAGAATAAACCTAAGCCAAACTTGAATGACACCGAACCGGTTAATTTGGGAAGTGATGAAGAAGTCCGAGAGACCAAGATAAGCATCCACACAGATGAGAAAACACGAGATGCAATAATCCAACTCTTGTTTGAATTTAAAGACGTGTTTGCTTGGTCTTACGATGACATGCCGGGATTAGGAGCTGATCTAGTGGTGCACAAATTACCAATCTACCCTGACTGTCGCCCAGTGCAACAGAAGCAGAGAAAGTTCAAGACTGACATCAGTGATAAAATCAAAGAAGAAATCACTAAGCAGTTGAAAACGGGGGTAATTCGAGTGGTACAATACACCACGTGGTTGGCTAATGTTGTGCCCGTGCCAAAGAAAGACGGAAAAACTCGAGTATGTGTTGACTACCGAGATTTGAATAAAGCGAGTCCTAAAGATAACTTTCCTTTACCGAACATCCACATCCTTGTTGATAACTGTGCCAAACATGAGATACAATCGTTTGTGGATTGTTATGCGGGATATCATCAAGTGTTGATGGATGAAGAGGATGCCGAGAAGACTGCGTTTACCACACCTTGGGGGACTTACTGTTACAGAGTCATGCCGTTCGGTTTTGAAAAACACGGGAGCAACATACATGAGAGCTATGACTGCCATTTTCCACGACATGATGCATCGGGAAATAGAGGTGTACGTGGACGATGTGATCATCAAATCCAGAACTCAGGGCGATCATGTGCGAGACTTGAGGAAATTCTTTGAGAGGTTGCGGAAGTACGATTTGAAGCTGAATCCAGCCAAATGCGCTTTTGGAGTCCCGTCAGGTAAACTTTTGGGTTTCATAGTCAGGTAGAAGAGGTATTAAATTAGATTCCACAAAGATAAAATCCATCCGGGATTTACCTCCCCCCAGAACAAAGAAAGATGTAATGAGTCTTCTAGGCGACTGAACTACATCAGTAGGTTCATCGCTTAGTTGACTTCCACATGTGAACCCATATTCAAGTTGTTGAAGAAAGACGCTGCAATCAAATGGACAACTGAATGCCAAGAAGCTTTTGACAAGATCAAAGAATATTTGTCAAACCCTCCGGTCTTAGTCCCGCCAGAGCCAGGGAGACCTCTTTTCTTGTATTTAACGGTCTTGGAAAACTCTTTTGGTTGTGTTCTCGGACAACGTGATGCGGCAGAGAAGAAAGAGCATGCGATTTACTACCTGAGCAAGAAATTCACTAGTTATGAGGTCAAGTACACTTTGCTTGGAAAGAACGTGTTGTGCTTTAACTTGGGTCGCTCAGAAATTGAGACACTACCTCCAAGCCCATACGACTCACCTCATTACTCGGTTGGATCCTTTGAAGTATATATTCCAGAAGCCGATGCCCACCGGAAGATTGGCAAAGTGGCAAATCCTGCTCACTGAGTTTGACATAGTCTATGTCACTCGCACGGCAATGAAGGCCCAAGCATTGGCAGACCATTTGGCCGAGAACCCGATCGACGAAGAGTATCAACCATTGAATACCTACTTTCCTGATGAAGAGGTAAATACGACAGAAGTTGTTTCGGAAGACGGTCATGCTTGGAAAATGTTTTTCGATGGGGCGGTAAACGCTAAAGGTGTAGGGATTGGGGCAATCTTGATCTCTCCTGCTGGTCAGCATTATCCGGCCACGGCTAGGCTCCGTTTCTTCTGCACGAACAATACGGCTGAGTATGAAGCTTGTATCATGGGTATGAACATGGCAATTGATCAAGGTGTCGAAGATTTGTTGATCATGGGAGATTCAGATTTAATTATCAAACAATCTCAAGGTGAATGGGAAACTCGAGACGTTAAACTCCTCCCTTATCGACAGCACGTGAATATTCTTGGCAAGCGATTTGCATCGATAGAGTTCGGGTATATCCCACGATGTCACAATGAACTAGCTGACGCACTTGCCACTTTAGCTTCAATGCTACCTTATCCGGGCAACGCCCATGTCAATCCCTTGGAAATTCAAATCAGGGGAAAGCCACGGTTATTGCAATGCAATCGAAGAAGGACCGAGCGTCAAGCCATGGTATTACGATATCGGGAGATTTCTGAAAACGCAAGAATACCCAGAACATGCTACTGGAGATCAAAAGAGGACCATTAGGAGACATGCAGGTGGTTTCTTTTTGAGCGGCGAGGTCATGTACAAAAGAACCCCGGATCTTAACCTTTTAAGGTGTGTTGATGCCGAAGAAGCAGGAAGAATCATGCACGAAGTACATGCGGGAGTATGCGGGCCTCATATGAATGGGTATGTCTTAGCCAAGAAAATCCTTCGAGCAGGATATTATTGGATGACCATGGAAAAAGATTGTTTCGGTTTTGTCCGAAAATGCCATCAATGTCAGGTACATGGAGATCTGATTCATGCACCTCCAACTGAGTTGCATCCTATGTCAGCGCCGTGGCCATTTGTCGCTTGGGGAATGGATGTCATCGGCCCGATTGAGCCGAAAGCCTCGAATGGACACCGATTCATACTAGTGGCTATCGATTACTTCACGAAATGGGTCGAAGCCATCACTCTCAAATCAGTCACTAAGAAAGCTGTGGTGGATTTTGTACACTCAAATCTTATCTGTCGTTTTGGTATACCCGCAACTATCATCACGGACAATGCTGCGAATTTGAATAGTCATTTGATGGAAGAAATATGCGAGCAATTCAAAATAACGCATAGGAACTCCACCCCTTATCGGCCCAAAGCCAATGGTGCCGTGGAAGCAGCAAACAAAAACATTAAGAAGATTTTGAGAAAGACGATCCAAAGTTCTAGACAATGGCATGAACAATTACCGTTTGCTTTACTGGGATACCGTACTACAGTACGCACATCGGTGGGAGCAACTCCATACCTGCTAGTCTATGGAACGGAGGCTGTGATACCGGCGGAGGTAGAAATTCCTTCACTTCGTACAATTGTTGAAGCAGAGATTGAAGATAGCGAGTGGGTTAAGACTCGTTTGGAACAATTAACTTTGATCGATGAAAAGCGAATGGCTGCGGTCTGTCATGGACAACTGTACCAACAAAGAATGGCTCGTGCTTACAACAAGAAAGTACGACCGAGAAATTTTGAAGTAGGTCGGTTGGTTTTAAGACGCATTCTTCCACATCATGAGGAAGCGAAAGCAAAATTCGCTCCTAATTGGAAAGGACCATACATCATCAGGAAGATACTGCCAAGAGGAGCATTATACTTGGGAGACATGGAAGGAAAAGATCCTGAGACGGTTGTGAATGCAGATGTTGTGAAAAGGTATTATGTCTGAACTTGCTTCAATGAGGTCCTCGCAAGTCGAAATGATTGAAGGCTTTTATTCCCGCTACCCAAACACTACCAACCCTTTTTGTAAACCATTTGAGCCGGTTACCTTTCTTTGGCTACCCTCCTTGGAATCCAAACCAAAAAAAAAAAAAAAAAAAAAAAACAACAACAACAAATTTCTTGAACTACGTTCTGACTTGATTCCCAAAGGATACGTAGGCAACCTCTCCCTGAGGTTCAGTCACACCAAATCAAAAATCTCGGTTTCCCCAAAAATGAAGCTGGGGCAGATGATATTTTTGATTCGGTTTAAGATCCGTCAAGATGATTCCAAAGTTGTAATTTTGTTTACAATTCTTGTTACCCGAACCGAGTACAATTCCTTCAAGATCGATTGGAAGTTGTGAAAACATCATTGTTACGATCCGGGGTTCCTGGAATGAAAAGAAATAAAATGAGAGAGTCTTATTGGTGAAAACCTTCGGGCACCATAAGACGATGGAAGTAGATAAATAAAATGAGAGAGTCTTATTGGTGAAAACCTTCGGGCACCATAAGACGATGGAAGTAGAGAAATACAAAATGAGAGAGCTCGTTGGTAAAAACACGCAAACAGTGCTATCTGGCGATGGTGAGAAGAGAAATGAGAGAGGTCGATTGGCGAAAACCCGCAAAAGGGCGCTATCAACCGAAAAGTTTGTTTCACCACGAGAGGTCCTGGCACGGCTCCTTAGCTCGGAAATATAGACCCGTTTTGGTTCATAAGAAAATGGGAGTTTTGTGACGATCAAGCATCTAGTCCGAGGAGCATGTCATGTTGGTTAAAGTCAGCATATACCTCAGAATAAGTCCTTCTTTTCTCCCTCGAAAGGGACTCCTCTATCTTTGATACGTTTTTCCATTCTTTGATTCATTCTTCTTCTTTGAATCCCTTTCGGTTTAATTTTAATTCTGAAAATATTACAAAGGAAGGTGACGGGACCAGTTTTACAGGACTCCGCCTGGTAAAGAAGAAAAGAAAAACAGCCTCAGTGGTGTATTGTTACAATCCACGATTGGATCGTAATGATCGATTGTTTCCAAAGGAAAAGAGTTTTAGAAAGGAAACGGAAATCAAAGGCTAAGGTCTTAGAAGAGACGGAATAAGGCAGAAGGATAGAACCTACACGGAAAATCCCCATGGAATTCCGGGAATGAACCCGGTCAGTTCGAAAGGAAGTCATCCCAAAGACAATTGGTAACAAACTTCTCAATGGAAATGGGGAAACGATCAAGCAATGAAGATAACCAAGGCCGCAAAGCCAACCACTTTTTCAACTGATAAAATGTTCTTTGTTGAAAGCAGGTCTGTTTAATTGTGCAAGAAGAAGGTACCACTCGAAGAAGTGAAATACGCAAGCTTTGAAATGGCTTTGGAACAAGGAAAACACATAAAAAGGTAAGTTTCTTTTTAGAGATTTATCCTATGCATTTGTTGATGTTTAAAAAGAACGCCTAAAAGAAGGCCAAAAAAAGTGAAAGAAAAGAAAATGAAAACTCCGAAAAAGAGAATCAAATCGTATCGGTCCAATATCTGTTTGGACCCGGTCAGCAAAAAACCGAGGGTCTTTCAGACGGAAAGCCGTGAAACTTTTATCCCGGTCGAGAAAACCGAGGATCTCCCGGTCGAGAAAGCTGCGGAGCCATTTACTTTTACCCGGCCAAAAACCGAGGATGCGACGGCCAAAAAACCGTTAGATATTGTTTGAATTCGACCGGAAAGCCGTGAAACTTTTATCCGGTCGTGAAACCGAGGATCTCCCCGGTCGAAAACGTGGAGCCATTTACTTTTACCCGGCCAAAAACCGAGGATCCTGACGGCCAAAAAACCGTTAGATATTGTTTGAATTCGGCCAGAAAGCCGTGAAACTTTTATCCCCGGTCAGAAAAACCGAGGATCTCCCGGTCGAAAAGCTGCGGAGCCATTTACTTTTACCCGGCCAAAAACCGAGGATGCGACGGCCAAAAAACCGTTAGATATTGTTTGAATTCGACCGGAAAGCCGTGAAACTTTTATCCGGTCGAAAGCGAGGATCTCCCGGTCAGAAAGCTGCAGAGCCATTTACTTTACCCGACCAAAAAACCGAGGATCGACGGCCAAAAAACCGTTAGATGTTGTTTGAATTCGGGCGAAAGCCAGTGAAACTTTTATCCGGTCGAAAAACCGAGGATCTCCCGGTCGAAAAGCTGCGGAGCCATTTACTTTAACCCGACCAAAAACCGAGGATCGACGACCAAAAAACCGTTAGATATTGTTTGAATTCCGACCGGAAAGCCGTGAAACTTTTATCCCGGTCAGAAAACCGAGGATCTCCCGGTCAGAAAACTGCGGAGCCATTTACTTTTACCCGGCCAAAAAACCGAGGATGCGACGGCCAAAAAACCGTTAGATATTGTTTGAATTCGACGGAAAGCCGCGAAACGTTTCTTCCCGGTCGAAAACCGAGGATCTCCCGGTCGAAAAGCTGCGGAGCCATTTATTTTTACCCGGCCAAAAAACCGAGGATCCTGACGGCCGAAAATCGTTAGATATTGTTTGAATTCCGGCCGGAAAGCCGTGAAACTCTTCTACAAAATCCCGGCCAGAAAGCCGTTTGAACCTTTGTGAAACCATGACTTTCTTACCCAATACCAAAGAGTCTTTTAATCACTTTATGTGTCACAACTAACTCACGAAATTTTCCTAGCAAAACTGGGGCAGAAAAATTTCGTTCGTTTGTTTGTTTTGTTGTCTAAATAGGTTTGACCTCGGGATGCAAGGATCGAGATAACCTACAAATGGAACATCAATCCGGAGTGAAGAAAAGAAGAAAAGAACCGAGAGAAAAGATTTCAAACGTTGGAGTAAACAAAGGCGCGGATTGCTCAGAAAATGATTGAAGTAACAAGCTCCGCCGACTCCGTTTCACTCAATGTTACGGAAATAAACGAGCACGTACAGCTTGTGGAGCATCAAGATTCAGATCGAGGTCTACAGCAAATCAGCTAAGATTCGAGATCAAGTTTTCAAGAGAATCATAGATAGGAATCTTGTAACTCATAGTTTGATAGCATAGCTAGTTCAGCTTTAATTTCTTTTGGTGTAATAAGGAGATCAGTAAGCAGTAAGCAGCAACATGCAGCAACGATAGCAACAGTAACAACAAAGTGTCAGTCCACGGTAGTCCCAGCTACCAAAACTTCCCGAACTACATTGACCTGATTCCTGTTTAGCCCGGGATATGTAGGAGGCCTCCGAAGCAAAGGCTCGGTCAAACTCTTTCAAAATGCTTCCCACGGAGTATTCAAACGGGCAAAAATCGCTCGTATTTGCTCATTTATCTTTGCACGAAAAACTCTTCGTGGTTTTCGCGCAAAGAGGCATGCATTGTGAGCACGTGATTTTTGCCTAACATGAATTACTCCCACAAAATCAAAACAAAAATTGTCTATTTTTATGGTGTGTATTTTTGTGAATTTTTGTGTTATTTTTGGTATTTGTTTGCATTTGTGTATACGTGATTATATGTGTTTAAATTAATAAACAAATAAAAAAAAAATTACATTGCATGTGTATATAAAATTCATGTTTACAATTTAGAGCAATTAAGTTTGTTTACGAAAAAACGAAAATCACAAAAAAAAAAAAAGAAATAATTCATCTTTTACATTTTTTAGCATTTAAATGCCTAATTGTGTGACTTATATTTAATTGATGTTTTAATTGATTGTGTTAATTGTTAATATAACTTAATTAGTATTTCTTATAATTTAATTGATTTTGTAGTGTAATTAGAATTTTTGTTTTAATAAATTGAGAATTAAAATTAAAAGAGAAGAGAAAAGGAAATAATTGAGAGAAGAAATCAAATTTGGGCCAAAAATTCAATTTAATTCGAGGCCCAATAGCACCCAAACTCCCCAGCCCATCCGGGTAGCCCATTTTTAAAGCCACCCTTTTGATCTTAGCCGTTGATCATTGTGATCTAACGGCTGAGATTAAAGGGGTAATTTTAAACCCCAAAACCCTTAACCTTCAACCAAACAGCCCTTTTTCTTTAACTCTTCTTCACCTGCGATTCCCGGCCGCCTCCCGCCACCGTGAACCGCCGGCCGGAAATCGCCTCCGCCGGCGGTTGCGTTCCAAACACCACCATTTTTACACCGTAGCTTCCCCTTCTCCCCCTCAACACGAATCCGGCAACCATTAGTCTCGAATCGTTCCCAAACGTTTCGAATATTAGATCGAAAATTGCCGGAAAATCGAAAATCATCCCGAATCACTCCAACTTCACACCATAGCATCCCCTAGCCTCGCTCACACCCAAACGACCTTTGATTTCATTCAAATCCAGCCCGAAACCATGAAGCCCCAAATCGAGACTTCAAGAACCCTAAAATCTAAATTTGGGCCGCCGGGTTCGATTTGAAGAAATTGGGATTAGAATAGATTTTAATTGAGATGTTTTCAGTTGAAAACATTTCAATTAAAATCCATTTTGATTCCCAAAGTCCAAATTTAAGTCAAGAACCGAGAATTCTCTCCAAAGTGGCCGATTTTGATTTCTCTTTGAGGTAATGTTCATGTTTACCGTTTATTTCAATTTGCTTTTGTATTTGTTGATTGGATTCTTCTTGATGTTTGTCGGCCGTCTCTATTTTTCTTCATCTCTTGGGACCTTTTATTTGGTCGATTTGTTAGTTGTTATTCTTCGCTGTTTAACGGGTAATTGTGAATCGAATTCGATTCGTTGTTAATATCGTTAAGTTGTTTGATATTGAAATTATAACATGCTGTCCGAAATTGTGTAGTCATTGCTTGTCGGATTTGTTTGTCGATTACGCATATCGTAATCGGCTAATCGAATGATATAGAATATGTGTTCGCGTCGATTAGCGTCGTCGATTAGTTAGCTTCATTTTTTTTCTTTTCTCTTCTTTGGCCGAGAACATGTTTTAGTGAATTGTCAATTCTAAAGTTCTGTTTTGTCTATTTGATTACCAATGTTGTTGAATACAGGTTCGCGTCGATTAGCGTCGTTGAACATTTAGTTTCGTATTTGCTTCATTTTTTCTTCTTTTCTCTCGGCTTTGAGTGTTATAATTTGTTGAATTTGTTTGTCGGCTTTTTGTTGTCGATCATACATGTTGTGATTCGACTTAACGAATGTCGTCGTTTCAATTCGCAAATTTGTTGTTTGAAATTCCGGGCAGTGGTTCACTGTTTTGCTTGATTTAAAATTTTTCGGTTTGTTGTTTGTTCAGAGTGTTGAGTTAATTGCTGGATTGTTTATTTTGAACCATTGTTGATTCTAAATTAGGTTGTGAATTGGATATAGTTGTTAGTCCATTTAAGTAGCCCTAAAATCAACCTTTAAAGTGCAATACACATGGAAATGAGTTGTTAAAACTTGTTGGACAGCAGTGTATTTCATTAGTTTGCACCTTTAGGATTTGATTAATTATAAATCCCACCTTTAGACAAATCGGGGTGGAATAATCAGAGAATGTGAGGATAATAATGAGTATTTTCAGCTTTGTTGAGTGCTTGGTCAGTTGTTAGAATCAGGATACACATGAGAGGGAATATACAATTGAAAAAGGTTTGAAAAAGGGGAATAATAGGGGCTGGACAGATATGAAACTGAAAAAAAGGAAGGGCTGTTAGTTGGGATCTGTAGGCTATAAAACACTGTTTTGACACACACACTTAAACACACAAAAAAAACACAACAGAGAGCACACTGTTTTGAGACACAAAAACATACAGAGAGAACCATTTTTGAAAAAACAGGATATACTCTCAAACATACTCTCTGGCAGTATACATTCATTCACACACATACAGAGAGATTCAACAAAAAGACACTCTCTGGAAAACACCGGAAACACACACTCACTGGCAGAACACTCACATTTAGAATTCCAAGTCGATTTTGAAACCATTATGTGAATTTTTGGTGGCTGTTTTGATGCTGTTTTGGATTTGATTATCATTCAATCTTTGGTTAGCTGAGTTGGTTGGGGTTTCTTCCGTTTGAAAGTGTTGGTTGATGCTAGTTGCTGTTGGTGTTGCTGTTTTCTGTTAGCTGTTACTGTCGGAATACTGCGATTGACCTTTTCTTCATCCTTTGAATTCCTATTTTCAGGTACATAATTTGGATTTCGTTGTTGATATTAGACTTGAATTAATCTGGAAATAAGAATGTCCTGCTGACTTCACGCATTGGATCATTGTCTGTTAGCTTCAAATTTAGATTAAATCTTCTATATGTGTATATTAGCTTTTGTAAAGCATATTTGGATAACTAGAACCGCTACATGCTTTGATTTAAATCATGGGTTGAAATTAAGTCGCCGTTTTTGATTAGCATGTAAATCTATTTAATTTTAGTGCTATGTTGGAATCATTGTCACATGTTTGTAACAAACTAAATTTTAAATAGAGTTTGAGTTAGTTTTGCAATAAGCATGCTTTTATAAGTTTTGTAGCAACACTGGTTCGTAGTAAAACTTTAGTGTTGGGACAAATTTAATTCCCTCAAAAGCCTGTAATAATAGTGGTGGTTTCAAAGACAAAACTTTAGAGTTAACTTGGCAATTCGTGAGTAAGTATCAACTGTCCTAATTTTACGAGTCACGCGCAAATAAATTCTCGATCTAGTTCGGCATTAGAGTTCAAAAGAATGTGTTAAAATCAGGATGTATACACTCGTATCTCGATTAAGAGCTTTTATTTGAACCAAATGCAGTCTTTTTAAGAGCTTTTTATTTGGCCCTAAGAAAATAAGTCATGGAATAAGGAATTATTTTGCATATGTTTAAATTAGAAAAAATGACAAAATTGTGCGTCTTTACATAAATTGAATTCTTGTTTAATCTAGAAATCAATCCTTTTTTTTTTGTTTTTGATAGTTTCAAAGTAATCCGGGTACCCTTTTATTTCACCTATTTGTCAAAATCCGAGCCTATGTTGTAATTAATCTTTCTTTTGGTATGGTTTCAAATTAACAGAGCGGTTTAAAGTTTAAATTAGAGCATATAATTTATAAGCATGTAAAAATCAGGTATTGTTTAGCCATTTATAATAATTGAAGCGACCGTGCTAGAACCACGGGATCCGGGGGTGCCTAACACCTTCCCTCGGGTCAACAGAATTCCTTACTTAGAATTTCTGGTTCGCAGACTTCATTTGGAAAGTCGAAAAATTTCCTCGATTCGGGATTCAAATAAATCGGTGACTTGGGACACCATAATTTATTCCAAGTGGCGACTCTAAAATAAATAAAATAATCCCGTTTCGAACATTGTCACTTAAATTGGAAAAAACTCCCCTCGCGCTCCTACCCCCGGGTAGCGGGCGCGCCAAAAGGAGGTGTGACACTATTGACCAGATGTATTTCTTTATTGAATATTCTATTCCATGGATTTGTAAATGGATACCAGAAGTGGGATATACTTCCCCTGAAGAACAAATTCCATGCCTATACCGAGTCTATTATACCAATTTCTGGGACAAGTTGATGAAGACAGATCCCCAGACAAAAACGCTTTATGGCACCGAATTAATTAATCAGATTAAAAATTCAGTTGCTGAATACAAGATAAAGCCGAAGAAATTGGTAGCTCACAATTCAGTAACTCATATTGCCAGGAGAATCTCCGTACAAGAAGGCGATAGGGAGGAAATGATCAGAAATTATTTAAAAGAGGTAGAGCAAAGTCTGTTAAAAAACCTCTCCCAAATTGATAAATCAGATTCTTCAATGAGAAGTAATTCCAGTACTGGAGATATGCCAGATACGGATTTAGAGGAGTCGCAAAGACCAGAAACACCTTCTTCTATAACAGAAGAAAAAATTCTTCAAATAGAACAATACCTACAAGCACAGAAAGGGAAGGACAAGATGTAATAATAATCTTGTTGAAAAATTGTCCGCTTTATTTGTTTTATTCTTATCAGCAGACAAAATAATTGGCTGCTTTTTGTAAGGGCCCGGATGTGGGACCCATAGAGATTCCTTTTGTTCCCCAGGTCCGTCTATATAAGGACCACTCCCTTATTCATTTGGAGCAAGCCAAGTTTTTGGCAATCTCTCTAATCTCTCTCTCCTCTCTCATCTCTCTCTTGTAACATATTCTCTCAAATAAATAAAAGTTTGTGTTTATATTATCCGGTGTCTTCTGGTGACATCATCGGCATTTCCGATCGGGTACTATTCTGATCTCCATTCTTCTTCATCTTTTTCTGATGATAGTCGGAACTATTTCCGGCTAAGTTTGTTCATATCTATGTTGAAACTCCGGTAACTACAGTAAGTATATCATGATTCTATCTAGACTCAATCATAATATTATGAGTAGGTTATCATAAATCTCAGCCTTATATCCTTTAATTTAAGAGTTGACTTGGTTCAAAGGTGGTGGAACAGTCAATTCCGGCACCATCTACAGTATAACGAGCAGTGGTGTATTGTAAGTCCCCGCTTAGCTGTGTTGCATTTAGGGGCAATAATTGATACCACGGTTAGAACTGTTATTACTGTAGATGATATCGGAAAACGGACTGGCCCCATGCTTTGGTAATGGCTTCTAGTCTTCCATACAGTCGACCTAAATTAAAAGAATAAAGCTAGATTTAAATAACCAACTAAAATATTTTGATGAAATCAATACTTTGTATCCTAGTCTAGATGGCCGTGCGGACTACCGCCAGCCTTGTAGATCTTGGATCGAAATAAAAAAATATTTAAAAATAAAATGTAGTATCAAGTTCTTTTTTTATTATAGAATATTGAATATTGTTTATAAGATTTCCTTTATACAAAATTATGTAAGAATAATCTGAAAAATATTAGACAATTAATTTGGGATTTTTTATTACATATTATGCAACATAAGAATTATCATTATGCAGGATTGTACGTTTCCCTCTATGATTAAAGTTAATTGGGTACTTCATGTGTATTAAATAAAGAATTCAACATAATATAAATTTTAAAATACATAAATATTAAATTACTATTTAAAAAAAATCTCGACAAATAATTATGGTAAAGAAAGTTATATTACACCCTAGAGTATCTCAATCATATAAAATAAAACTAGAAAACGATTGTAATGCTTCTTTAATATCAATTTGATTAGTATTTTAGAGTGATTGAAAAATAATTTTGTTTTTAGTAAATTATTCAGGTATGTCATTGAACTAGAATAAAATATAAATTTCTTGTAAAAATTTTGGGTAATTAAAAAATACGATTATTATTTCACAGAAAAAAAATCGTCAACTATTTGAAAATAAAATAAATATGTTTTATTATTCAAATTTTGATTAATATAAGAAGAAAAATCAACACATTAACACAATTGAAAATACAAAAGAGTAGAAGCATATATATTCAATTTAAACAATGAAAAAAATACATCATGAATTATTTTTCAATTGACTTTTCAATCATTTTTTACCATCAATTTTTATGTTTGGTGGTGCATAATTATTTTTTTAAATAGATATGTGTAGAACCCACGTAGAAATACTCTATATTGTACTTGAAGTATTGTATAATCTTTGTACAATAAAGTGTCGTATTCGACAAGTATAACAAAGTGATATAGTAATACGATTTCATAAAAATTAAAATACACATAACGTAATAGATTAAAAAAAATACAAAGGTAAATGTGATTCTATACATTATTACACAAATGTCTGTTTTCTTTTTTTTTTTCCTAAAAACGAATAAAGTGTGTAATTAGCAATAAATCAAAAAATATTATAAAAAAAAATAAGAAAAAGGAGCAACAATTGGGCTTGTGCATCGCACATGTATGTCATCTAGTATTCTTGAGATGCGTAATTTGAATGTTGACCAAGAAAAAAAATGAAAATACCATATGAAAGTTGAAGACAGTAATCAACATGACGGTGACAAATTTATCCGTTCATGAATTATTAAAGGGTTTTAAGACAGATTTAGATCAAGCTGAATATACACAAATAACTCGACAGAATATTGATTCTGACCAAGTTTTAGTCGAAAACTAACTTGCTTATTACGTGCAACTTAGCTACCAAGAACCACGCCAATAATATCATTTTCCCTTGGGCTCTCTAAAAACTTGTCGCACTAAGGGCATTGTTGTAAATTAGAAGAGGACATTAACCATCTTTAGAGAAAGCAGAATGGAAGACAATGAATATTCATAAACCATACATACCGTCTGCCAAATCTAACCCATTTCATAAGGCTACTTTTTGCGGTAAATCTCTCAAAGTCGCACACTTTTTTGATCAATTCTTCACATGGTCTTGCAGCAGTACCGCAGTACCCATTCAAGTAATGCCCTTTCATTTCACATGTTTAGCAGCTTACACACAAGTTGGTCAATTCAGGCACTCAATTTCTGGCTCATGTGCGAAAAAAATAAAATTCTCGGCGGTGAAGTTTAATTACGACCAAAACTGTAACCAAGTCCTTGGTACTTTTGGGGAAAACTAACAATAAAAAATTATTAAAAAAAGAATAAGCTGGTCAACACTCTTGAAAATTTACTTCAGAGGTGCCAAGCAAACAATCAACACCTAATGCACAGACTTGGCCTGACTAAGATTTCTAGTTCTAGAAAGCTCTCAAAATATATACAAATGAAAAACTTCACGCTGACATTTTAAAGTGACTACATAAAATTTAGAGATACACTGCCTGGCTACCTTATGTACATGATCCAAGCCGTCTGAAATGATAAGTTTGAGATCTGATATCAGAGTACGAGTCTCCCCTTTCTCCTGTTTAGGGAAAGCTTGGCGTGTGGCTTCCGACCCATGGTAATATTATGCTTCTAAATCCCGAACCTACCCTAGAAGAACCAGAAACAATACCCAGTTCAATACACATGTATGCCACCTATCCAATAGAATCTTCCTGGGTGGCTTCATCATCTTCTTCCATTGCATCCTCATTCACTTTCTCACCGTCAACTGTCTCTGCGTCAGATGCTGCTTCAGTATTCATTATGTTATCCTCATCGTCAGTGCAACTTTCTGTAGCAGAATCAGAAGCGCCTCCTTCATTTCGTCCTTCATCACAATCACTACCAACTGCATGACTGAATTGCTCCTTCAAATCAGGAGCAACAATTCCAATCATCTCGCTCAGTGCTTTACGATCATTATCCCATCTAGAAGGAGCTTTGGAAGTAGATGTAGCGCATTGACTCTCACCCCCTGGAGCCCCTGAATCTTGTAAAGCTGCAGGACATGCATCGTTGTCTTTACTCTTAGGAGTATCATTCTCACCATGGACAGAAGGAGCCGTGCTGCACGCCCAGCTCCCAGCTACCTCTGAAGCCAAAAGATCAGCTGTCCTGATGGTTCCTTCAGCTTCAGTATCTTCAATCACGTTATCATCCTCGGCGAGATTATTTTCTGGGGAAGGAGGCATACTCTCATCACAAATTGCAGGATTTTGCAACTGAGCTTCTTTCGCTGGAGTTCCATCATCCAGCTGCATTGTGTTCCCAGCTAAAGCACAAAACTTGTTTAAATCTATATTCCTTTCACCATTGATTCCCAAGCTCTCAGTCTCTTGCACATGTTCCGTTCCAACAAGGTCACCCTCCATATTGGCTGCTACACCAGCAGTATCACTTTCAGGGACTAGCTCAGTTCCCACAGCATCTCCCTCAATGGGTGCTGTCCCAACACCATCGACTTCAGAACCAAATCCACCCTTCACCTCACATTCAGCACCAGCAAATTCCACCTCCTGCGTGTCTTGTCCCCCTTCTTCACTTCTGTTATTGCAATCATGCTTCTCTGTGGCACTTGCCTCATCACTTGATAACTCAAATAATTCCCTGACGCGTCTTGTGTTGGCAGCACTGCAGCCAGCTCCAGTCACATTGTGACTTCCATCTCCTACTTCTTTCTTTCTTACTAGGGATCCATTCATGTTCCCATTGTATGCATTAAGGTCAATATCGACAGAGGTATTCTCATAATTTTCCTCATCTTCTAATGTCCTCTGCATTGCCTTTAATTGCTCTTGCTGCTTCGCAAACAAAACTGAGATCTCCTCGGTAGTAGAATAGAAAGCCCGGAGTTGTGTTTCTCTGCATAGCAACCATGTAACCACCAGCATAAGTGGAGAGAGGCAAATGCCAGAAAATGAAAGGCGTCTCCAACTAATATATAAAGAGGAATATAAAAGCTCAGCACAGTACTGTATAAATCATATGTACATGCTCTCGGTAAAATGATACACGTAATATCTTGTATGGTATAAATAATTCTGTTTGTAGACTTCTTTCTTTAATCTTTTCTTTGATTTGGCACCGGGTGTCCGAGTCTCTTCGAGGCCCGACTAATCCCGGGGGTGCACAGGCCCTCGGCAAGGAGTTTCCCGCAAGTGCACCACGGTTAATTCAGGTTTTACCCAGTCCGATAGCCCTCAGAAATTGTTTGCACCCGGTGGGTTTCGAACTTGAGACCTTGAAAGGGAGCAAACCCCAAGGCTCAAGTCAATTGCCACCAGGCGTTGAGGGTTTGTAGACTTCTTTCTTTAATCAAACGAACTTCTCCATTTAGATACACAAGATTTAAAAAGAGTGTTCTTAACAAACAGTAAAAGATAAAATAAGAAATATCCTACATTTCTTCAAATTGGTAAACCTAATTAACATTAGTACCAGCCATACAGTTCACATCTTACCGCAGCATTATTCTTTCTCTAGCGCCTTTCAGTCTGCGCCTCTCAAAATCAAGATCCCGCATTGCAGCACTGATCTCTAGTTCAAGAGCAGAAACTTTGGCCCACGCCTCTTCCCGAGCTGCCTGCTACCGACAGCAAAAGAATTGATAGAAAGAACAAAAGAAAAGAAAGAAAAGATCAGAGTTCATATTTGACATTCTTTCCTGCACATACATGTAATAATTTGAAGAGCAAATACAGATCCACTTCCAGCAAGGCACGGGACAGCTTTCATTTCTTCCCATTATCAAACATAAGTATGAAAATATCATACAAAAGAATAGTCTTTTATCTTTGATCGCTTTTGGTGCACTCATATAGCCCCTACTCGTATAGAAGACTGGGCGTCTTTTGTAGAGAATCATGTTTTGATGTAAATTCTCTACTTTTTGGTATACTTCTTGAATACGTGAGTTTTTTTGCCCTTTTGATTAATACAATTTACCTTACAAAAACAAATATCATACAAAAAGAGAAGTAAGCTATCTTATCTTTCCTTTCCACATCCAAGGAGCTCAATCGAGTAGCGAACAAAAAACAAATATCATACAAAAAGAGAAGTAAGCTATCTTATCTTTCCTTTCCACATCCAAGGAGCTCAATCGAGTAGCGAACAAACGGGAATATCTCAAGATCCAAATTCAATAATTAATGCCAGAAATTCGTATGGTCATCCTACCTTTTCACTTTCAAGCTCTTTGCTCAACATTTTCCTCTCATGCTCAAGTTCCTCTATTCTCTATGAAAAATTAGATGCAAGATGTCAGCTTCTCAAGCAAGGAACTGAAAGGGAATTGATATCTTGACAACAGATGTTTACTTTTTTCCTACAGGCAGAAGATAATTGCTCCTCACGAATTTGAGCATCAAGCTGACGAACTTTGTTGTCAGAAATAACCAATTTCTGCCTGGTGTCTTCCTGTTACAAGCTAATGAATTAGGAGCCAAGGTGGCTTACAGTAAGTAAAAGGTAGGTTAGACAATATTACCAACTTGGATCTCAAAGTCTCCACCAGTGAACAACTTTCCTTCTCTGACTCCTGCCATTATGAGCTGAATGAGAAAGAGCAATGGGACGTTCTAAAACTCTCTTGCATAGTAGAGGTTAATTTCTACCTGAAGCTTATTAATAATTTCTTGCTGCTCTTTTTCTCGTCTGACAGCAGATTCTGAGAGCCGTTTTATTTCCTCCTGGGCTTCAGCCTGCACTCTCTGTATAGAGGTTTTTAGATCCAAAGCAGCCTTTTCACGTTCTTCTTTCCTCTGTTCACGCTCCTCGTCAAGCAAAGCTTTCAGTTCTGAAATTGAAACTTTCTGGCTGAAAAAGCAAACACCACTTCAAACTTTTAACTCACTCTTCCTAAAAATGATCTTAAGCTAATTCAGAAGGCAGTGTGTGCCAAAGAATAAACACCAGGATATTGACAATAAAGTAGTCTTTGCAAGGAGGAGGAGTTAAACAATAATGAACTTGGGATTTTCGAGCTTATTTACTAGTAGAGGAAGTGGACAAGAAAAACGAGAAAGCACAATGTCATTCATGATTCCTCATAATTAAATCAATGGCACACTAGAGCCATTACCTGCTTATTATTTCATTGGCTTCAACACAGGATTGCTCAGATGCACTAAGTCTTTCATTAAGGTCTTCCAAAGCATGATTCTGCTCTGCAGATATTCTATTTGATTCAACTAAGTCCTTTTCTTTGGCTTCCAATGACTGCTGCAATTCTTTGAGTTCTTCAAGGTACGGTTTAGAAACCGATTCCCTCAATTCTTTCATTTCCTGCAAGACAAAGGAAAGCTTACTGAGACAGGTGGAGGGATAGAATCTGTCAACCAATAAGTAATGGGACAAAAACCATAAGACAACACAAGAAACAGGAGTCAATCAGGGAAGATTGATCAATTTCCATTTACTCACACCGACAGATAGACCACCATGTCAAGGTTTATTATAACATCCTCCCACCTACCTCCACATACCTAGCATCTTTGATCATCAGAATTGGATATACTGGAATCCGACAGATTTAAAGGTAAATATTATTCAAATTATCGAAAGTTTCAGACACCGCACAGCTCTCTAGAATAAATAGTTTGCAGCAGAGAATATCAGCTTCTCTGTAGGTCACACTGCACTTTCAAAAACAGACAGACTCTGAAGAAAACAGTATTTTGTCTGGTCCTACTTCTAATCTCTGATACTACATACTAGTATAGATCATTTCACCCTATAAAAGATGAAAGGATTTGTAAAGCAAATGTTATTCAATCAAAAAGTGCAAGATCTTAGAAACAAAAATATTACTTAACATTCCAAAGGTGCAAAAATTTGAAACTGCAGCGAAAGCAAAAAGATTTTAAAGAAAAAGAAAATATAATTCACACCTTAAAATGTTTCTTACACAGCTTCTGTCTCGAATGACTGTCTTCTTCATGGTACATAAAGCTTTTCTTAGGCATATTTAACTATTCTTTTCTAAAATGAGAAAAGTCATGGCGTATTAGGAGAGATTTAGTTTTATATCTTATGATGCTACTACATTAGCAAAGAAGCAAAATTTCAGAAGCCTTCTAGTTAAAGTTGTGTACACAGTTGGAAGGTGTTGACCTAACAAGCATAGGCAAACACTGAGTTTTCTGTCCCGTCTATCTAAAGTTTTTAGTAGTACAACTAGTTATGTTCAGAATAAAGCATTTCAAAATGGTTGTGTATTCTGAAAATTGTATGAGTATACATACCATCTCATGGCGGTCCACAGCAGCACGGTTTTCAGTGCGCAAGGAATCAATAGTTGCGACATGACTTTCCAGTTGCTTCCGCAGTTCCTAAAAGAGTACCACATCCGAAATCACAGAAAGGTAGAATAGCAGTAAAAAACGACCTTGAAAGACTGCAAAAGGAAAACTGATTTCTTTGATTAATGAGAATGCAAAACTACCGTGTTTGACCGCTGCAGGCTACGAAAGTCATCCAGAGAAATGGGACCTTCAGAAGTGCCAATTCCAATTCCCTTGAATCTTTTGCTTTCTGAACCATATTCCTCTTAACCAGCAAAGACAAAAGCAAGTTAATAAAGCTACTTTTGCCCAGCTTATCAATAATAGAAAACAAAACACAGTAACAGATATTAAAGTACAACATTAAACATATCATAATGATAGGTATCAACCCTTTGATACTTAATGTAAATCGAATTTATAAAAAACAACTAAATGTGATGATTGATCATTAGAATTCAACCAAAAAAGTTTAGGAAAATGTTGCATCAGAAACTAGCAAATTCGCACATTCAAAAAAGACCGCTCATCTATTTCTGCATCCTCTGCGATGGTTCACTGAAAACAAAGTCTTCAGGAAGAAGTCGAGAGATCATGTTTCCAAATACACTGTGTGATAAGTAGTTGGCAAGAATATGAATCATATTCCAAATAAATTAAACAAGTTTGGGCCGAGATGAGTGGGTATCCTTCAGTTTTCTAATAAATGCATAAGCATTCTTTATTCTTTAGCTACATCAACATGCATTGAGTCAAAAAACAGAGTTATCAAAGGTGAAAGAAAGGCGAAGAAATGCACTAAGGTATGCTAGAGCTCAAATTGCAAAGCACTATTAAAGCATGCAATTTAGATCAGAAATGTGCAGATGAAGAAAAATTTAAACAAAACATAAATGCAATGCAAGTTAAAACAACTGCAATAAAAAACAACACTCTGAAAAAAGAAATTCTAAAAAATGCAATTAAAGTAAATATCATGTCAGTCAAGTTCAAAAAACATAAATTTCTTATTCAGATGCAATTATAAATTTCTCATTTGCCTTTAATGATTAATTTCTTATGCTAAATTCCCACTTTCATACTTGTAAGTTCTGATCACATAACATATTTATCTATAACTTTCCCCACCAATTGTTATAACATACCAATACCAGATTTTTTTAATTTTTTATTTCCATTCTCCTCGATTGGGAGCTCATGCGGCACCTTGGTGTACATCATAGTGCTTTGTTGCCTGTATTAAACTGTTGCTAATTGAGGTAAAGCATAGGTTGCACTATACCTCGTTTCAGGGCTTAAGAGCCTCATGTGTGATTTTCAACAGCACCTCTCAAAAGTCCACTTCAGGACCAAAGCCATGAAAACAAGGTGACAAACCAGATAACAATGAACTAGAAAGCATTGAGTAGATGAAATGCCATACACTTACAGCACACAAAATTAGATGAAATGCTCCAAAATGACAATACGATGAAGGCACAATCATTGAGAAAATCTACCTGCTTTTCTCTTTTGAATAGCAGCATCAGCTGAAGAAACAGATATGAGAACTTCTCGGAACACAAAGGCAAATGAAAGTTCTGCAAACATTACAGGGAAAAAGATATTTTACTAAGTATCATCATTTTTGTAAAAGAATATCATGCAATAAAAACCAAACAAAATTTCCGCAACCAATCATAGCACAGAGAAATTTATGTTTTTTTTGTTAAAATAAAATTTTATTCACAAATAAAAAAGCTAGGTTCTATCTCAAATAAATAACAAGAGATAATCTTTTTTCTTTTACCCATTAATATCCCCAGAGTGGTGAGGATGGAGATTATGATGTTATCGTGGTAGAGAATTTTAACCTGAAGATACAATGTCAAGGGGGAGGGAAGGGGGAGAGGGAGGGAGTATGATTACTGTAGAGTGTAGTCTCAAAGTCAAAAACTAAAACCAAATTTCTATATCCAAGGCATTGATGACAATCAAGTTTTTTTTTTTTTTTTTTTTTTTTTGGGGGTGGGGGGGGGTTGGGGTTTAGTAACTCATAATAGCTTTGTTTTCATCTGGTCAACTTTACCTAGAGAATTAGTAAAGACCGCATGTCTAAGACTATGGACCTTTTTCCTATCCATCAAAGTCATTAGAACTTTCAAGGATTTGAATACACAAATCTAAAAGGAGAAGACCAATGTAAACCAATTGTTAATCATCTTTTGGTCGGGAATGATGCACATATGAAGCAAGCAAGCAGAAACTTTATAAAAATAGCTACTCTACCATGATGTGGCGCAAATGCAATTGAGATAATATCACCATGACGCAGTCTGGTTTCAGGACTACTTTTGTTCAACTTTTCCCAATTCAGATACGTCCCATTTGTGCTGCAGAGAACCAAAATAAGTGAGAAAACTCCTGTGTCAAGTTGCATCAAAAAAGTTCCACATATGATGTTCAACCTTGAATCTTTCAGAAAGACTGCAGTGCAACTGCTGGCAGAATGCTCCGCATCTTCGCTAACAACCTTTTTCCTGTAAATCTTGCAATGTTGAGCACTAACAGCTGGAGACAATATCTGGAAACGGCTATCATCTACCAACCGACCAATGCAGTGTTCTTCAGATGTAAGAAGCATGTTCATTCCCTATTTTAAGGACAAACGTCAATATATAAAATTGTTTGCGAGAAATGCTTCAATAATGTAAAGCATGATATGCTGCATCATATAAAAGTGACAAAAATGGCCTTTTCTTATTTAGTAAACTGCCACTTCATTGATTGTTAAATCTCAATCTGCAATCAGACTAAATGGGGCAGAACCCAGCAAGAGGATACACAAATAGAAGGCACATCCTCGTATATTCACTCTACCACTTGTGGCGGTAAAGAAACCAAATGCTAAAATCTCCATTTCAAATTGAAATTTCAAATCCATTACATCTTCTGATGCATTTCAAGCTACCTTATTTTATGTGACTGTTCCAATTCCAAATCCTCATCTAACGCAAGCTTGCAAGGATTCATCCAAGACTAAGCTTGCATAATTCATTCTGCTGGAATACTCAAGTATCACATCCAGCTATTATACCGCAATGCTCCAAACTAAGCTAGCATTTGGCCATAGATCCCAAGTTTATTTTGAAAAATCTGATTTGGGTGAAGTTTGGTTTGAAGATGAAAATGTGTTTGGACATACGTTTTCAAAATATATTTTCCTACTATATTTTGGAAAAACATGTATATAATTCCCAAGTTTTGGGATTTTGGCCCAAGTTCAACTATTGGGATTTGAAATTTGCGATTTGTGATTTGGCCAAAATATGGGCTAAATTTATGGCCAAACACGAGTTTTGAAAATAAATCTCAAATTTATTTTGGCAAAACTCATGGCCAAACGGGGCCAAATGTTCAGTTTTGGGGTCTAAGTTTTAAGGATATCTCGTCTGAAAGTTAGGATGTAATAGCTCGTTCGTGTCCTACCTCTCAAGATGTCTACTCAGAATATTTTCCACGCAATTATTAATGGTCACAGCACCTATTTTTCTAGAGCATTAAACCATTTTGAGGCCTCACGCCATTCTTAATAGAGCTATCATGTCCCAAATTATGAGCTCTGCCAGTTAATACGGACACTCAATAGCTAACAAATTAAACATGGAGTGAGAATTTAGCATTTTGGTCCACCTACAACTTACCTCCAGAATACTCACTTTTCCTACTTTATAGACTCCGCCAATGTGAGCCTCATCCCTTAGCACGGAAAAAAATATCAAACTTTATGTGATGAGTTCAAATAATTGAAAGAAAAATAAGCCCCAACATTTTCTACATGACATGCAAATGTCAGAAAAGGACCAAAAAGAGAACTCCTAAGAAAAAGGAGCCAATTGAAAATTGTGGAGGTATTGAAGAAGAATAGAGACCTGAAGACGCTTGCGGGCTTTATCCGAGATGGCAGTTAAGACGCCCCAAACGTCAGGATCAGAGTACTGCAAAGGCTGAGACGCAATTTTCGAAGCCACTGATAGTATAAAATCTTCAGGACTCAGCGGATTTCTCTGCAACGGTGAATTATCAACACCATTAGCATCGGTAATTTTGTAGTTGTTATTCCCATTACAATTGCTACGGGGAAGGGAAGAACATGATTCGGAGAGAACCGGAGACTGGTCTTTACTAGGGTTTGAGTTCGGTTTAGAAAGCAGTGGAGTTGTAGGATTATCGTCTGCCTTCGCCATTCATTCACTGATTCGTGATCGTGAACTCTCAGTCTCACTCAGACCTCATTTGTTTTTCTTAAGATTAAGACGTCTGAATCTGAATACATATCTGAATATCAAGATTTGTATTAAGATTAAGTCATCTGAATCTGAATACACATCTGGATATATTAAGATGTGTATTAAGATTTGAATACCAAAAATTAAGACTGTTTGATTTTTAACATCTGAATGTATAAAATTTATCTTTATTTGAAAAAAATCTAATATTCTATCAATAAAATATATAGTTTAAAATATGAAAGTTGTTGGTAGTGATGGTTAATGGGTGAATGCCGATTAAAGGCGGTGGTTGGTGGTAGTTTTGGTTGATAATGGTGGTTCATGCTAGTAGCTAGTAGTGATTGGTAGTGGTGAAAATTATAATTGATGATGGTGGTGGTAGGTAGTGATAGTTAAGAACGGCGAGTGGTGGTTTGTGATTGAGGAATGTGATGGTAGGTTATAATGATAGGCGGTGCTGACTGCGGTTATTAATGGTGATGAGGTGGTTGGTTGTGGTAGTTGAGGTGGATAAATGTTGAATGCGAGTGACAATGATGGTGGTCGGAGTGGTGGGATGGTGGATAGTGATGGTCGATAATGGTGGAAGCTATGATTGAGGATGATGGTGGCGTGGTGGTGGTGGCGGCAGCGGTGCCGGCGGTGGCTGAGTATGGTGGTGGTGGTGACATAGTGGTAATTGATAATGGTAGGTGGTGGTGACAGTTAATAATGAATATGTGATAACATCTTAATGAAATTAAGTCTCTATTATGGATCTTAATCAAACAGACCTATTCAGACACATTAAGTGGTTGCGAAGTAAAAAAAACAAACACACTTAATAATTAAGAACTGAATAATTAAGATTCAGACTTTAAAAACAAACGCACTTAATGTCTGAGATCTGAATGATTAAGATTCAGACCTTCATTAAGTGCAAACAAATAAGGCCTCAGTGTCAGTGTGAAAAAAAAAAGGCGGGGATTTTGAGAACCCTAATTTATTGAACCGGGTTTGTTGATCGTCTAGCTTGCTGGGGAAGCTGAGTGAGCTTTTTGTTTTCTTCTTTAGGCCCCCCAAACTTTGCTCTTTTTATTGTTTTGTACTTCTTCCGTTCTTTCTTCGGAAGCATTTTATATGGCACCATACAATACTTCTCTTAAAGTTTACAAAATGTGTGATTTATAAATGTGATTTTTGAGCTTTGACATGTGATTCTATTTTACAAAGTATTTAGGACTCGATGCTTGAATTCATACAAAATATTTAATAAGTTAGCTTGAATCGTGTTTTTTTTTTCGACGAAGAGAATGTTTGGTTAAGATTATAAACTTGTCAAATTAGCTTATAAGCATTTTTTAGTTTATCTAGGTGCTTTGTAAACATTCAAAGTGCTTATAAAAGCAAGTATTTATAGGCTAAAATCAATCATAAGTCATAAGTGATAAATAGATAATGTAAATTTTGAAGTTTAAATCATTATTGTACTTAGAGATAATATTTATTGTTTGGATCAGCATGTAACTATAAAACCTCATTTGCATGTGCAACAATATTTATCAAGAATTATTACTTGTTTTAGAAGTCTAGGTTTCCCATCCTTTGTTGACTCATGGCTTCCAACACCTCTATTGAATCAGTTACTTCTTCCTCAACCTCCATCACTAATACTTATTCCATTCTTCCATCATATCCCTCTGCTATTTTCATTTCAAACATTAAAAACCGTGTCTCTATTGTTTTTGACTATACAAACTCTATGTTATTGTCACAACCCCAACACGGTCGTGATGACGTCCATCACACTACTAGACCAGTCCGACCATTTACGACAATAATCCCACTTATTTAAATAGAAGAAGATAAAAACAATTTAAGTCAAAGGCCTAAAATACCGATAACAGTGCAGGAAAAATCCAACAAAATATCAATATAGCCCAACAAGGACTGGGTGTCACGATCATGAGCCTCTAAAACACAAAGTAACATCCTACTACAATTCTGTCTAGAATTGAGAATACAGAAAAATAAAAAGATAAGGAAAGAAGGGAGAATCATCGGCTGTGAACGCCCTGCAACTACCTCAAATACTCCCGAAGATAAGAACTCTGAATCAACTGGATCTACACAACCTGAGACTGCTCTGGATCTGCACGCAGGATGCAGGGAATAAAGTGAGTACTCTAACCCAGTAAGTAATAAACATAACTAGAGTCCGAAAGTAAGAAAACGCAGAAAATGCACAAAGTACTCTATATCGAGCAGTTCATCTCCAAAACAGTGGGAACAATATACAACAAGTAATACAGGTAAGAAATAATGCATGAAAGAATGCAGCACATATAACGGTACACTCTAATACCCGTTGCGTCAT
Source organism: Nicotiana noctiflora (assembly GCA_032618575.1). NCBI lineage: Eukaryota > Viridiplantae > Streptophyta > Magnoliopsida > Solanales > Solanaceae > Nicotiana > Nicotiana noctiflora. Next base: position 126,556 of record JASVEL010001994.1, on the reverse strand, counting down.
GCAGCCCGCTCCACTTATTTAACACCGTCGGCGCTCATTAAGGGTGTGTACAGACTCCGGAAGGGCTCCTACAGCCCAAGCGCAATATCTACCATGTTGTGGCATAAAACAGGCTCACGACCTCAATATCAATATATCATCGTTGCGGCGTGAAGCCTGATCCATAACAAGGAAATCATCCTCACAGTCCGGTCCTCGACCCATCTCAGTCAAATAAATGCATAGTCAATCGGCCATGACTTCCTATCGGGATCTCATCCCTCTTATCCTTTCTCATTAATAATCATAATTAAAAATACAGTTTTTTTTATTATTTCAATAATAGAAAATATGACTGAGAGTCTAAAACACATAAGATACCCTAAGGATTCTACAGGTCGGCACAAGGCCCCAAACACGGCAATAAGCCCAATTCACAGTGATAAGGAACGCGTCTCAGTCGCCCATATGGTAGAAATCACACTCGGAATGGACCAAGTCTCAATCCCCAATAGTAAATGACCCCGCACTCACCGTGGAATGCATGTCACACCTCAATACAGCATCACGATGTGAAAGTCTGGGGTTTCAAACCCTCATAGCAACAGTTACATCAATTACTCACCTCAAACCGGCTAGCGAACTAGTCCGCCAAGCCTTTTCCTCTTGAATCAACCTCCTCGCGCGCCAAATATGGCCAAAACCATAAGGAATACGTTATATTAAGCTAATAAAACATAACCCAATTGAAAGAACTCAAAAATACCCAAAAATACGAAGTTGGCAAAACCCGAGTCACAGGCCCACTTCTTGAAAAATTATGAAATTCACAACACCGGATTCCTCGTCTCGCCAAGAGTCCGTACATATCAAATACACAAGAATCGGAGTCCATTTGATCCCTCAAATCATCAATTCAAACTCTCTTAAGTTGAAAACCCTAACATCCTTTTTAGCATTAAACCCTTGAATTTTAATGTTTAATCCATGATTTTACACTATATAAACATAATACGAGTCCATTAGTTCATACCTGATGAAACCCATTTGAATTCTCTCCAAAATCGCCTAAGCCGAAGTCCAAAATATTTTCCTTCTCTTTTCCAATTCGTGAACACTGTTCACTTAATACCCAGGTCGATTTCCGCTTATGCGGTTATTTAACCGCACATGTGATTACCGCATTTGCGTCTAAATGATCGCTTATGCGGTCTGACCGCTTCTGTGGTCTTAAACCGCACCTGCGGTTGTCGCTTCTGTGCCAATATAACCGCTTATGCGATCTCCACTTGAATCCTCAAGATTGCTTCTACGGTCTTAAACGGCTCCTGCGCTATCCGCTTTTGCGGAAAGCCTTCCACTTCTACGGACTATGCCAGGCCCTCAAGGACCCCTTTTGTGACCCCTTAGCCATATATGTGGAACCGTTTCTGCGGCTCCTTTTCCGTAGATGTGGAAATACAAGAAGCTAGAAGAACCAGACCTGCTATATACTTCAAAATTCCCTTTTAACCACCTGAAATCACACTGAGGCCTTCGGGACCTCAACAAAAGGCACCAACACATCCTAAAACCTTATTCAAACTTGTTTCAATCCTCAAAACATGTCAAACAACGCTAAAACCATTAAATCACATCGAATTCAAGCCTAAAATTCTTTAATACTTTTGTAATACGCATTCGATCAAAAACCCGACCAAACGACGTCCGAATGTCCTGAAAATTTGCATGCATATCCAAAATCACCTAATGAAGCTACTGCAACACTCGGAATTCCATTCCGACCCTCTGATAAAAATCCCATTAATCAACCAGAATTTACCAAAATTTAAACTTCGCCAATTCAACACCGAACCTCCAAATTAAATTCCGATCGCACTCCTAAGTCACAAATAATCCCCTCAAGATAACCGAATCACCAGAATTCTCATCCGAGCCCTCTAACTACATAGTCAACTTCCAGTTGACTTTTTCAAGGCAAGCTTCCTTCTAAGAGGCTAAGTGTCTCATTTCCAACTAAAACCAACTCAATTCTACCCTTTTTAAACAAGGCCAGCCAGACCAACACAAGACCCTTTTTTAAATAGTTACTTAACATAAACACTTCTAAAACATGAGTTAATAACCATAATGTGCGAAAATAGCGGATACAATAGAGGAAACCATTCTGACACGACCCAAACCGGGGTGTCACGAGTCACGAATATCTATAAGGGCATAAGTATATCTACAAAGTCTAAAGATACACTAAACAGGAACAATAAACAATGATCACGCCCAACTATGCCTTAAAAAGGACAATGCGATCGCTGCAAATATAATCCGGTTTACAAGTCCGGAGTCGAATCCCACAGAGAGTTAACCTATCAATTACAATCCTCAAAACCCAACAAAACTTCCGAATCAGCTTCCCAAACTTTCAAATATCTTTGTGAGTGGTTTCAACTAACTACTTTTGCAATAAACTAAAGAATTGAAGAAAATAACTGAATGTGTTGTAATGAATAATGAGAAAGACTAAGGTGATGATTTCCTCTATTGATGGTATCCCTACTGTTTATGCTCATACAAATTGTCATTACTTCTCTATGAATCATGTACCCTAATTCTACCGTAATTCTCTCCTTAGCAATTACAATAATTTACTATTGCACTCTTCTGAGCTACCCTAGTTAGCTTAAATTAGCACAGTTCACTTTAGATTGCACCCAAGATTTCGTTATTCCTAATCCCGCCTTTACACCCACAATTATAGATTCTTCCAATAATCAATGTGTGGTGTTATTCAACAATAACCTAAATATGCACTCTTTTACAAGTTATGCACACTAAATAGGCATAGCCAATTGAGGATCCTATCAATTAACTACAACAAGAACGAAGTTGAAGAAATAGAAATTTAACTAACAATTTGTATTCACATAACCCATAAGTTCATCAATCAATAGGTTCCATCAAAACCTTGTCACACCTCCTTTTTACGCACCCGCGGGGGCACGAGGGAGTTTTTCCAATTAAAGGACAATCGAGACGGGATCCATTTACTAAATTTTTTCAGAGTCGCCACTTGGAAAAATAATGGTGTCCCAAGTCACCGGTTTGATCCCGAACCGAGGAAATTTATGACTTTGTAATATAGTATGCGAAACTAGAAAACCGGATAAGGAACTCTGTTAACCCGGGAGAAGGTGTTAGGCACTCCCGGATTCATTGGTTTTAGCACGGTCGCTCAACTGCACTTTTTGCTTTTATCTGATTTCTTTATGTATTTTAACTATATATTTTTAATGCTCCGCTTTTATTTTTAGAAGAATTGCGACGTCACGAAAACACATTTCGAGTCACACCGCAACCAGTACGCCTGTGACTTCAATGTATTTCAGTTCCGCCGAGAGTAAGATTTGGGTCACATAAATGCGCACTCGTATTTAGGAAAGTAATTTACTTACAAATCATGCCGAAAGAGTCTATCGTCTTTATCAACTTTGGTAAAAGACCGTGAAATTCACTAACGGTCCTTCCAGGTCTAAGTTTTTTATAACAACTAATTTGAGGGCCCCACAATTGTGTATTTTTCGTTTGGCGAGGCTCGTCTCATTATTATTTAAGGTCATACCTAGCATAACTAAATTTTCTATCGCTTTGTTTTTTCATCAAAAGGAAAGAAAGTCCTAATGAACGTTACTAAGAAAGATTACCTTAATTTACCAATTATACATTAACCGGCTTAGCACCATTTTAACCTATTATCTCGCCTCGAATTTACTCCGCTAAATGAATTAAAGATATGCCTATTTAAAGGTAATTTGAAACCTAATACCACCACTACGTCACGGGAACCGTACCCGTAGCCGCGACAATTATGCGATCAACTGATATTGAAGCAAGACGATGATACAAGAGGGCTGCAAGATGATTTAATTCGTAGCGTAAAAGGTCGATTTGACATACCCCCAACATTAAATCATGCAAAAAGATTCTGTTTATTTCCTTAAAAGTGAATACAACTCAGAGGTGTGTTTTGGTAAGACAAAAGGGAAATCAGTCATGCCATGGCTATAAACAATCAATTGCATATGAAAGAGGAGCTTCAAATCACAGCTCATACCAAGCCAAGATATGGGTCGAATTGTCTCTATGCCTTAATGGATTATTGCACAATTAAACAAGTTCAGGAACTGCTTCTTTCATAGTGTTAATTATGTCGTTCATTTCATGCCAATGTGGTAACTTTAGACTAAGCTCATACTAAGGATTCTGTAACGACTAATGAATCTTAATCAAGTATACACTGCATTCTCTGCCTTCTCAAGACAACTTATTTCAATACATCTAACTAACCCAACTTTTTAAGCTCAAGACAGTATCACTTAAATCACTACACTTCGATTGATTGTCTAAAAAAACAAGTACAATGAACAAATGTTTACACAATCTATCCATTTAGATAACAAAAAAAACCTATCAACAAATATGAGTATTTCATTTCTTAGCTCCTCTTCCCAATTACATCAAAGTGAGCTCATGAATGTGTACCTGGAAATTGACAAAAGGTAGAGGACCAAAGGATCAGCTAAGGCAAGGAAGCAACAGCAGAAGTGAACCAGCAGCAACAAACACAACAACAACAGCCAACAGACACCACACTCAGCAGTAGCAAAAATACAACCACAGCAACAAAACCAACCAGCAAACAGACCACAGCAGTAACCAAACTCAGCACCAGCAGTGGCCCAAACACCACAACACTCAGCAACAAATACAACACTCCAAACCAGTAACAGTCAAACACAATACCACACAGCAAAACAGGGCCAATGACAAACAGAAGCAGACACCCAGCAGCAAATCCAGAGACCAGATGGCAATAAACCAATACAAAAACCCAATTCGAGCTTAATAAAACAGTGAGGCAGTGAAGAAGCACAATGTTTTATTCCTTACTTTTCTCTCGAACTATCTCCCTCAAAGTTGTGTATGTATGTTTTTTATCTGAAAGCCGTGTATGTTGTTCTCAGTCTCCCCTAAAAATCCAGTCCTAAGCCTATATATATAGCTTTTAAACCAGCTCCTAATGGTGCCCCTAACTAAACTAATACCCCTGCCCATTCCTATCTCTGTCAGCCCATTACCCCCTCTATTTTTCCACTATATTGTGTCTAAGTATGGGTTCATTAATAAAATTAATCAACAGGGGACAACTCTGCTACACGGCAGATTCCACCAGGTTGTGCACTATGGGTAGGGCATTTTTGAATCTTAAAATGTGCTAATTCTGACTAATAACTGGGGCTAACAGCCACATCACATCCAGGACTCAAATTAGTCACAAACAGCTCAAGCATTTAGCTTGGTAATGACTTCGGATCAAATCACCAACCTTAATCACCATCCAGTGCTTTAACAGGAAAATTCGTATAACTAAGCGACGACATTCAATTAATTACAACACATAACATGGATAACAAATTAATCGGCAAAACAGTGATTCTGAAAATCTCGGCAAAAATGAGATCCAAATATTCGATGACGCTAATCGAAACGAATAACTATCCTATGACAAGCACATTCGAACAACTAACAGAATATAAATTGACCAAATAAAAGGTCTTCGGTAGAAGAATGGAAAAATAGAGAATTTAAGAAGAATATCCGAGAAATCAACAATGAATGAAACTAACAGAACGATTAAACTAAACTAACGAGTATGAATAAACTAGAACCGTAAAGGAGAAGAAATACCTCAATCTTCAAACTAAATCCTAACTCGTCCGGTTGTCAATGTGGCTCGAACTTGTGAGGTCCAAACGGACTTTAATCAAGTGTTCTTGACTAAGAACACCTGACTAAAGTCGATTGAGACCTCAAATTCTTTGTGTTCTTCTAGGGCTCGTTCAATCGAATTTGAAATTCGACGAGTTTTGTACGATTCGAGCAAAACTATCACGGGATTTGGGGTTAAGGTAACATGTTGGTTCAGGGGTGTCGATTTGGGGTTAGTTGGGGTTGGTTCGAGCTCGACTCGAATCTTCAAAATGAAGATTCGAGAAGATGGAGATGGATTCGAGTTAAGCCACTACCGGATTTGGGTTCAGGGTGTTAAGGTGGCTTCGTGGTGTTATTTTGGTGACCGGCGGCGTCGTTGCCGCCGGGTTTCAGGCGGTGGAAAGGGAGGGCGGCGCTAGGGTTTTGCTCTCATCTCTTGGTTTAGAGAGGAACATAGATGGGGGTGTTTGGGGGGAATGACCGGGTCAAGGGGGGTTTGGGGGTCTTTGATTAGGTTAAATGTGCAAATTAATTTCGACCGTTGGATCACAAGAATCCAACGGTCGAGATTAATCGTTCAATAGAAACGGGGTCGTTTTGGGTATAACGGGCTGGGTCAGACCGGGTCAAGGCTGGGTTTGGGTAGATCGTTTGGGCCTGGTCTTCAATTGGCCCAATCCGGATTTTTAACTCTTTATTTGATTTTGTTTTCTTCATTTTGTTTTTTCTAAATTAATAAAAATGTAAACCGAAATCCTAATGCAAAAAATTATAAAAATAATCCTAATTAATTCACCAATAACAAATTGATGCTTAATAAAATTATCACACGTTATAAAAATAACAAATTAAAATAAAATTACACAATTGGACCTTAAATGGTAGAAAACATGCAAAAGGTATATATTTTTTTTGTCATTTTTCATTTTCATAAAACAAACCTAATTACTCTTAATTGCAAACTTGAATTTCATGTACAAATGCAGTATATTTTTGTATTTTTTATTTATTTAAACACGGACACACAAACGCAAACAATAAGAGAAAATTAACATAAAATCCACAGAAATTGCCTACAACACAGAAGTATTTTATTTTGAATTTTTTAGGAGTAATTCGTGTGAGGCAAAAATCACGTGCTCACAGCTGCCCCTCTTTGCGTGGAAACCCGAAGAGTTTTCGTGCAAAGATAAGTGAGCGGATACGAGCGATTTTTGCCCGTTTGAGCACTCCGTATGAAGCATTTTTTTGGAAAAGTTTGACCGAACCTTTGCTTCAGAAGGTCTCCTACATATCCCTGGCTAAAAGGGAATCAGGTCAATGTAGTTCGGGAAGTTTTGGTAGCTGGGACTACCATGACTGATGTGGTCTTGCTGTTACTGCTGTTGCTGCTATCGCCACTGCTTAATTGACCTCCTTGTTACATCGTGCTAAACAAAATAAGAAGCTAGACTAAGTTACAGTATTGTGAAATCTTATCTATCTCGTCAATTTGATTTTGTCATGTTCATTGCTATTCTGTCTGACTTGATGTTCCTTCTGATGCTTCTTCTCTTCTGACAATTATTATTTCGGCCTATCTTGATTGCCGAACTCCGACCATTGGTCACTCCCTTGCGATCTTCGAACCATTCTGCTTCGAAGTCTGAATCTATCTTTCTGATCCTTGTTGCCTTCCTCCCGATTATGAACTTGGATTCATGCTGGGGATTTCCGTTATGCTCTAACGCTTTCCTCAACCAACTTCAAAATAAATCGCCACTCCATTCTTCAGGCGGGCTCCCTGACTTCAACTACAACTTCAAAACTAAATCGCCACTCCATTCTCCAGGCGGGCTCCCTGACTTCAACTACAACTTCAAAATAAATCGCCACTCCATTCTTCAGGCGGGCTCCCTGACTTCAACTACAACTTCAAAACTAATTCGCCACTCCATTCTCCAAGCGGGCTCCCTGACTTCAACTACACTTCAAAACTAAATCGCCACTCCATTCTCCAGGCGGGCTCCCTGACTTCAACTACAACTTCAAAACTAATTCGCCACTCCATTCTCCAGGCGGGCTCCCTGACTTCAACTACAACTTCAAAACTAATTCGCCACTCCATTCTCCAGGCGGGCTCCCTGATTTCAACTACAACTTCAAAACTAATTCGCCACTCCATTCTCCAGGCGGGCTCCCTGATTTCAACTACAACTTCAAAACTAAATCGCCACTCCATTCTCCAGGCGGGCTCCCTGATTTCAACTACAACTTCAAAACTAATTCGCCACTCCATTCTCCAGGCGGGCTCCCTGATTTCAACTACAACTTCAAAACTAAATCGCCACTCCATTCTCCAGGCGGGCTCCCTGACTTCAACTACAACTTCAAAATAAATCGCCACTCCATTCTTCGGGCGGGCTCCCTGACTTCAACTACAACTTCAAAACTAAATTCGCCACTCCATTCTCCAGGCGGGCTCCCTGACTTCAACTACACTTCTAATTTCATCCCATCCTTATCGCCTTGCTTTGTTTTCTGTACCATTTTCTTCTTCCTGCATCGCCTATTGGGCCACCTTTTCTTCTGAATTATCTTGTCTTGGAATTGCTTCCCCCCTGGGTCGTATTACTTTTCTTTTGGCTGCTGGGGATATCTTTGGAACTGTTTACTCACCTGCTGGGGATGATGCTGCTGAGGAAGTATTCTTTGTTTCCTTCACCCCTCATTTTCTCTCGGACTCGCCGGGGGTTGAAATGTTATGGACTAGGGATTATCCTGGCGGGGGACCCCCTTTCCTCTTCCTTCTTCCCATTCCTCCTCTGGGACTCACACATCTGCTTCCTTGAAAACTTATGGGATATAATGCTGCGGCGGGAATCTTGAAGTTGGTGTTTCATTTTCCCAACCATTGCTGGGGATGACACTGGCTCAAAGATCACTTCCTTGCATTGTCGGGCCTCTTTCAAAACTATTCTGCTCGGAACTGGTATTTCCCAAAATCTTGTGTTGCTTTCTATCCTTATCTACTGGGTATCTGCTCTCAAGAAAATTTTCGCAACAGGAGAAAATTTTCTGCCCCAGTTTGATACACTTCTAGGTGGTATGCTTTTCCGTCGACGAACCCTCCTTTCCTGCTTTAAATCAAAGAAAAATTGTTAGTTTCCAAACGCAGTGAGTGGTCGTGCCACTCTTGTTGGGGCCATTTTCTTTTCTCTTTCGGCTGCTTGGCCTCCCTCGAACTTTGAGGACGACGTTGGCGCTTGCTGGGGACGATGCTCTTTCCACGGACGGTTTCTCATCTCTCCCTTTTATTCCAATCTTTGGTTTGATCCGACTCTTTTTAGCCGGTGATCTGTTGTGAGAAATCATCTTCCAGACGTGCCACACGTGTCCATCATACTCCATAATTCCTGTGAACCTTCCAATCAACCTGTCGTTCCAATCTTACTATCGGAACGACTTCTGCCTTATTGCCTCGTTCCACGCCTATTCATTTTCATTATACTGCTTTGGGAGACTTGGTAGTAGGCTTTGAAAAATCAACTTTCGAAAACGAAAGAAAAAAGAAAAAGAATGCTGCCCGCAAATGACAAAAGAAAAGGAAAACTTTTCTGAACTAAAAAAATAGGAAAAACTTATCTGAATGTGTGATTGATCCAATGGCTATGCTGTGCCTTTGAGATTAATCTACCCAGTCTATTCATGTCAATCACTTTCTGATGGCCGCGTTTTGCTGGAAGCACACGAATGTCCCAACCTCGTCTCATGCAGACATCTTGTAACCATCTCGCCTTGTCACCTCATAGTGCCCTTCGAAGGGTTTCACTAATGAGATTCTCTCATTTCTCTCTATCTCCCGTCGCCTTAGGGTGCCCGTAAAGGTTTTCACCGTAAGACTCTCTCATTTTATTTCTCTCAACTTTCTTCGCCTTAAGGCGCCCGCGAGGGTTTTCACCGTTAAGACTCTCTCATTTTCGCTTTCCTTTCCCTGCGGTGGGGTATCACCCATGAGATTCCCTCTAGAGCATTATCCCTTCTCGGCTTGTGCATCCTGGATTCAATCGAGGGTCGGAATGTCACTTTTGGCTTTTATTCGCACGACTTGGCATTTCTCGAATACTGATCGAGAGGTCTTTTTCGGTCATTAATGTGGTTTTGTGCGTGAGGCTAAAGAAAAGGGGTTTAACCTCAACGGTTAGCTCATTACAACTTTCGGAATCCACACCATTTTTTCAAATGAAACAATGACTTCTGCCCCAGTTTTGTTGCTTGGGGAATCTTTGATTTTTATTTTTATTATGACCGAGCCGTGTGGCGCCTATGTATCCTTCTTGAGGAATCAGGTCGAACGTAGTTCACTTTTTCTTGTGTCTTTTCTTTGTTTTTTTTTTCTATTTGTTACACATCTTCCTTGGTGATTCCGAAAAAGGGTGTATGAAAGAATTATTAAGGCTCAAAGGGGAAAACAAAGGTTAAAGTGTTTGGGTAGTAGAAAAATTTCCTCTGTCATTTCATTCTCCGAAAAATGCCAAAATACACACAGACGAAACCAATCGTTGACAAATATATTAAAGAATTACACATAATATCTCTTGACTGCATCGAAATTGATAGCCATATCAGTGCATCTTCCCTCAATATCAGTTAGACATAGCGCGCCGTTGGATAATACTCTAGTCACAACAAACGGTCCCTGCCAATTTGGAGCGAACTTGCCTTTCGCTTCGGCCTGATGTGGTAGAACTCTCTTCAACACATGTTGTCCCACTTCAAATTTCCTGGGACGTACCTTCTTGTTATATGCTCTTGCCATTCTCTTTTGATACAATTGGCCATGACATACTGCTGTCAATCTCTTTTCGTCGATCAAGCTCAATTGCTCTAATCGGGTTTTGACCCATTCATCATCGTCGATCTCAGCTTCAGCGACAATTCGGAGGGATGGAATTTCAACTTCTGCGGGTATTACTGCTTCAGTCCCGTACACCAACAAGTAAGGAGTTTCACCTACCGAAGTCCGGACGGTAGTGCGATAACCCAACAGCGCAAATGGTAACTTTTCATGCCATTGCTTAGACCCTTCTACCATCTTCCTCAATATCTTCTTTATATTCTTGTTTGCTGCCTCAACCGTACCATTTGCTTTGGGACGATATGGTGTGGAATTTCGGTGTGTAATCTTGAACTCATGACATACCTCTTTCATCAATCCGCTGTTAAGATTTGCACCGTTATCTGTGATGATTATCTTTGGAATTCCAAACCTACAGATGATGTGGGAATGTACGAAGTCTACCACCGCCTTCTTGGTTACCGATTTGAAGGTTTTGGCCTCCACCCACTTGGTAAAATAGTCGATCGTTACCAGAATGAACCTATGACCATTGGAAGCCGCAGGTTCTATAGGTCCGATAACATCCATACCCCACGCAACAAACGGCCATGGTGCCGACATTGTATGCAATTCGGTCGGTGGAGAATGAATCAAATCTCCGTGTATCTGACACCGATGGCATCTTCGCACGAAACTTATACAATCACGCTCCATAGTGAGCCAGTAATATCCTGCTTGAAGAATCTTCTTTGCCAATACATATCCGCTCATGTGTGGTCCACAAACTCCCGAGGGTATATCTGTCATCACTGTTGCGGCTTGACTCGCATCTATACATCTTAACAATCCCAAATCTGGGGTTCTTTTGTACAATACCCCTCCACTAAGGAAAAATCCGTTCGCCAACCGCCGAATAGCCCTCTTTTGATCTCCGGTTGCTTGCTCTGGGTATATTCCTAACCTGAGGTACTCTTTGACATCATGAAACCATGGCTCACCATCCATCTCTTCTTCTATCATATTACAATAAGCATGTTGATTCCGAACCTCTGGATATGTAATGGATCGACACGAACCTTGTCCGGGTGATGTAGCATCGACGCTAAAGTAGCTAGAGCGTCGGCAACCTCATTATGCATCCTCGGGATGTGCCTGAATTCTACCGATCGAAAGCGTTTGGTCAAATCATGCAAACACTGACGATATAGGATAAGCTTTAAATCTCTGGTTTCCCATTCTCCCTGAATCTGATGTACCAGAAGGTCCGAGTCTCCCAAGACCAAGACGTCATGTACATCCATGTCCACCGCTAATCGCAATCCCAAGATACATGCCTCGTACTCAGCCATATTATTGGTACAATGAAAACGCAATTGAGCAGTAACATGATAATGATGTCCTGTTTCAGAGATGAGCACAACCCCTTCTCCGACTCCTTTTGCGTTCGCCGCTCCGTCGAAGAAAAGCCTCCACCCTGGATCCTCGGTTAATTCCAACCCATCAATTTGTAGTACTTCTTCGTCCGGAAAATACGTCCTCAGAGGTTCGTATTCGTCATCAACAGGATTCTCAGCTAAGTGATCGGCTAGGGCTTGAGCTTTCATAGCCGTCCTTATCACGTATATGATGTCAAACTCTGTAAGTAATATTTGCCATTTTGCTAACCTCCCTGTAGGCATAGGTTTCTGGAAAATATATTTCAACGGATCCAAACGCGAAATGAGGTAAGTGGTGTAAGAAGACAAATAATGTTTTAGCTTTTGGGCTACCCAAGTCAAAGCGCAACATGTCTTTTCCGGATGAGTGTACTTGACCTCGTGGACCGTGAATTTCTTACTGAGGTAGTAAATGGCCCGTTCCTTCCTGCCAGTAAGATCATGCTTCCCCAGTACGCAGCCGAACGAATTCTCCAAAACCGTCAGATAAAGAATCAGGGGTCTACCCGGTTCAGGCGGAACTAGTACGGGTGGGTTTGACAGATACCCTTTGATTTGGTCGAACGCTTCCTGACATTCTGTCGTCCATTCTATCGCAGCGTCTTTCTTCAGCAGACGGAATATGGGTTCACAGGTTGCTGTAAGCTGAGCAATAAACCTACTGATGTAATTTAACCTTCCCAACGGACTCATTACCTCTGTTTTATTCTTTGGCGAGGGTAGCTCTTGAATGGACTTGATTTTGGATGGGTCCAACTCAATGCCCCGTCGGCTGACGATGAATCCTAGCAACTTTCCTGATGGAACTCCGAATGCACACTTGGCCGGATTGAGCTTGATGTCATATCTTCGAAGTCTTTGAAAGAACTTCTTGAAGTCGGCAACGTGGTCTTCTCGACGTCTAGATTTTATGATCACATCATCCACGTACACTTCAATTTCCTTGTGTATCATGTCATGGAATACCGTAGTCATTGCCCTCATGTATGTTGCCCCTGCATTCTTCAAACCGAATGGCATCACCCGGTAGCAATAAGTCCCCCACGGTGTGATAAAAGCCGTCTTTTCTGCGTCCTCTTCATCCATCAAGATCTGATGATATCCCGCGTAGCAGTCCACAAAGGATCTGATTTCACGTCCGGCACAATTATCAATCGGGATATGGATATTGAGAAGTGGGAAATTATCCTTAGGGCTCGCCTTGTTGAGATTGCGGTAGTCCACGCATACTCTGATCTTTCCATCTTTCTTTGGCACCGGTACTACATTAGCCAACCATTCAGGGTATCGAGTGACGCGAATGACTTTCGCCTGCAACTGCTTGGTTACTTCTTCTTTGATCTTTACACTCATCTCCGTCTTGAATTTCCGCAGTTTTTGCTTGACGGGAGGATATGCCGGATCAGTGGGTAATTTATGAACCACTAGATCAGTGCTGAGTCCTGGCATGTCGTCGTACGACCATGCGAAAATGTCTTTAAACTCCATGAGTGTTTTGATCAACTCTTATCTCAGGTTGGGTTCAATATGGACACTTATTCTGGTTTCTTTGACGTCATCTGTGTCCCCCAGATTAACAGCCTCAGTATCGTTTAAATTTGGTTTGGGTTTTTCCTCGAAGTGACTTAATTCTTCACTGATTTCTTCTACGGCTTCATCATCGCCGTATTCCGATTCGCTCTCATCACCTCTTTTTTCATGCGTTATTATTTCCAAACCCGATTGACTTTCTAGACTTGGGTTGATTAATCTTTAAGCACGCCATATCATTAAGATCAGTTGAAAGAAAGCTGCTCGGAAAAGTAAAAGGAAGGAAAATAAACAAAATTAGACACGAAGGGAACAAAATTTCATTAATGGGAACAGTACAAGGAAAAACAAACTTGCAAACTTAAATCAAAATGAACTAAAACAAACGGATTTTACTCCGGGGACAACTCCCAACATGAAATTTCGAAAGAAAACAATCCAAAATAAACTACCAAGACTCCTTCCGGACAGGGAGAGGAGTAGCCTTCCAATTATTCAGTTTTGCTTTCGGTCCGACAAACTGTATCTCGGCATGGCCGGATCCTTCACCATCCTCGAGCATACATACATCTGCGAATAGGTCCTCGAACTTTCTTAAGAACTCTTCGTCTGGCCTAACCATAGGACCGGGAATCTTTGTCGTCGAATGTCCTCTTACTCCAGACCTGACGAAAGATTGGGAAAGGCGTGGAACAGGCTTCGGGAGCACCCATGTCTTCTGCTTATTCCTCTTGGCTCGCTGGATGTCCTCTGATGTTGGCTTGAATCCCAAACCGAAGGTTCCCACATTTTCGACCACGGATACCGGTTGTATGATTCCTTGCAGAGATGCACCTAGACCTTTGCCGGGTATGAAACCATGTCTCAACATTTCATGAGCCACCATGACGTCTGCAGTAATTATTCTGTCATTGGGAATGCACTCCCCTTCTAGAACTCGGTTGGCGGATACCACATCGCAGATCTGGTATACCCATGGCCCGACATCTTCTTCTGTCTCAACAAAAGGGACGATGGTGCCTGGTTGTAGATCATTCTCTCCGTGGACGACGATCTCCTGTTGGTCCCACTCAAACTTGACGAGTTGGTGTAAGTTGGATGGAACTGCTCTTGCGGCATGGATCCATGGTCGCCCTATCAGAAGGTTATATGACACTACCATGTCCAGCACCTGGAATTCCATGGTGAACTCCACTGGCCCAATTGTCAAGATTAACACTATGTCCCCGACCGATGCCTTGCCTCATCCATCAAACCCTCGAACACATATGATGTTCTTGCGTATCCTGCCGATGTCCACTTTCAACTTGTCCAGTGTAGAGAGAGGACATATGTTAGCACTGGATCCATTATCGACAAGGACTTTGGTAACCACCGACTCCTCACACTTTACCGTAAGATATAAAGCCTTATTATGCTCGGTGCCTTCCTCAGGCAATTCATCATCGGTGAAAGTGATCCGATTCGCTTCGAAGATCCTATTGGTGATCTTCTCCAAATGATTCACCGAGATTTTATCAGGTACGTGGGCCTCATTCAGAACTTTCATCAAAGTTTGCCGATGTTCTTCAGAATGTATCAGCAAGGATAGCAATGAGATTTGCGCAGGCGTTTTCTTCAGCTGCTCTAAGACGGAATAGTCATGCAGCTTCATCTTTTTCAGGAATTCTTCCGCCTCTTCGTCAGTTACCGGCTTTTTCAATGTTGCCGGAGTGATCTTCCTCAATTCCGCAGGGGCAAAACATCTCCCCGAGCGGGTCAAACCTTGCGCTTCGCAAACTTCCTCCTTCACTTCCTTTCCTTTGTAGGTTGTCGTAATCCGAGCATAATTCCATGGAATAGCTCGGCTATCGGTTATTGGCAACTGTATTGTTGGCTTGATGATGAAAGGATCCATTCGAACGCCTGCTACCGTCAAGACGAGCTTGGTTGCTACCCCTGGTATAACTATTTTTGCTTCCCCCGGCCTCACCGGTACTTCGTTCACACTTCCTTTTTCTGCTTCCGACCCTCCTGGTACGTCCTTCTTGCAAACGGGTGGCTCATCAAGGCTCGGCCCCTTTCTCATTCCTACCCCGCTAGACTTGATCATCATTACAGTCTGGGAGGTTTTCTCCTTTCCTTCTTCTACCCATACCAACTCGATCATGTTGGTCTCATGATGAGCTGGAAGTGGATTTTGGTTGATGTTGGGCTCTGTTGGAGTCTGGACCTCAATCCTGCGAGTGTCGATGAGCTCCTGAATGGCTGTTTTCAACCTCCAACACTTTTCCGTGTCGTGTCCCGGACACCCTGAGCAGTATGCACAATTTACCGAATGGTCCAGGTTCTTTGGAAGAGGGTTTGGTAGCTTAGCTTCAACCGGATTTAGCAACCCTACTTGCTTCAACCGGTGGAACAGACTGGTGTAAGACTCTCCCAAGGGAGTGAAAGTCTTTGGCCTTGGCGCCCTGTCGCCCTTGAATGCCTGGTTCGGACGAAAACTCGCGCCCGAGGGGTTTCTATAGGCTCTTGGGGGTGGGTAATTGTTTTGCGGGTTTGGTGCACGCCACGGTGCATGGACGGGAGGTGCAGAATAGGACTGTGCGTGATGGACAGTAAAATGGGGATCAGGTGTTGGATAGTAATGTTGCGGGTGGTTATATGGATTGTGGAAGTAATTTTGGTGGTGAGGCTGGGGCGGGCTATATTGGGGTGCGGGGCCTCTGTTTCTGAACCATGTCCCGGACTCGACCGCCGCGACTTCCTCTTTCCTCTTTTTCCCGAGTACTCCTCTAGTACCACTTTGGATAGCCTGAGTGGTGGCTTTCAATGCTGAGTAGCTCATGATCTTGTTGGCTTTCAAACCTTCCTCGATCATAGCCCCCATTTTTATCACCTCGGTGAATGATTTGCCCACGGACGTCACCAGATGTCCGAAATAGGTTGGCTCTAGTGTCTGCAAGAAGTAATCCACCATCTCGCTCTCTCTCATAGGCGGATCTACCCTTGCTGCCTGTTCCCTCCAGCGGAAATCGAATTCTCTGAAACTTTCAGGGGGTTTCTTCTCTAATTTTAGCAATGATAAGCGGTCGGGGATTATTTCAAGATTGTACTGGAACTGACCGATAAAAGCTTGAGCCAAATCATCCCACGTAAACCATCTGCTGGGGTCCTGTCTAGTGTACCACTCCAGCGCAGATCCTCCCAGACTCTGACCGAAGTAAGCTATCAGAATCTCGTCCCGTCCTCCGGCTCCTCGCATTTTACTACAAAACCCTCGGAGGTGGGCTACAGGATCACCATGCCCTCGTATAGGTCAAACTTGGGCATTTTGAACCCGGCCGGCAACTGGACATCGGGGAACGGACACAGATCCTTGTAAGCGACACTGACCTGGTTGCCCAAACCGTGCATGTTCCTGAAGGACTGCTCCAGGCTTTTAACTTTTCTAATAACTTCCTCATGTTCCGAACTTTGGAAGTGCTTTTTCGGTTCTGCCGGATTATCCCAGTGAGGGGTGTGTGATTGCGGTTCAGAAGCCCTAAAAGTAGGCTCTGGAGGAGAGTAAGAGTTGTCATGGATCTGAACATGCGGCTCGCCGGACGGCCTTTGTAGAGTAGCAGGTGGAGGTGCCACAAAAACAGGGGTGACTGGAGGAGGATTTGGTTTGGCTGGTGGAGTGTGAGTGGCATAAGGGTTTTCCCCCTGAAAGTATGGATAGATCGGGGCGCTTGTCGAAGGATCGATGGTTGGATGTTCTGGAGCTGAGGTGAGAGTAGGGAGGTTTGGTGAGGACTGTCCCCTAGCCTAGGCTAGGTGCATCTCTGTTATCTGATGTCTCAACTGTTCTACCTCTTCTTTCATGATTTGTATCTCCGATTTCTCTTCCCCGAGACTTTTACCGGAACTAGACATGCTTGCTGTAATTGGCCCTTTAGATCTAGTACGGTAATGGTGGCTGGCCAGTATATTCTGTCAAACCAACTGCTAAACTTTTCTGGAAATGCAACAAACTTATTAGTTTACCGAGTTTAACAGATATGTTATAGCACGTTGGATGCAATGCACCTAACCAAATAACCCTTTCTACATGTACTCGTAACATGCGTCATTCCAGTTTTTCTCTTTTTCTTTTTCTTTTTCTTTTTTTTTCTTTTCTTCTTTTTTTCTTTTCTCTTTTTCAACTGTCCTTGAAAGCCTTATTGTTATTAACCTTCGTATTCTTTTCCTTTCTTTTTAGTGGTGGTCGAATCTTATGTGGATTGCCTACGTATCACGTCCCCGCGTGAATCAGACCGAGCGTAGTTCTGGTAACAAGATTGTGGCAAAATTCAGTAACTTTTATATCAAATAAAACCTTAAAGTTACAAAACCTGTCTTACAATAATCGAAAAAAAAATAGAGAAATGCTTGACTCGAAAAGGGAAATAAAATGCCAACCAACTTGACTCAATATTTCAAAATACATTTTTAAATCAGAAGTCTAATGCTCTAAAATTCCTGGGAGCCTGCGAGGCATCATTCGGCCTTGCCGCGGGCCTTGGTGTGAGGTCCTTGTGCAGTCCCCTTAAATCCCTCATGATCCGATGAACATAGCCCATAACCGAAGCAAAAAGGGCAGCGCGGGGCATCTGTTCACAAGCTAAACACTTCATGGTGACATAGTGCCCTATTTCTCCAATTCTGTCCTTGATCATGTCCCTTTCTTTGAGTAGCTGTTCTATCTGCTGGTTTTTCGCCCCCAATCTTCGAGCATTGTTGGTGACTTGGTCTAGGAGCCTATCCACTTGTTCTTGCAGTCGGGCCATCAAATTGTGGCAACGGTCGAGGTCTGCTCTGGCATCTCGGGCTTGCTTGAAAACCCGCTCCCTGAGGATAACATTTGCTTCCCTTAGACTAGTGATGATCTTAGTGTAATCTTCTTCTATCCGTTGCAGGTGAAGTGCATGTTGATGTGCCTCCTTTCTCCAGCTAGCACGGACCCTCATTGTTTGGGCCTTCAACTCTTCCAATTCTCTTTGGGCATCGGCAACTTGGCTTCTCAAACCCTTTATCAATTTTTCGTCTGCTCGACTCCTCAATTGTCTGTCAGCATCCCTTTTCATTTGCTGGATTTGAGCCCTCAAAAAGTCATTTTCCTGTGCCAACTTCTTTTTATCTCCTTCGTCGGCGGCGGCTTGCATATCCTTTTCAAATTGGAGATCTTGGACCCGTTGCTCTATCTTGCCGATCCTTGTTCTGTAAACCTCTTCCTTAGCCAACCAGTCCCATTGTTCTTGTGACGCTTCAGCAAATTCCTTGAGGTGAGGTCTTTTGGCTGGTCTTTCACCCGCTGTTTCTCCTTTGTACCAAGTAAGATATCTGGGTACAACCTCTCCTCTAGCTCGATCCTGCACATAAGTGTTTGCCTCCAGATATTGGCATTTGCTCCAGATCTGGCGGACCCTTGCTTCTGGGAATTGACCATCGGGACCAATTTCAATAACCTGGGTACTCAGGTCTTCTTCTTTGGGTACTATCTGGCACCTCCCGAGCTGTCTCAACACCCGATGGGGTGCATAAGGTTGAATGCTTTTAAGTCCCATTAAGAGAAAGTGGGACCTAGCCGCTGGCATGTACACGATTCTGTCTATCTGTAACCAACCCAACGTCCATTGTATTTGACTTGCGTTGAGAGCCTGAAAGTATGCCCTCCATGCCAATGTTCCTTCAGGCGGGACGGCCCTATCAATCCTTGTATAGAATTCGCTTATGCAAGTTTTCTCAACCAACCCATATCTCAAGAATTGGGTGCGGCGACACAAGTGCTCGATCATCCACATCTGTAGCAGTAAATTACAACCTTCGAAAAAATCTCCTCCGCTTTGCAGACTGTGAGGGCTCGATATATGTCTGATAGTATCATAGGAGCAAGAGTACTTTCGCTTTGGTCAAGCAAAGTACTGACGACTCCGGCTACCTTTATATCAATGTTCCCGTCTTTCCTTGGGAATACCACGAGTCCTAAACAGGCTATCATGAAAGCAACTTGTCTGTGCTCCTCCCATTTCCGGCGATTACCTGCATAATTTGTTTTCTGGCTTGTCGAAACCTCCCACATGACCGTACCTTTGATAGATGAAGTTTAAAGTACAAAACCCTTGTGCTAGATCTAGGTTACGTACCGTTCTGGCTGTCTTCAGCGAGTCTAAAAACCGGTGTATGGCGACAACCCTGGGGGCGATCAGATATTGATGCCCCAATGGTATATCAGTGTTTCCAATGTATCCGGTCATCTCCTCCACAGTTGGGGTGAGCTCGAAGTCCGAAAAGTGAAGAACATTGTGCGCGGAATCCCAATATGTGACTAATGCTCTTATGATGTCCCCTCGAGGTTTTATTTCAAGCAGACCTGTGAGACCTTTCAAATACTTTTTAACCTCATCCCGCCCTTCTTTGCCTAGATCATCCCACCATAGTCGTATTTGTACCGGGATTTTAGTCATGAGTGAAAAGGGTTCATTTTGAATCGTGCTCATCCTGCACATTTATTTAAAGAAGAAGATCATTTTGGCTGGCAATGATTTTTTTTTTTCAAAATTTACAGATTTTGGTATTTTTTTTTTTGAAAAATGGCAAGTTGGACCCGACGGGGGTTGCCTACGTATCTCACATCCGGTGAGAATCAAACCCGCGTAGTTCGGTCCGTCAAGACAAACTATTTTCTTTTATTGACCGAAAAAAAACACATTTTGTTAAGAAACACATTTTCTTTTATTGACCGACAAAGAAAACACATTTTGTTAAGAAACCCATTGTCGGCAAAGTCAACCTTCCGTCGTCTTTTATTAGCAAACTAAACTATTGATTTGTTGGTAAAACACATTTTTGTATTTTCTGAAAATATCTATTTACCCATACTGTTTCCTTTTGTTTTTCGTTTCTCTTCAGTATTTAAAAGCCGGTCAGCATGCAAGTTCGAATAAATGCTTGAAACATAGCAGGATGGTCTTTTCATTTCAGGTTGCCTGTCCTAGACGGACCCAACCCCTATGTTGAGTCCCCTAAGTCAAATGCAACGTGATGCAAATAAGTATTTCCTACTAGGGATCCGGTATGCAGTTGTGTTATTCTAAGTTCAAAAACCTCGGTGCATGATCTAGACTGTGTACCCAAGCGGACAACTCGGGCCGAGGAAGGAGCTCCTTTCCGGGAACCAAAAGGCCAACCGGCTTAGAAACTTTCCGAGCCTCTTCATTATTTTGGGGTATGACACTAACAGAATAAGGAGTCTCAACCAGTGAGCACATCCCTGGGGGTGAGAAGTGAAGGGTTTTCGGCACAGTTTTGTATACGCAGTTCACGCAATATCAAAGCGGTAAACATATAGCAATTTGTATATACAGTGCAACTAGTATCAAAGCGGTAGACATGTAGCACATTAATTAAACATGTAATAAAATCGGATATAGACAAAACAACAATTTAACTGAGCTCGAATTCTTAGACCCTGAACCGAAGTTCAGAGGTCTGGTCCCCAGCAGAGTCGCCAGAGCTGTCACACCTCTTTTTTACGCACCCGCGGGGGAACGAGGGAGTTTTTCCAATTAATGGACAATCGAGACGGGATCAATTTATTAAATTCAGAGTCGCCACTTGGGAAAATAATGGTGTCCCAAGTCACCGGCTTGATCCCGAACCGAGGAAATTTATGACTTTGTAATATAGTCCGCGAAACTAGAAATCCGGATAAGGAACTCTGTTAACCCAGGAGAAGGTGTTAGGCACTCCTGGATTCCGTGGTTTTAGCACGGTCGCTCAACTGCACTTTTTGCTTTTATCTGATTTCTTTATGTATTTTAACTATGTATTTTTAATGCTCCGCTTTTATTTTTTAGAAGAATTGCGATGTCACGAAAACACATTTCGAGTCACACCGCAACCAGTATGCCTGTGACTTCAATGTTTTTCAGTTCCGCCGAGAGTAAGATTTGGGTCACATAAATGCGCACCCGTATTTAGGAAAGTAATTTACTTACAAATCATGCCGAAAGAGTCTATCATCTTTATCAACTTTGGGAAAAGACCGTGAAATTCACTAACGGTCCTTCCAGGTCTAAGTTTTTATAACAACTAATTTGAGGGCCCCGCAATTGTGTATTTTTCGTTTGGCGAGGCTCGTCTCATTATTATTTAAGGTCATACCTAGCATAACTAAATTTTCTATCGCTTTGTTTTTGCATCAAAAGGAAAGAAAGTCCTAATGAACGTTACTAAGAAAGATTACCTTAATTTACCAATTATACATTAACCGGCTTAGCACCATTTTAACCTATTATCTCGCCTCAAATTTACTCCGCTAAATGAATTAAAGATATGCCTATTTAAAGGTAATTTGAAACCTAATACCACCACTACGTCACGGGAACCGTACCCGTAGCCGCGACAATTATGCGATCGACTGATATTGAAGCAAGACGATGATACAAGAGGGCTGCAAGATGATTTAATTCGTAGCGTAAAAGGTCGATTTGACATACCCCCAACATTAATTCATGCAAAAAGATTCTGTTTATTTCCTTAAAAGTGAATACAACTCAGAGGTGTGTTTTGGTAAGACAAAAGGGAAATCAGTCATGCCATGGCTATAAACAATCAATTGCATATGAAAGAGGAGCTTCAAATCACAGCTCATACCAAGCCAAGATATGGGTCGAATTGCCTCTATGCCTTAATGAATTATTGCACAATTAAACAAGTTCAAGAACTGCTTCTTTCATAGTGTTAATTCTGTCGTTCATTTCATGCCAATGTGGTAACTTTAGACTAAGCTCATACTAAGGATTCTGTAACGACTAATGAATCTTAATCAAGTATACACTGCATTCTCTGCCTTCTCAAGACATCTTATTTCAATACATCTAACTAACCCAACTTTTTAAGCTCAAGACAGTATCACTTAAATCACTACACTTCGATTGATTGTCTAAAAAAACAAGTACAATGAACAAATGTTTACACAATCTATCCATTTAGATAACAAAAAAACCTATCAACAAATATGAGTATTTCATTTCTTAGCTCCTCTTCCCAGTTACATCAAAGTGAGCTCATGAATGTGTACCTGGAAATTGACAAAAGGTAGAGGACCAAAGGATCAGCTAAGGCAAGGAAGCAACAGCAGAAGTGAACCAGCAGCAACAAACACAACAGCAACAGCCAACAGACACCACACTCAGCAGTAGCAAAAATACAACCACAGCAACAAAAACCAACCAGCAAACAGACCACAACAGTAACCAAACTCAGCACCAGCAGTGGCCCAAACACCACAACACTCAGCAACAAACACAACACTCCAAACCAGTAACATACCACACAGCAAAACAGGGCCAATGACAAACAGAAGCAGACACCCAGCAGCAAATCCAGAGACCAGATGGCAATAAACCAATACAAAAACCCAATCCGAGCTTAATAAAACAGTGAGGCAGTGAAGAAGCACAATGTTTTATTCCTTACTTTTCTCTCAAACTATCTCCCTCAAAGTTGTGTATGTATGTTTTTTATCTGAAAGCCGTGTATGTTGTTCTCAGTCTCCCCTAAAAATCCAGTCCTAAGCCTATATATATAGCTTTTAAACCAGCTCCTAATGGTGCCCCTAACTAAACTAATACCCCTGCCCATTCCTATCTCTGTCAGCCCATTACCCCCTCTGTTTTTCCACTATATTGTGTCTAAGTATGGGTTTATTAATAAAATTAATCAACAGGGGACAACTCTGCTACACGGCAGATTCCACCAGGCTGTGCACTATGGGTAGGGCATTTTTGAATCTTAAAATGTGCTAATTCTGACTAATAACTGGGGCTAACAGCCACATCACATCCAGGACTCAAATTAGTCACAAACAGCTCAAGCATTTAGCTTGGTAATGACTTCGGATCAAATCACCAACCTTAATCACCATCCAGTGCTTTAACAGGAAAATTCGTATAACTAAGCGACGACATTCAATTAATTACAACACATAACATGGATAACAAATTAATCGGCAAAACAGTGATTTTGAAAATCTCGGCAAAAATGAGAACCAAATATTCGACGAGGCTAATCGAAATGAATAACTATCCTATGACAAGCACATTCGAACAACTAACAGAATACAAATTGACCAAATAAAAGGTCTTCGGTAGAAGAATGGAAAAATAGAGAATTTAAGAAGAATATCCGAGAAATCAACAATGAATGAAACTAACAGAACGATTAAACTAAACTAACGAGTATGAATAAACTAGAACCGTAAAGGAGAAGAAATACCTCAATCTTCAAACTAAATCCTAACTCGTCCGGTTGTCAATGTGGCTCGAACTTGTGAGGTCCCAACGGACTTTAATCAAGTGTTCTTGACTAAGAACACCTGACTAAAGTCGATTGAGACCTCAAATTCTTTGTGTTCTTCTAGGGCTCGTTCAATCGAATTTTAAATTCGACGAGTTTTGCTACGATTCGAGCAAAACTATCACGGGATTTAGGGTTAAGGTAACATGTTGGTTCAGGGGTGTCGATTTGGGGTTAGTTGGGGTTGGTTCGAGCTCGACTCGAATCTTCAAAATGAAGATTCGAGAAGATGGAGATGGATTCGAGTTAAGCCACTACCGGATTTGGGTTCAGGGTGTTAAGGTGGCTTCGTGGTGTTATTTTGGTGACCGGCGGCGTCGTTGCCGCCGGGTTTCAGGCGGTGGAAAGGGAGGGCGGCGCTAGGGTTTTGCTCTCATCTCTTGGTTTAGAGAGGAACATAGATGGGGGTGTTTGGGGGGAATGACCGGGTCAAGGGGGGTTTGGGGGTCTTTGATTAGGTTAAATGTGCAAATTAATTTCGACCGTTGGATCACAAGAATCCAACGGCCGAGATTAATCATTCAATAGAAACGGGGTCGTTTTGGGTATAACGGGCTGGGTCAGACCGGGTCAAGGCTGGGTTTGGGTAGATCGTTTGGGCCTGGTCTTCAATTGGCCCAATCCGGATTTTTAACTCTTTATTTGATTTTGTTTTCTTCATTTTGTTTTTTCTAAATTAATAAAAATGTAAACCGAAATCCTAATGCAAAAAATTATAAAAATAATCCTAATTAATTCACCAATAACAAATTGATGCTTAATAAAATTATCACACGTTATAAAAATAACAAATTAAAATAAAATTACACAATTGGACCTTAAATGGTAGAAAACATGCAAAAGGTATATATTTTTTTTGTCATTTTTCATTTTCATAAAACAAACCTAATTACTCTTAATTGCAAACTTGAATTTCATGTACAAATGCAGTATATTTTTGTATTTTTTATTTATTTAAACACGGACACACAAACGCAAACAATAAGAGAAAATTAACATAAAATCCACAGAAATTGCCTACAACACAGAAGTATTTTATTTTGAATTTTTTAGGAGTAATTCGTGTGAGGCAAAAATCACGTGCTCACAAACCTTAGATAAGAATTTAGCTACTCATAACTATGAAAGCAAAAGATATAATGGGTTTCATAATCAAGAATTCAAAGTAAAAGAAAGATAGATGTTAAGAGAATTCTCTCTTACTAGTTTTCTTGTAAAAGTAGTCAATAGTATAAAACTTGCCTCCTTTGGGCGAATTCTAACAATATATATAGGGTTTAGGTATTATAATTTCCGTTTTTACACTTCAGCCCCTAAACTTTCCGTGCTCCACCGCGGTTTCACCGCGGTCGCGGTGGAACCGCGGTGGGCGATGCCTTTTGAAACTTCAAATCTTCTGTAGGCTTGTTCTACCGCGGTTCTACCGCGATCGTGGTGGAATTGCGGTCAAACAGTGCCTCGGATACTTCAGGGCTTTTCCAGCACATTTTCTTGATTTGTTTCACACATGGCCTTTTTCACCTTCTTTTGACTCCGAAATTTCTCTTTTAGCCTTCCTCGACTCTTGTGTACCTATAGCACACTAAAAACACTAATAAGAGCATTTTTTCATCATATATATTATTAAAACAATATTAAAGTGTAATTATTTAGGGTGTAAATATAGTCAAATTCACCTATTATCAGCAACCCACAGTTAAACCTTTGCTCGTTCTCGAGCAACTTTAATCACACTTTTAGGCCTATCTTATCAATGTCTCCCCGAAAATATGTCACACAAGCTATCATTCATGATTAACCTAAGTAATGCACAATCCTTACTCAACTGTAAACTCAAATGCCAATACATCATTGCTTACTCTAATTATTTTCACAGACTTGCAAACTTACCATTTTCTTCCTGAGTTACATGCCCTCACACAATCATACTGAGAGAAGTTCCCACACATATGTAATTTATAACATGGAACTTATATATATAGAAAAAGTTTACTCACTCTCAGCAGAGAGCATTTATATGTACACAGACACACCATAGGCTTGCCCCTAGTGTAATACTCCACTAATCGAGTCATTTAATCAAAGATCAAGAGGTCTTTAAGGGTTGTAATGCAGGCTATGGGACGGATAGGATACTTTTGGTTATAGTGGCTAACCTCCCTAAGCACTTCTTTTACACAAACTTCCCTTTAAGCTTTTCATTATGCTCACCCTAACCATTCTTTCACATTTTATTCACTTTTAATCCCTCTTTTCTTTTGGTGCAACTGGCTTTCTTATTTACATATATACACCTATTTCTTTTGTTTCTTGTAAGCATTTACTGTACATTGCCAGTTCACCATTTTCTACCATTCATTCTTGATTTCCTTTTTTTCAATTTCCCCTCACCCCACACTTTCACTTTTGCATATTCATTACAATTCGAGTGCTTCTAGGAGGTAAGGTACAATAATTTATAACATAGATTTTGTGAACATTATAGGGTTATCAAAGAATAGGCTTAAGGCTCAAAGGGGTTAACTAAGATATTATGTCACAATTTTTGATTTATGGGGTTACACAAAGAAATACCTCTATCATCTCTATAACTAAACAACTTCTATTTCGCTTTGCACACACACAAGGAAAGTTCTAGGTATCATATATAAACATATAATGCAGGTAGAAACTCGCACACACTTAGCATGCAACTCATTCTGAATCAAGTACAAAGTCATATTAATGTTCAAGCAAGTTGTATTGTGTAATTTAGGGCATCTCCTAGAATCTACAGTCAAGCTTAGATAATACACTCTCAAGTTCATTTTAGTTTTGCTAGTGTGCATACTTGGGGTTACATATTAACCTTCACCCACTAATCCTAAAAAAAAAATCTACCTAACCCGTTTCAATAAAACCCTTAGAAAAGAACCGTGGCCAAAAGAAAAACCAAGGGGGAGGTGATACACCACCTAAGAAAAAAAAAAGAAACAAAAATTCATACATGGACTACTTCCCTCAAGAGTACTGTCCAAGTAGTCCGTCATCAAGAAGAGTCCTCTACTCATATTTTTGGATTTTTATTTTTTTTTGTTTCGACTTAAACCCTTAAGAAACCCGTCGCCAAGTGTCCATCAGCGGGCCAAGCCAGCTAATATACTATATAACTAAATCTACAATGTACAACATACAATACACTACAACGTAAGTCTCCCACCCCACACTTAAAATCATGGCATGTCCTCATGTCATAAAAATCAATGTAAAGCACAGAAGGGTTAGAAGACTTACTTGGGACTCAACTGAGTCGGAGATGGTGGCAGGGTCGATGTTACATGCTCGACCCAATGCTCTGAACCACGCCATGAAGCGGCTCTCAGACCTGGAATGTCGCTGTGACATCACGTCCATGCGCGTGTGCAGGCCATCAAAAGAAGTGCGTAAATTCGTAACTTCTTCCTCCAATGATCTAAGTATAGGTCTGGTGGACTGAGACCAGGATAGGCCAGCTCCATAGTGAGCTTGTGTAGAAGTACCTGCGGAGTCAGTAGACCTCCGGGACTGGACAACCGGGACAGGGCCATCATCGTCATCAATGTCAATTGGGTCGTTGCTTCTACCAACCCGAATACCAGAAGCTTTAAATGGAGCTTTTTATGGAAGCTCACCATCAGCAGGTAATACGGGTATGTGGTGAGAGAGGCAAAGAGTAGTGACCAAAGAAGGGAAATAGAATCCCTTGGACTTGAGGGGTTCCCTCAGCATCATTTCATCACCAATCAGTCGGGCAGCGTCAAACTCTCGCTGGGTGACAAAGCAATAAGTCAATACAGTCCCATTAAAGTTAACATCAGTGGTGTTGCTGGAGGGGAGAAAACGGTTACAGACAACCTTAAACCAACATTTGGCAAGATGCGTGAAACAGGTGGAATTAAGAGTAATTTGGTCCTTGATCCAGAAAGGACGTCCACATACGCATAGGGCCTCAATCATGGTGTCCCAAGTGACACCATGCCTGTCATGGTAATAATCTACGTCACTGCTAAAATCAGGTAGTCCCAAGGAATGCCTAACACTAGGCACCTTGGCCCAAACACGCTTACATCGCACGAAGACCTCCATAGCCATGTCGTAGGTTGCATTTGCGTAGAACTCCCTGACAAGCATTTTGTTGACGAGAGCAGGTTCGTGGAATAAGAATTCCATGTCCTTGCGTCGAATCTCCTTGTACATGTCGGGCTTCTCTGCCCGAAGAGCCATCATGTCAATAGAGATCTCCTGCAGTCATGCCTTGGTAGCCTTGGCGTGAAAGTCATTTTCCGCCTCTTCGCACTCAAAACGAGACTCACCGTAGGCAGGAAGCCTAGACGATCTCGCAGCATGCCTTGATCGCTTTGGTGCCATAATCCTGCACATAAGAAGCATACAAAAATTTCATTACATTAGTGCGTCGAATGGTTACTCAGACTTCACCATCTGCTGACTACAAACGTACTTCTTTTAGTGTGATCATACCATGACCCCTAATTTGATCATATATTCCCAACAATTTCACTAACTCTAACCTAATGCAACCCACACTTACTTCTTTTATCATGCCAATACCACCCCACACATAATTATACCATCTACAAAGTTTCACAACAACAACCAACCAAACCTAAGCACATCCCCTAAAATTTTGCAACACCATACATTACAGTATAATTGGCCAAACCATGGCCCAAAACCATACTAATCAATCAACAAGCTAATTTAGGTCTCCAAACCACCATAACAAAGCACAATTACATGATAATGGAGACACAACCAAGTTAATTATCAAAAATCCCAAAAATCAATTATACAACAATGGTGCTATACTAATGGGGCATATTAACATATTTTACACCAAGCCTAGGTAGGGTTTTAACAAAAATTACAAATTAACTATACTTACACTACTTGAAACTAGCAAAAATTAAAGAAAGAAGAAAAAGAAAAAAAGAACAACTTACTTGCAAGTAGAAGGGGAAGAAGGAGAATAGGAATGGAGGTTGGGGAAGGGTGACGGAGGAAGAAGAAGAGAAAGGGGGAAGCTTGTGGTAGAGAGAAGGAGGAGAAAAATGATTTTTAGAGAGAGAGGGAGGGAGTAGAGGCGGCTGGTGTGAGGGAATAATGGGAAAGGGTTTTTAGGTTAGGGATATTAAAAAGGGGGGGGGGGGGGAGAAAAAATTAAAAAAAAAAATTGGTCTTACCTGGGCTGCCCGCGGTCCACCGCGGTGGAACCGCGAGTGTTGAGAATTAGAAGGGGTCACCCACATCAGTTTGACCGTGATCGCGGTCCAACCGCAGTGGGTCAGGTTCAGAGGAGCCTTCTCACTGCGGTTTCACCGCAGTCGCGGTGGAACCGCGGTGGAAGGCTGCCTCTGAATCTTAAGTCTGGCAGCAATTTTTTTGTATAGCCTAACTATAATGTTTACAATTACAAGAATTTCATGGGTTGCCTCCCACGTAGCGCCTGATTTAACGTCGCGGCACGACTCAACTTAGAGCATTTTAAGGCTCGCTCAACCTTTGAGGTTCATCCAAATGCAATTCAACCGTCTCTTTGGCTTCATCCATGCCAACGTACAATTTCAACCGCTGTCCATTGACTTTGAAAGTGCAAGAGCCATCTTCAGTGCGTATTTCCATAGCTCCAGACGGTAACACTTCAACCACCTAGAATGGGCCAGACCACCTTGATTTCAATTTGCCCAGGAACAACCGTAATCTTTAGTTATAGAGTAATACCTTGTACCCGATTTTGAAGTTGCGCTCTATGATATTTTGGTCATGCAGCCGCTTCATCCTCTCCTTATATAATCTTGTGCTCTCAAAAGCTAGATACCAGAACTCTTCCAGCTCGTGTAATTCAGTGACTCTTGATTTTCCCGCTTTATCCCAACTGAGATTTAGTTGCTTGAGTGCCCACAATGCTTTATGCTCCAGTTCAACTGGTAGGTGACAAGCTTTTCCAAACACCAATTTGTATGGTGACATGCCGATTGGTGTCTTAAAAGTTGTCCTATACTCTCATAATGCATCATCGAGCTTTCTTGACCAGTCGGTCCTTGTGACTTTGTCAATACACTCTTTATTTTCCTGTCGGATACCTTAGCTTGCCCACTGGTCTGTGGGTGATATGGAGTAGCCACCTTGTGATTCACATCGTAATTTGCCAACAATTTTTCAAATGCCCGATTACAGAAGTGAGTGCCCTCGTTGCTGATAATTGCCCTCGGTGTCCCAAAGCGTGTGAAAATGTTTTTCTTGAGAAATCCCACCACCACATCAGCATCATTGGTGGGTAATGCTACAGCTTCCACCCATTTGGACACATAGTCTACAACAACAAGAATGTACTTATTGCCATAGGAGCTGACGAAGGGACCCATGAAATCCATCCCCCGGACGTCAAATACTTCCACCTTTTGGATTGGGTTCATGGGCATCTCGTGATGCCGGGAGATATTCTCGGTGCGTTGACATTCATTACACCCTTTCACCCACAAGTGTGCATCTTTAAATACCGTTGGTCAGTAGAATCCGGCCTCAAGTATCTTGGCTGCTGTTCGAACTCCTCTGAAATGGCCACCATATGTTGAAGCATGACAAGCCTGCAAGACAGAAGATTGTTCGATCTCGGGGACGCATCTCCGGATCATGTTATCAAGGCATATTCTAAACAAATAGGGCTTATCCCAATAGTACATTTGGCTTTCACGAAAGAATTTTTCCTCTGGACCAATGACAGGTCGTGAGGAACAATACCACTGGCCAGGTAGTTTGCATAGTCCGCATACCATGGCACTTCAAGAAGAGTGGTAGCGAGCAGCTGCTCGTCTGGAAAGGTTTCCAAAATTTCTTCACTTTCTTTAACAGTTTCAGTTCCTTCAAGTCATGATAAGTGATCAGCGACTTGATTTTCAGTGCCCTTACGGTCATGAATTTCAAGATCGAGCTCTTGCAGAAGCAGCACCCAATGAATTAGGCGCGGCTTAGAGTCCTTCTTTTCAATTAAGTACCTAAGTGCTGCATGGTCAGTGTATGCTATTACCTTGGATCCTATGAGATAGGACCTAAACTTGTTGAATGCAAATACTATCGCCAGCATTTCCTTCTCCGTCACAGTGTAATTCAGTTGTGCTCCACTCGGTGTTCTACTAGCATAGTAGATTGGATGCATCAGCTTGTCCTTCCGCTGGCCCAGCACTGCCTCCACTGCATAGTCACTTGCATCGCACATGAGCTCAAATGGTTGCTCCCAGTTGGGGGCAATAATGATTGGTGATGTGACCAACCTCTTTTTCAGCTCCTCAAATGTTGTCCTGCAATCATCAGAAAATACAAAATGGTGATCTTTTTCAAGTAACTTACATAGAGGGTTGGCAATTTTGGATAAGTCTTTAATGAACCTCCGGTAAAAACCGACATGTCCAAGAAAGCTTCTAATGGCTTTGACAGACGTTGGTGGAGGCAGCTTTGCAATGATGTCAACTTTGGCTCGGTCCACCTCAATACCCTTGCTCGAAACTCGGTGCCCCAAGACTATTCCTTTTTGTACCATGAAATGGCACTTTTCCCAATTTAGCACCAAATTGGTCTCAATGCATCGTTTCAGCACTCTTGTCAAATTGACAAGGCATTCATCGAACGAATTCCCTACCATTGAGAAATCATCCATGAACACCTCTATGATATCTTCCACCATGTTAGTGAATATGTCCATCATGCACCTTTGGAATGTGGCAGGTGCATTGCATAGGCCGAATGGCATCCTCCTGAAGGCAAAAATGCCATATGGGCATGTGAAGGAGGTCTTTTCTCTATGCTCAAGGGCAATTGAGATCTGATTGTACCCCGAGTACCCATCCTAGAAGCAAAAATGTGACCTCCCTGCCAACCTGTCGAGCATCTGGTCAATGAAGGAAAGTGGGAAGTTGTGATGACCCAAAGGGTCATCACTTTCATGTAGTCCATGCATATCCTCCATCCGGTGACGGTTCTTGTTGAGATTAATTCATTGTTCTCATTTTGCAAAACCGTCATGCCACCTTTCTTTGGCACACATTGAACTGGGCTAACCCAGCTACTATCAGAGATTGGGAAAATAATTCCCGCGTCTAGCCACTTTATCACTTCCTTCTTCACCACTTCCTTCATATTCGGGTTCAGCCTTCTTTGGTGTTCCCTGGAAGGTTTGTGTCCCTCTTCCAGAAGAATCTTGTGCATGCAATAAGCGGGTCTCGTCCCTTTTATGTTTGTCATGGTCCAACCTATGGTAGTTTTACATTCCTTGAGTACCTGTATAAGTTGTTGAGCCTGCACATCTAGCAAACCAGATGAGATAATAACAGGTAAAGTGGAGTTGGGGCCCAGAAATTCATACCTGAGATGAGATGTTAATGGCATAAGTTCCATCTTCGGTGGTTCCTCAATGGATGATTTTACTGGAGGGTCTCTCTCTTTTCTAAGTGTAGAGGTTCAAACTCTAACTCTCTATCCCAAAACCCCTTGCCTTCCAGTACTAACACCCACTCTGCCAGACTTTCACCATTTACCTCCTCTAAATTAGGCATGCCTGAAGTGGATCTTCATATGTCAAAGCTACATCGTCTGTCTCCACTATCACATCTACTACATCAATGAGAGAGCAATTTGCGAACTCACTAGGGCGCCTCATAATATTTTGTACATTGAATATGATCTCTTCATCATTTAGCCTCATCTTGAGATCCCCAGTGTCACAATCGATCAAGGTTCTTCCCGTGTCTAGGAATGGTCTTCCTAAAATTATAGGAATCTCCTCATCCACCTTGCAGTCTAGAATCACAAAATCGGCGGGAAACACAAACTTCCCCACCTGAATAAGCACATCCTCTAATATCCCGAATGGACGCTTTACCGTCCGGTCAGCAAGCTGTAATAACATAGAAGTAGGCCTGGCTCTCCTGATGCCCAGCCTCTTATAGATCACCAAGGACATAAGATTTATGCTAGCCCCCAAATCACACAATGCCTTAGCAAAGGCAAAGTTTCCTATAGTGCACGGAATAGTGAAGCTACCTGGGTCAGATAACTTCTCAGCTATGGGTCTAGATACCACTGCAGTACATATATGAGTAAGATTCATGGTGCCAAGTCTTGGAAATCAAATTTCCGCGACATCAAGTCTTTCATTATTTTAGCATACCCAGGCATCTCTTTCAAAGCTTCAATTAAGGAGATGTTTACTTGGATATGCTTGAGCATTTCGAAGAACTTATTGTATTGCTCCTCTTTCTGGTGCTTGGCCAACCTTTGAGGAAATGGGGCTGGAGGCCTCTTCTTCCCAATCACTTGGGATTTTTCTTTCTCTACTACCTGTTCCACAACCGGTTGTTCTACCGGTTCAACTGCTTTCTCCGTTTCCTGCTGCACATCATTGTTTTCAACTGTTGGCTGGACTGTAATTTATGTCAACCCTGTGGACTCATCCAGTTCAATAGGTACTGGAATGAGTGTCTCAGCCTGTAAGTTGCCTCTAGTTCTCTCCTGCTCGGATCAAGATCTCTACTGTTTCTAAGACTTACTGCCATCAGTTTCTTTGGGACTTGATCTTTTGGGTTTGTTTGAGTGTCTGCAGGTAATGTCCCTTGAAGGTGATTGTTCAGTGTCATAGCAATCTGGCCCACTTGTACCTCTATATTTTAATAGCTACATCATGTGCATCTATCCTTTCATTGGTTTTGGTATGTGACCCAATTACCTGCTGCATCATAGTTTCTAACTTTGCGAACCCATCGTCATGTCTACCCCCATGTTGTGGTGGATGTGGATGATACCCTTGCTGCTGATTGTTGAAGGCCTGAGGTCTAGGATATGGAGCCATATTGTTGGGTGGCCTCGTACCTCCTGCATTGTATTGTGGCTGAGGAGGCCTGTACTGTGGAGCCTGCTGACCCCAATTCTGGTTTCCCTGTCGCTGCCTTCAATAATTTGCCACGTAATTCATGTCTTCATGCTGATGATGATGTTCCTGGTCTGTAACCCATGGATTACCTATGGGTTGGCTAATGCAATATGTGCATAAACCCCCATTGGTAGTATCTACAATATGAACCTACTGCTTAACCCCAGATTCTTCCACCTTTTTCGTCAGGATGCTCATCTGTGTCAAAAGAGTAGCCATGTTCTCTTCCATAATATTGGAAGGATTCAGAGGTACAATGTACCACTGGAGTGATAGGAGCATTCCTGGTTGTCCACCCTGAGTTGTGAGCCATCTTGTCAAGCAAATTCTGGCATTCTCTCCACGTCTTACTCATAAAAGCCCCACCTGCTGAGGCATCTACTATATTCTTCATACTATCCGAGAGACCCATGTAGAACCTTTGACCCAACATCTATTCAGGAACCCCATGGTGAGGACACATGACTAGCATACCCTTAAATCTGCCCCAAGTCTCATGCAATGTCTCCATCGGTTTTTTCTTGAAGCTCACAATCTCATCAATTTGTTGAGCTGTTTTGTTAGGTGGATGAAACTTGTTGTGGAATAGTTTGACTAACTCATCCCATATTTCTATAAAGTTGATGGGAAGTGAGTTGAGCTATACCTGTGCAGCCCCTGTAACTGAGAATGGAAACAACAATAGCATGATTGCTTCCAGTGTCACATTTGGTTGCCTCTGTGTCTTGCAAATAGAAAGAAAATTCTTCAGGTGCTGATGTGGATCTTCAACCTGAGTCCCAGAAAATAGTCCCTTGTTTTGCAACAAGTGCAGCATATTGTTAGTGATCTGGAATGATTCAGCTTGAATGGTTGGCACAATAATGGCAACTGCCAAATTATCAGCAGTTAGTTGTGCCCAGTCAAACAGTGCACCCTCATGCTCCTCTTGTGCCTCTTCTTGTACATTCAACCCAGCTTGCTGGTTAGGATCGTTTACGTCTCCCATATCAAAGTCAAGTTTCAGTGGTTGCTGCGATTGTTGAAGTTGTCTGTTTGCCCTGTTTCGTGCCCGGAATGTTTGCTCTGGGTCTGATAGTCCTTCAAGTAGTTCTTCAGTCCTTGCAGATTTCCTAGGCATGCACCTAAGCACCCAATTCAACAATCGTCAAAATTTTCAATTTGAAGTGTGTAGAGAGAATCTGACTACACAAGAATCTTGCAGTTCTGTCAATGGAAATTGATAATTCCGTTAAACTCCCCGGCAAGGGTGCCAAAATTTGATCACGCCCAACTATGCCTTAAAAAAAGGACAATGCGGTCGCTGCAAATATAATCCGATTTACAAGTCCGGAGTCGAATCCCACAGAGAGTTAACCTATCAATTACAATCTTCAAAACCCAACAAAACTTCCGAATTAGCTTCCCAAACTTTCAAATATCTTTGTGAGTGATTTCTACTAACTACTTTTGCAATAAACTAAAGAATTGAAGAAAATAACTGAATGTGTTGTAATGAATAATGAGAAAGACTAAGGTGATGATTTCCCATATTGATGGAATCCCTTCTGTTTATGCTCATACAAATTGTCAATACTTCTCTATCAATCATGAACCCTAATTCTACCGTAATTCTCTCCCGAGCAATTACAATAATTTACTATTGCACTCTTCCGAGCTACCCTAGCTAGCTTTAATTAGCACAGTTCAATTTAGATTGCACCCAAGGTTTTGTTATTCCTAATCCCACCTTTACATCCGCAATTATAGATTCCTCCAATAATTTAGGTGTGGTGTTGTTCAACAATAACCTAAATATGTCTCTTTTCCAATTTATGCACACTAAATAGGCACAGCCAATTGAGGATCCTATCAATTAACTACAACAAGAACGAAGTTGAACAAATAGAAATTTAACTAACAATTTGTATTCACATAACCAAGAAGTTCATCAATCAATAGGTTCCATCAAAACCTTAGATAAGAATTTAGCTATTCATAACTATGAAAGCAAAAGATATAATGGGTTTCATAATCAAGAATTCAAAGTAAAAGAAAGATGGATGTTACGAGAATTCTCTTTTACTAGTTTTCTTGCAAAAGTAGTCAATAGTACAAAACTTGCCTCCTTTGGGAGAATCCTAACATTATATATAGGGTTTAGGTATTACAATCCGGTTTTTACACTTCAGCCCCTAGATTTTCCGCGCTCCACCGTGGTTTCACCGCGGTGGGCGATGCCTTCTGAAACTTCAAATCTTTTGCAGGCCTGTTCTACCGCGGTTCTACCGCGATCGCGGTGGAACCGTGGTCAAACAGTGCCTCGGATTCTTCAGGGCTTTTCCAGCACATTTTCTTGATTTGTTTCACACATGGCCTTTTTCACCTTCTTTTGACTCCAAAATTGCTCTTTTAGCCTTCCTCGACTATTGTGTACCTATAACATACTAAAAATACTAATAAGAGCATTTTGTCATCATATATATTATCAAAACAACATTAAAGTGTGATTATTTAGGGTATAAATATAGTCAAATTCACCTATTATCAAACAACAAAGAGAGAAAATGGTGCTGCAAACACTGGCAGTCACCTCGCTAAACCCCTACAACTCTGCATTCAATCAGCCAAAACCCGCTACTAGGTAAGTAAATACCTGCATCTGCACATGAGGTGCATGGAGTAAAGTGAGTACTCCAATAGTAACAACTGAGCAGTAAGAAATTACGTAAGGCAAACCATCATGCTATATAGGAGCAGTGCAAGACCCTTTGAGAAATGCAGTGAAGCTGTGAAATCTTTAGAAGTATCTTAGCTTAGTTAAAAACCTCTTTTGAAAATGACTTTTTCAGCGCTTACGCAAATGAATGCAAAATGAATTCTTCTTAGATGAAAGATCTTGGAAAAATAAAATTTATCTTGGTCCGCAAATTAAATATTTAGCATACGAGATCTTTATCCATCAATTTGCCTATACAGAAAGGGTCTTTGAATGCTTTTACATGGACAAACACACCCATTAAGTACATCAATGAGTGTTCGATCACTTGAAGTGAATAAGGATCCGTTCTGACCTCCAGGAGAGGATGAGGAACTCCTTGGTCCTGAAATACTCGATCTCCGTGCAATTGCTATGTGCTTATGTATCTTGCTAATGCTAAAAAATGTGGTGCAGATCGTATTGGTTATGCAGATACAAGGTTAGAATGCAGAGACTCAAATATTTGAAACAAGATTTTTATCAGGGGGAGTAATCGATGCACTCTTTTTTCCTTACTAAGGTTTTTTCCCACAGGGTTTTCCTTATAAGGGTTTTAACGAGGCACCTAGCAATGCGTGTTACTAAATTTGTGTACTCTTTTCCCTTCACTAGAATTTTTTTCCCGCATGGTTTTTCCTAGTAAGGTTTTAATGAGGCACACTATCTTTTAACGAATATCCAAGGGGGAGTGTTATAAATATATTATATTATGGATGTTTATACTCCGTTGTAAATAAGCTTCCTGAAGAAGCTTATCCATATGGGACTCCGCCGTAAATATGTTTATCTATTTAGTTCTCTATTGGAAATAAGCTTCCTGAAGAAGTTTATTTTTTCAGTACCCGGTTACAGATAAATATTATCCCCGGTAGAAGATTATCCATACTGAGTATAATAAGCTTATCCTTTCAGAATCCGGTTATGGATAAATATTACTCTCGGTAGAGGATTATCCATATAGGGTATAATAAGCTTATCCTTTCAGTATCCGGTTATGGATAAATATTACTCTCGGTAGAAGATTATCTATACCGGGTATAATAAGCTTATCGTTTCAATATCCGGTTATTGATAAACATTACCCTCAGTAGAAGATTATTCATATCAGGTATAATAAGCTTATTCTTTTAATACTCTGTTATGGATAATCATTACCCCTAGTAGAAGATTATCCATACTAGGTACAATGAGCTTATCCTTTCAGTACTTCGTTATGGATAAATATTACTCTCAGTAGAAGATTATCCATATCTGGTACAGTAGCAGCTTACACAACAGCTTTCTTTCTTTATAATTAGAAGAGATTTTAGTTCATTATGTACATCAGCTTGAATTCGAATAATATATCAGAGGTTCTCTCTATACATGTCTTTACATCACAGTCTTTATTTTATAACAACAAGGTTATTATATGGCAATCAATAGGAAATAGGTACATAGTACATTCTATTTGTATATATACGTGCATACAGTGACAATGAAAAATAGAAATAAGTTTTTCCTCTCATTAGTCTTTTTCATATTGAATTCCTACATAATTTTTAGAAATTCCTATTGTTTAGAGGCTATTAACTTCATATAGCTACTATATGCATAAGTATTTCTTATAGCTATTATTCAGTTGTTATGATGGTGTATTCTCTAAAACAACAAAAAGCGCCTAAAAATCAAAGTAGTCTAGTTGTACGCGCATGTATTCATATGTATTCGCGTCATCAGGAATATAACAACAGAAATCGCCTAAATTAGGGCAGTCCAGCAATACCCACATGTATTCACATGTATTGGCGATGTGGATTCACAAATACAACATCAAAAGCGTCTAAAATCAAGGCAGTCCGGCTATACACGCTGCTGTATTCATATACATAAGTAAAAAAGCGTCCAAAAGCCTAAAATCAGGGCAGTCCAACTATATGCGCATTCATTCACATGTATACAATAACAACAATCACCTTAAAATAACTATGTCCAGCTATCTAAGAGAGGAAAAAACATACATAGCTTGCATCAATGATAGTATATGCCATAAATATTTATTTTGCTATAAAATATAAAAGGAAGCTATAGAAAATAATATTTTAAAATAAGTTTGATTTATATTGAATAGGGTGTATACATTTACAATAGGAGGTAAAATTCCATTTTTCAACAAAAGAAATAAATTATCTTCAGAAAATTGTATTGTGTTTTACTACTATCCAAGATCCTCAAGCAGGGTACTTTATTGAGACCACATATCTTGCCTGTTGCAAAGAGTAGAACTCAATTTATAGAGAGTTCATTGCAGAGTCAATAGAAGTATTGTTCTCGTTTGGACGGACACTAATTAATGTCTATTGGAACGAAACATTCTAAGGTTGAAACGAACACGTGGGTCATTCACACCAACCAAATAACAAAATTGGTAATATTTCCAAAAACATTTTTGTAAGTGATCGGGGAAGGTTGAGACCGCAGTGATAAGAGCTACTCCTTTACATTCTATAGGTGTAAAATCCTTCACAAAATCCTTCATTTTTTATTCCTATCAGGGACATACCCCAAAAATAATACTCCCTCCGTTTCAATTTATGTGAACCCATTTGACTGGGCACGGAGTTTAAGAAAAGGAAGAAGACTTTTGATCTTGTGGTATAAAATGAGGCACATTTATTTTGTGTGGCTATAAATCATTGCATGAAGGTAAATTGTTTCCAAATAAGGAAAGTGGTCATTCTTTTTGGTACAGACTAAAAAGGAAATAGGTTCACATAAATTGAAACGGAGGGAGTAGCAATAATAAGAAGAGGGATGTCTCTGTTGTAATCTCTGAGGTGATTGCTGTGTTTTTCTTCTGAAGGATCATAACAGAAGACCGTTCTCTCATTCCCGGCCTCTGCACCCTGTAATATGGGATAGTAAGCAAAGTGGAGGGCATAGATGGAACTCGAATTATGAAGTTCAACATATAAATTTTCCTTATCCGTCCTCAAGGATCTCTCTGTGCACGTGCATGCATGCGCTGCTGCAATACTTGTAATTATATCTGTGAAAGGGAACCTTGCCAGCCAATGACCCGTAACAGCAAGAACATAGAATGTCTCTTGCCGAGCCACTTGGAGCAGAAACTGAGCCAGTGCCTTGAGCTTTGAGGGCTGCCGCAGCAGCTAATCTTCTCTCAGCTGCAGCTGCTCTTTTTTCCCTTTCAGCATCTTGAGCTCTCCTTAATTCCTCCTGATTGGCAAAACAAAGAAGACATATCAGAGATCAGCACTTCCAAGACCAATTCCCATTCGAGGAGTTATAAGCGCATAACAAGAATACGGCAGAAATATGTTCTATGACCTCTTTTGATATTTTTGCTGAAAGACTAGAATGAGAATATCCTTTAAGAGCTGAAGCAGCAAGCATTCCTCTCCCAGATTCAGATGGAGCAGCTTGGACTTGAGCAGCCTCAGCCTGCAAAACTAATGTCAGAATGATGCGAGATAGAGAGAGATAATAGGAGAATAAACAAATTAGCCCGTGTGTGGGTGCTTAAGAGGCAAATGAGACTTATAGGCTGCTTACAGTTACTCTTTTTTTCCTCATCAGAGGGAGAACAAAAAAGAAGGAAAAGACAGATTTGATGAACGTAGAAGAGAGAATTTCTTGACAACCAAAAAGAACAACTCTAGAACTTTGCTTCTTAATTCATGCCATGCAATCCGACTAAAGCAAGAAGATGATCCAACAATTATTCTCCTATTGTTCGGATTCATAAACTACTAGGAAAATAAAATATACATCACCTGAGCCTTCTTTTGCTTTGCTTTCCGCAATTTCTAGGAAAATAAAATATACATCACCTGAGCCTTCTTTTGCTTTGCTTTCCGCAATTTCTTCAACTCCTTTGCCCTAGCTTTCTTCTTAGCGTCTTTCTCTGCCTAGGGAGAGAGAAATACAATTTTACATATCAGATAGGCACAATGCAGCATAAAACATATTTTCCCTGATTGGCTTATTCAAAAACAGATTATTTGCCAAACAGTGTCATTAGGAACAATCAAGTACACTTCCATTCATCTATATCTGCAATGTGCCTAATACAGTACTTTTTAAATGATGGAGAAGCTCATAACATTTTCTGACTTCCTTGACATATTAAGAAAAGAAAGTGGCCAATATTATAGAGCATTCAAATAAAGTGTATTAATCCATTTTTGATACACGCCTAATGACACTTTTTTACACTTCCTAAATGAGAGAAACAGTCTTACAATCTTCACAAACATTTCTGAAAGAGATAATAATCGCTTGAACTTTCTAATTCAAATCCCCCAACTCTGACTCAGAGATCGGAAAACATCAGATAGAGCATCTGCAGAAGCAACAAAAGTAATAAGGACGACGTCTAAATCAATTTCCTATGTCCTAAATAGGATCCTCTTCAAGAGTATTATGTTAACATCCTTAAATATAGGAACCTCGGCAGAAAATTACACCGGCAATGTGTCGCCCCCTAAAATAATGAAGAAGTTACCTGTTTAGCAGCTTGTGTTTCCTCCATTTCTTTAGTCAATGCGCTAGGCACCTTAGCTGCATGCCAATCCCACTTGTCAACGTTTGATGCCATGAAGCGCCTAAATGTGTTTCTCACTTCTTTTTCAGTTGCAAGCACATACGGAGTTCTCCCTCTCTCGTCTTTGAGGCAAGGATCCATACCCTGTTCTAGAAGTTCCAAAACCTTTTCAGAGTCCCCGCACTTTGCTGCTTCATGTAAAGGAGTGGACGTACCAATTGTGTCATTATCACTATCACTGTCACTTGATATGATGGCATCGCGAGATGGCGTAACACCAGAACATGCTTTGGTAATTTCCATAGTCTCCAAATTTTCCTTCAAAACCTCCATGGACTCATTAGACTTGCTGCTCGGACCACCTGCACTTAATAGTGACGCATCTTCACAATCAGGTGCAATTCGCTCATTTACTTCAAAGGATACTTGAGTCAACAAGCCATATATTCGTCGAGCTTCCTTGTAGGTAGGTCTTCGAACAGTCAAAGGAATATTTCTAATAACATTAGGCTGACAGACAAAATATGGTCGATCTCCATCAAAAAACAGTTGGCGGTTGTCAGAGGGAGCACATATGAAGATACAGGATGAAACAGCAAAGTAAGGCTTCCATGATGTGAGCAAATCTTGGATTTCCTGGTTATCAAACAGCAAAATTATCATCACAAAATATGATGTTAACCAAGCTAAAAATAATTCAGCTTTCCTACTCCATAGTGCCTCTGCTCTATGTTCAATATGACAGCCAAATAATCCCCCTCCTTTTGTTTCTTTATCATATCAGAGAGAGAGCCACTTCAAGTAGTAAAATCAATAAGGCAGAAGCACTTTAGTTGAGCCCTCTAAACGCTCCCGCTTTAAAGGAAACCAAGATGAACTTCTTATCATGAGACGAGGTGTCAAAAATGGAAGTTTGAAGTATCACTCAAGAAAATACCCAGTAGAAATAATCAGAAACATAAATCTAAACTAAAAATAAAAAATAAAAAAGAAACAAATGCATAGAAAGCAGAAATCATAGCATGGATAATACATCAACTTTATCAAGGGCCAATTTAACCGCGAGTGTTATTTGAAAAGCTCAACCCATTGCCACCAGAAGAAAAGAGAAAAGGAAGAAAAAAGGAATAAATTTCATGATTAGCATTTAAAAGGCAAGAAAAGATGTTGGCACGCCTGCTTGGAAGAGAATGCTTTTGTTACTATTAAGAAATAAGCGTAATTTGGCAAGTCACACTGAGTAGGGCACAGATCATACAGCAACAGAATCTCTCTTATGTACACATCAATCCCTTTACCTTTTTAAGAGCAAGTTCATTATGCCGACGAATTGATGCTCCAGCAGAGTGCGCAATCTTGCCACTTGCATCTTTTGACGACTGTTTCTTTCCAGCCTTAGCTCGTATAACATACCTAAAAGAAAGGTAAATAAGTACAAGTTAGCTACATTCTCTCAGAAGGGATGCAGGAATAGTAGCTAAGACATTACCATTTAAAAAGCAGAGTAAGCTCCAGATCAAGAACAATATAGACAATGTATTTTTGCCTAGAATTTAAGCAGTATGTGACAGTGGCTACTCTCAAGCCTCAAGGGAGCATGGAAAAAAGAAAAACAAAAGAACCTGACTCTTAAAGCCAAGGTAGAAAACGACGACAGCAGCACTGAAATACGTAACAAGAAAAATTAAGAATGCAGCCAAGAGAATGGACACTAGTTCCAAGAGTCAACAAATCTCGAAATTCTAAAGGAAAGAAAAGAGGACCTTTAAAATAGGATTCCATGCTGTAAGAGAGAGATTTGCCACATACAAGCGAAGTAACCAACTATATAGAGAACCAAACGAGGGAACTGACTCAGTCTGCTGCTGTGAATAGAATGCTGTAGAAATTATTTTAATTAAAAAAAAAGTTTAACAAGGATATGCCAAAGATTTATTAATAATTAAGAAATAACAGTAAGTACATGTGGGGAGGAGAAAACAGACATGAACCATGACCTTCTTGAAAGAAAAAATAATGAGGAAGTTCTATCCACAATCTGATACTTTTTGACTAAAGGAATTAGGCAAGGATA
Source organism: Nicotiana noctiflora (assembly GCA_032618575.1). Taxonomy (NCBI): domain Eukaryota; kingdom Viridiplantae; phylum Streptophyta; class Magnoliopsida; order Solanales; family Solanaceae; genus Nicotiana; species Nicotiana noctiflora. The sequence goes on along the minus strand of JASVEL010001994.1, from coordinate 83,349 downwards.
GACAGATACAACACTCATATCCCATTTAGTTACATTCATTCTAATTGTGGAGGATGGTAGAAGTTATGGTTTGTAATTTGTCTTTCTACCTGTAAATTTAAGCAACTTTGTGAAGCTCGTATTTGGCGCATGGTTATACAAACATAGTTTGTTTATTTTTTTTTTTTGCTCCAAAAGATTTTTAAATTGCAGACAATATTTGATTATTGTTGTTTATTGTTATTGCTTTTACATCTATTTTTCTATTTCTTAAGATGTGGTTACTATTATTTTTATCTTCTATTGCTGTTACTGATCTATTGTTTATTTTTCTTCTTCTCGAGCCGAGAGTCTTCCGGAAATAACGTCTCTATCCTCCCGGGTAGGGGTAAGGTCTGCATACACTCTACCCTCCCCAGCCCTCACTTGTGGGACTTTACTGGGTTGTTGTTGTTGTTGTATTTGATTATTTCTTTACCCTCGGAATCTAGAGGATACACACTTTTTGTGAAGTAGTCAACAGAATTGGCCGTCCAATAACTGCAGAGCGTGGATTCTTTATTGATGCACTATGCAGGGATCAAATGGTTAAACAGAAACTATACCAGAGAACAATTTGAAATTTTCTCATCTATCATTCAGAGTAAATTATCAACAGATTCTCACAATATATAAGAAAAACTTGATTAGCGTAGTAGGGACAAAGTTCGCTGCAACAAAAAGAAAAGTTCATTTCAATATCTTGTAAAAGATATTTTTCGAACTAGTTGTTTTGGCACGAAAATGATTGTACAAAAGAAACATGCCACTTTTTAGTACAACAAAAAACTCTAACCTGTGGAATGTCTTATGTGCCACAACTGCAGTACCATCAAAAACACAGCCTGCAAAATGCCCACCTCTTGCAAGCAACATGATCCTCAAACGGGTATTATCCCTTGGTTCATGTATCAGATATTTCAACTTCTCAGTCACTTCACTTTCTGTCAAGTGAATCTTATTCCTGATATCATCTGCAGCAAGCGTCTTCTTGTTCTCAAACAAAATGTTCTCTGACTCATTCAGGAGTAAACACTTCCACATTGAAAGGATCTCCCCATCATGCAATTTTAAAAATATTTTATTCTTAATATCTCCAACCAATCTTCGATGCAGATCATTTGACCGACCAGATTCTTTGTCATCATCTTCATCATCTGATCCAGAAATACTTGATAAATCATAATCCTTACATAGGGAATCAGATTTCATCTCATCAAAGTCTTCCTCCTTTATAGTGTCTCTCCCGGCAATGCTTAGCTTTATCTGATATCAGTACTGACAAGAAATTACTATAACGAAAAAACAAACAAACACTTCAATGGTATCAGCACCTTCGGGAACAAAGATATTGACAAAAAGCTGGAAATGATATTTTCCTTTTTGTAGCCCCGGAGAAGAGGGAGAGGATGCAGATTGGAAGCTTTAGAAGCAGATTAACCAACTGACAATTTTAGAAACAAAAGCTAATTTGAAGTGCTTCTAGTGCAATGATGAATAGCCTTTGCTTGTAAAGTTCTAGCACAGCCATCTGTTTCAATTGCCACTCTGGTCATGTGGAACGAATGATTTTATTTTGTAAACCTTTATAAGCAAGGCCATATCGAAGAATCTGAAGCTGTTTTCTAGAGTGATTTCAGATATCAAAGTCATGCAACATTCAACTTATTATATTAGATGAAGTATTAATAGATAAAACATTCTTTCGACTTACTTCATAAAATAAAGGTATTCTTTTGCTGAACATATTGAAACCAATTCCCATAACCCCAACTCCTAAATTCTACTAGTGATACATCATAAGCCTAGATTATCTCATTTCAAAAGTTGAAAAGTACAAATATTGGGATATTGTCTAAAAGTTGTTAGTTCCAAAGGGATACTCAATTAAATAAACCAAAATACGTAAAAAGAGTTCTGTTACAAGATCATTATCTTGTGCTTTCTTGAGGGTAAGCATTTAGTTTTTGGGAGTACATGTCTAAAAGTTCCCTCTTTATATATTACTTATTACTGTCTTTGGTAATCAGAAAAGAATATAAAAATTAATTTAACGATAAAAAAAAAGATATAAGTATCAACTACTAGCAATAAGTTGTGCCTAACCAAAAACAAAAAGAATACTTCGAATTCGATTATAAAGATAAAATCAATATCTGTATCAATCCTATAGGTCGCAAGGTGCTAATTCACAGTAATGCTCAACTTCAAGAATGAGGCACGAAAAAAGCAATCAATTAAACTTCTTATTTTAAGTTTGTCAATTACAAAATCCTCACACTTCCACTTGCAAGAAACCTCACACCTAATTAGCGTTATCCTATGAAGACAGATTAAAATATCAATCAACTATGCCTCAATTTCATATCAGTTGAGATCAGCTCCTATATATCCATTCCGCTCTATACAGGCCCATTTCAATCCAGCATGATAATATATAAAATTTATGAAAAACATAATTTCAATAACAGAAAGACGAAAGAAAATTAGTACGTTTAGTCGATGAATATCGGATTTGAAGTGAGAGCGCTGGTCATGGAGAGACTCAAACACCGCTTTACAAGTATTGCAGGACCACCTCTGTTTCGTGTTATTCGTATTATTACTCGAACTCTCCGTGTTCTGCGCATCCTTTTTGGATTCGTCATCAATGGATACGTCGTCTAGGGTTTTAACTGAGAGACTTTCGAGTGGTTCGACTAGGTAGAGTGGCGACGCTGATGGAGATTCGAGGAGGCGGCAGGAATCAAAGAAGTTCGGCGGTAGTTCGAAGATCGATCGGTGCCGTTTTACGTCGGAGATTGGTTGCCTGAATTGAGAGCGGCGATGCTGGGCGGCGGCGGAATATGGAGCCTCCGTCGACATTGTGGCAACGTTGATAAATCCACACAGGCAGTAATAGTGGTTCAGTGTTTGAATATAGGGGTTAAATTCAAAATAAGGGGAAAAAAATAGAGAAAAATATCGGGCGAAGTGTACAGTACTAGTACACATACACCTCTTTGACCGGTGGTGTTTGGTTAGGCCATCTCGAATAAAATTTCTCAAACTTTTTTATATTCTTTTCTCTCTTTTATATTATATTATTATATTATTTTTTATTTCAATTTTATTTTTAATTTTAATTAAATAAATTAGACAAGAGGGGTTGCTCTGATGGTAAGCAACCCACACTTCTAACCAAAAGGTTGTGAGTTCGAGTGCCCCTAGGATGAGAAGTTCTTGTAGGGTAGGATGCCGGTGGTCTATTTGGAAACAGCCTCTCTACCCCCAGGGTAGGGGTAAGGTCTCCGTACACGCTACCCTCCCCAGACTCCACTAAGTAGGATTATACTGGGTTGTTGTTGTTGTTGTAATTAAACAAATTCTATCTTTTATTTTTATTAATTTAAAATTTTCATAATTAAAATATTTTATAAATTATTAAATAATATAATTTGTAAAAAATTATAATATATTAATTAATAATTCAAATAAAGTATTAATATGCACGAAAATTAATTTTTCATTGAGCAATAAATTTATGAAATGCATGGAAATTAATTTATTAAAATTATAAACCAAAGTTAAGATATAATATTAATATTATAAAAATATTTCATAAACATAATTAAGTGTATATAAAGAGATAAAATAAATAATTAAATAATAAAAAAAAAAGTAATGAATAGTAATGGGAAGATGAATTCTGTACCCTCATATTTAAGGGAACGCTATTCATCCCCATTTTGGATACAAAAATAGGAAATGTTGGAGTAAAATTTTCTAAAAAATTACCCTCGTTATGGGGGAAGGGGGCAAAGTTGAAGATGCCCTTAAAATTAAGTCATTGGATATTGTAGAACAATTTTAATTCAATATTTGCGAGTATCTGGATGTGTTTTTAGAGAGCTTTTTATTTTAAAAATCATTACTAAAAAAACACTTCGTAGACTCATAGTTCATATGGGACAAAATTCAGACGAATGGCAAATACAAGTTAATAATCCACTCATAATAAGATTATGAATCTCATAATTTTGTGCAAAATAATCTATATATATCTATTTATTTATCCTTAGTCGAATGTCGTTCGCTTGTTTTTGTTGGTATTACTATGTTCAAAATCAGAAAAACTACGAAGCAAACAAACGTTAGTTTAATAAACAAATCGTAAAATAATTTCGAGCCCACTGAATGTACAGTATGTCCTTAAGGAATTTAATCCCCTCACTATTGTCCAGGGTATAAGGATTAATTCCTCCCAGAATAGAACGAAGTAATTATTCAGTGATAGCGGCACTTCAAATCACACAACTTCAACGAACTCAACAAATATTTATGTTTATTTAGAAAATAATGCAACAATGTAGAAAATAGGGGAGATGTTTTCTCAGATTTTTCATGTCTCAAAAATGAGGCCAAGCCTCTAAATTTATAGACAAAGGAAGAATGAGATGGGTGTGAGCACGTGATTTTTGCCCTACATAAGAATCACTCCTAAAAGATTCAAAATTAAATAGTTTTGTGTTACATCGGATTTCCGTCGACTTCGAGCATTAGCATTGGTATGGGTGTGTTTGTTTAGCTAGAAAATACAGCTAGAAAATACAAAACATATAGGTATATATAAATACGCGTTGCGTATTCGGGGATTAATCGAGCGTTCATAAGATTAAAGTGGTCATAGGGATTAATCGTGAGAAAATCACGGAAGATGTGCAATTTTTGTTTCGAGGTCATCATGTGATTCCGTTCAAATATGTAAGTTGTGTTAGTTGTTAAGTGTTAACCAATAAGGTGTAACCCCATTTCCTTTAATTTGATTTGTTTGAGTTGGCTTTATAGTTAATTGGGGTTTATTTAATAAAGTTGAGAAGTGGCTGAAAATGCAAAGGAAATCAGGCCCAAGGAAAACAACCAACCCGGGCCCAAGCAAATCTGGTCCAGGCCATCTCCGAATGCACCCAAAACGACACCGTAGCAGGCCAGGACATCCAAGCCGTTGGATCATTTTGATCCAGCGGTCGCCAATCGCCCCTGCACCCCGACCCGTATCCGCATAAGAACGAACCGCCCGGTCTCAAACTTACTCAAACGACTTCGTTTCGTCGAGTAAGTTGATCCAAGCCGTCGATATTAATCGATCCAACGGCCTGGATCAAATCCATCAGCAGGTATATATACTAAAAGACCTACCCAGCCCCCCCTGAGCCAGACCCCCCCCTTTCCCTCCATCGTCCCCTTTAGAGACCATCTCTATAGCCGCCGTGAACCACCGTGCTCCGCCTGCCGGAAATCGCCTCACGGCGGTTCCGGTAGGCCAACGGCCACCATCTTAACACCAAATACTCCCCTCACCTCCCCCATTACGAATCCAGCCTTCATTTACCTCGAATCACTCCGGAGCTCCTCGAATCTTCATTTGAAGATTCGAGTCAAACTCGAGCCGACGCCAAATCACCCCAAACTCACCCCAAACCCTCCCATGGCCTCCCTCATACCCCCGCCGGCTTGGGTTTAGCTCGAATCTTGCCCGAATCGTAAAAGCCCTAAAATCGAGTCCCAAGAACCCTAGTTTTTGAAGAAGCCCAATTCGAGCCGGATTAATCGTAATTGAAGTCCAAGGGACTTTAGTCTAGGTGTTCTCAATCGAGAACATCTCGATTAAAGCCCGTTTGGCTTCAATAGTTCCAAACCATAGTTCAAAGCTTGGGTCGGCATATTTCTTTTGAGGTAATTCGTGTCCCTTACGATTGTTGGTTGTAATCCGTGTGTGTATTTGTGTTTAGTTTCAGAAATTCGTAGCATTCTTCTACCTTTCTCAACAGACCTTTTATTCGGTTGATTCCCATTCTTTTGCCAATTCTTGTTTAAATTCAATGCTGCAATAGCTTTGTATGCCTAGTTTATTTAATGTCGTCAACAAATTAATTTGTTTGTATGTTTGTTCATGCTCTGGTCTGCCCGTATGCAATGCACAAGTCTAGGCTTTGTTGTTTGTTTAATTCTGGATTAGGAGTTAGTTGGATACAGTTGTTAGGATTTGATTAAGGTTAATTGTTTAATCACCTGCCCATGAGACTGGCTAGTGGAACCTGCTGTACAACAGGGTATCCCACTAATGCCCTGCCACCAGCATTTTTAATGAGTTAGTCCATACATTGGACACTGGATAGTGGAAAATGCAGGGAGTCTGATGGTTTGGACAGAGTGGGGATGGGCAGGGCCTTAGTTTAGTTTTCTGGCCATCCAGAGTAGAAAGGGTTTAACTATAAGTATAAGAGTGATAGGGAGATGAGGGGGGATCGGATACACATACAAAGACTTTTAGACAGAGATATACAGGAGAGTATCCAGCTTGAGTTGAATATTTCCAGTTGATTCTAAACTAAAAGGTTCTGGGGTTCTTTGTTCCTGTTACATACTCGGGTATAGGTGATAGGCAGAGATTTCTGGGTATTTGGGGATCGTTTGTTTGAGTTTAATTGTGGTTCGATCAGTTGGGTGCACGAATCTCTTGGGGGGCAGTTCAAAAGGATAGAGGTCTCTCTTGATTTAGAACTCTCTGTTTATTGGTTTCTTTGAAGTACTAGAGCTTTGGCCGTTGGTTTCTCTTGTGGAATCTGTTTCTGGGATCATTCTTGGTTGCTGTGGTCACTACTATATTGTTGGTTGCTTGGCTGTTCGTCACTGCTTACTCTTCTTCCCATTTCCTATTCCAGGTACACATTCGTAGTTCGTCTCAGTGCATCCCTCAAATTGGCAGTAAATAAAGTGTTGTTTGATTCATCTGAGTAATTTCCATTAGCACATTTTATTGTTGACAGAACTACTTTCAGCTGTTGTTAATTAAGGAATGTTCGAGCTGTAATTAGGGATTGTCGGACTGTTGTAGTCATATGAACACTCTCTTAGTTTTACTAGAACAAAATATTTATTTGTGGTTTGCTTGACATGGAAATTAAATCTGAAATAAAGAATTAATTCGATGTTGTTGATTCAGTCCTATTACAAGCATTAGAATGTATTAGCCTGTTTAAAATGGATTGGTTCATTTCATTGATTCATTTCTAGGTTCAGTTTATGAAATAAATCCCATGACATAAGATTTCCAAAACTGCTAGTACCCAACCTTGTGTTAAAATTGAGATTAATCATCTAGAAGAAGAAGTCTAAGAGGATTCGAACACCCGTAAGGAATGATATCTTGGATTTTTAGAATATGTGCCAATGGCTCTGTGAGGATTCTTTGAATTCAAATTAAATTTTACTTTCACATAATCGTCCACCATGGTCTCGAATCTGTTCGCTTAGTTAGCTAGGAGCATATTTACGCGAACCAGTCATAGTTGGGTAGGATTTTGTCGCATTGTAGAAATCGGTTCGTCATTATTCAACTACACGATGTAGCTAGATTAAAGGAATCGGGGGTGCATTTCATGTGACCCGACTCCAATCGTGAACAAGGTAAATAAAGCGTATCAGGAACCACAGGTGCATTTCATGTAGCGTGGTTCGCAACATTTTTTTAATTTGGAATCAATTCCTAAGTAAATGTAGCGGGATGTAGTTCGCTTTAAATTCGAAATTAGAGGTGCGCTTCGCCTAACAGTTATACAAATTGCAGGGTCTTCATAAATGTACATATAAAATACTTAGATTTCGAGATGTGTCGTTTCTTAGCGAATATCACGTCCTTCTCAACAGTGTAAATAAGTAATCGCTCCGGGCGCATATTTTAATTCTATCTTTTTAAATACGGGTGTGCATTTCATGCGACCCAAATCCAAACCCCGAAATGTTGAATAAGAATGTGTCGAGGATCCGGGTGCATTTCATGTGACGTGATTCGAAAACATATTTTTAAGCAACTTTGCTCTTTCGTAAATCATAATAAATAATAAAAGCGGTAAAAGGATATTAATTTGCACTAAGTACATGACTGTAAAAAGCAGATAAATAAGCCAAACACGACAGTTGAGCGACCGTGCTAGAACCACGGAATTCGGGAATGCCTAATACCTTCTCCCGGGTTAATAGAATTCCTTATCCGGATTTCTGGTTCGCGGACCGTTAAATAGAGTCATTCTTTTCCTCGATTCGGGATTTAACCGGTGACTTGGGACACCATAAACCTCCCAAGTGGCGACTCTGAAATAATTAAATAAATCCCGTCTCGATTGTCCTTTAATTGGAAAAACTCTTTGCACCCTCGCGGGTGCGTAAAAAGGAGGTGTGACAGGGCCATTTGGGGTTGGGCAGATCGGGTTCAGGGTTTAAGAATTCGAGCTTTGAATAATTGTTGTATTTGGCTTATTTATTATCTGATTTTATTATATGTTTGTATTAATGTGCAAAATAATATTTTTATCGCTTTGATATTTTTTTGAACTGTACATATAAATTGTGTCGAAACCAATCTCCTCTCTGAGTCTTCTAAATCATGAAGAAGGGTGCACTTCGTGTGACTTCTTTTCTGTATAGTGTCTAATTCCCACCTTAGAATGAGGTTTGGATAAGTTGCAAAACCGGTGAAGCTTCTGTATTCCCGGGTTGCTGCCTCCTCCTCGGCTCGAGTTGTCCGCTCGGGTAAGCCATGTCTAGAACAATAAACCCAGGTTTTTAAACCTAGAATAACAAAGCTTCATGCCGGATCCCTAGTAGGAACGTTTATTTGCATCATGTTGCATTTGACTTAGGGACTCAACACAGGGGTTGGGTCCGTCTAGGACAGGTGACCTGAAATGAAAAGACCATCCTGCTGCATCCTGTTTGTTTTATGCATATATTTGCTTCAGACTTGCAGGCTAACCGTTTTTTTTATATTGAGGAAAATGAAAAAAAATAGTCTCAAAATAGTTTGTTTTTTTTACTTACTTAAAAAGAAAAAAACGTTTGTTGTAAAATAAAAAATGTTTGATCAAAATAAAAAAAAATAGTTTCAAAATAGTTTGTTTTTTTTTTACTTTAAAAAAGAAAAAAAACGTTTGTTGTAAAATAAAAAATATGTGATTTCAAAATAGTTTGTTTTTTTTACTACAAAAAAAAAAGAAAATTTTTGTTTTATACTTAAAAAAAAAAATGTGTGAAAAAATAATAAATAGTTTGTTTCCTTTAAAGATGTAGTTTGTTTGACCGAACTACGCAGGTTTGATTCTCACCACTAGGTGAGATACGTAGGCAACCCTCACATCGGGTTCAACCACCCCTTTAAAAAATCAAAAAAAATGTGTGTGTTTAATTTTGTCAATAAAATCAAAGTGATGCCGTTTTTGCAAATAACCGAATGTTCCGAAAGGACGCCGGAAGGCTGTTTTTGCAAAAATAGCCACTTTGAATCATTTTTAATAATTTGCAGCCACAACCTTGAAATATTCCTTGTGGAAATATTGCAAGGCCATAGCCGCAAAATCAAGTCCGGGTTCACACCCCTTTTGCAAAAAATAACCAAAAAAAAAGTGTTAAATTTTTTATTTTGTTATAAATGAGTCGGGTGATGCTATTCTTGCTCAAAATAGTTGAAAGGTTGTATCCGCAAAATTAAGTTTGAGTCATCACTCAACTTTTCAAAAAATAATCACTTTATCAAATAAGCCATTACATGGCTGGTCCTTGCATAAATAGCCACTGTTGGCATTTGAACTTCTTCAGTCTTGTATTGGCCTGTGTCGGTGCTGAATGATGCCCCATAGGCCCCAGGATTAAATTTTGAATTTATATCTTCTTGATAAAATTTTGCAAAAAAGAGCCACTTTGTCTAAATAAGCCATTATATGGCCAATTTATGAAAAATATTCTTGTGTTGGTTTATGGTGATGCCGAACGATGCCCCATGAGCCACGGGATAAAAAAAAAAAAAAGATTAAGTTTATCTTTCTTAAATAAATTTTGCAAAAATAGTCATTTTGTCAATAAGCCATTATGTGGCCAATTTTGTAGAAATAGTCATAATTGACACCAAAAATATTCTTTTTCTTGTAGAAATTTCCTACACAAGTTTGTAGTTGGAGTCGGCTTATATAATTTTCCTTCAAAAAAAAAAATCAAAAATCAAGTAAATATTTCTTTATTTCTTGCATTAATTTGCAAGAACTACGCTCGATCTGATTCATGCGGGGTCATGATACGTAGGCAATCTCCATAAGATTCGACCACAACTGTATATGTATATATAATATAAAATAAAAAAAGAAATAAAAAAATAAAAATAAAAAATAAAAAGAAAAAAAAAAGAAAAAAAAAGAAAGCAAAAAATATTGATAAGGACTCACTGATTCCATTTCTAACATATTTTGTTTGAAGTGTTGAGAAAATTGAGGTGGTTGGTTTGTGGTGAACCGGAAACACAAGATCCAGGAAAACCTTATTTGATCCAAGACAACGACATCCAGAATATCGCACAGAGTCCTTCACCTGCACGCCATGATGCACACTTTGTGGGAATGTATTGACTAAAACTGAAAATGTTGAAGCGGATAATGGCCTTGGTAATTTTGATGTGAAGCTCAGTGGCCAAAATGTCGTGTTTGGTAATTGGGAAGACTCTCCATATATTGGCCAACCAGAGTGGAATTTGGGTGGTTTATTTTGTTGTCATTTACGTCGTCCAGATTATTTCGGGGTTGTTAATCGGGATATTGTCTTGTAACCCAAACCTTTCTATCATTCTATTTTATCCAGTTTTCTGTGGGTTGTAGTATCTCGTTTAGTGTTGTCTAGGTTTGTTCACCGGGTCTTACCCTAGTTTATTATGTTTGTCGTGTCGTCCGAACCGTTTCACTGTCTAATACAATTATCCGTCTTCCTTTATTTCTAGTCATTTTTCTTTGATTTAAGTCTTTCCTCTTTATAGTCCTTTTTTTTTCTGTCAACTCCAGTGACATGGAATCCACGCATAATTTTGGCCTAATCTTGAAAGTTAATCATGAAGCAATTGGAAGATGATCGGGGCATTTAAAGGAAATAAGAACGGTTTGAGATTATTCGAAGCCCGAGTCAGGAGAAACTAGGGCAAGTAAAAGAAAACCGTTAAAGGCAAGCTGGCCAAAATTGACATGGGGTAGTTCATAATAATGAAAATGAGAGTGTTTCCCGACAGTGCTTTGAAGATATGACAAATATTAATTGAGTTGTTTACACTTGGTACGTTTTGAAGATTGGAATGACGAAGGCATTTTGTTCTGCTACCCAAACACTTTATCCTTCGTTAACCCTTTGAGCCTTATTTTAAATTCTTTCATACCCCTCCTTCGGAATTAGTTGCAAAGCAAGAGAAGAAAGGGATAAAGAAAAAAAAAAGTAAAGAAAAAGAAAACAACAAAAAGAGATAAAGAAAATAAAAAGAAAAATGTGTGAAAAAAAAGAAACTTGAAAAAAGGAATTGGGAACTACGTTTGACCTGATTCCTTAAAGAGGATACGTAGGCGCTTCACAGCTCGGTCATAGTGTAAATAAAAATCAAAAAAAAAAAAAAAATCCCCAAGCAAAAACTGGGGCAAAGAAAAATTGTGTTGATTATAAATAAATTTAGGTCCGAAGGTTGTAAATTTTGAACCCAAAATTAATTTTGTTTTGAGCCTTCAATACCCTTTCTTTCTAGCCCTATCCAAATCCCACATTACGGTCCAAAGAAAGACCTTCCGATCAGTCTTCAAAAGATGCCACGTCAGGCGAGTGAGAGAGTCCTATCAGAATATAACACTCTGATTCTCAGCAGAAAAGACTCTGATTCCCAGCAGAAAGGAAATACGAGAGAGTCTTAGCAGTGACACCCCAATCCCCGGCTAAAAGTGATACAAACGAGAGAGTCTTACCGGTGAAAACCTTCACAGGCACCATAAAGCGACGAAAGCCGAGAGAAAATCAAAATGAGAGAGGCTTGAAAGTGAAAACCCTTCGGGCACTACAAGTCGAATAAAGGTGATAATCAGATGGAAATCACGAGACAGAAATCGTGAAAGGAAATTAACGACGGAGGATAGGCCATATGTGCATGTCATGACCAAGTAGAGTTGGTATCCGCGTTTGATAAGTTTTATAGTTGTTTCTGGTTAGAGAGTCAGTCCTCCCTTGTCTTCTATTTGTTGTTTCTTTTTATCTTTCTCCTTTTGTCAAAATTCTCCATCAAAGTCGGTCTAGTCAAAACATAGTGAGAAATGACTTCAAAACTTGCCACCAACTTTCCAATTATTATGCAAGGCAAGGAAATGCCATTGACGACAGAGAAGTATGGTGCAAAGAAGATTATTAAACTGGGGCAGAAAATTTTCTTTTCAGTTTGAAAATTTTCTGGAAGTCAATACCCACTTGGGAAGAAGGAAAGTCTTAAGGGAAATGGTCTTCGAACCAGTGTCATCCTCAACAGCCTTCAAGAAGAGTGAAACACCAATTTTGAGGAAATGAAAATCCCCCAGCAATGTTATCTACAGCAAGTTCCGAGGTGGTCGGACAACACAAAGTGGTAAAGGAAGAAAGGAAATCTCATCTTCAACAAAATAACCCCCAGCAAGTTGAGAAACACAGAAAGGGGAAGGGATAAATGGAAAAACCCATCCCCAGCAGGAATATCATCTCCAGCAAATGAAATCATTCCCCTACAAGATTTGGGAACCCCGAGCGAGGGAAAGGAGAAAAGAAAAAAAAACCACCACACAGGAGCGGCACAACCGCTCACAATGTTTTGAACTAACAAATTTTCTTTGATTTGAAACAGGGAAAGAAAGTGCTATTGATAGCGAAAAGTCATGCCACAAGGAAGAACACCAATACTGGGGCAGAAAATTTTCTGCCGTTGTTGAAAATTTTCTCGGAGAAACGAGGAAGGCAATTCAAGATGACATGTCAGGTTTGTCCACCTTCAAATAGGATGTTTCAGGTTTGTCCACCTTCGAACAGGACGTCTCAGGTTTGTTCACTTTCAATAGGATACAATGGGAGTATTCGCCCTCGAATAGGATACAATGGGAGTATTCGCCCTCGAATAGGATACAATGGGAGTATTCGCCCTCGAATAGGATACAATGGGAGTATTCGCCCTCGAATAGGATACAATGGGAGTATTTGCCCTCGAATAGGATACAATGGGAGTATTCGCCCTCGAATAGGATACAATGGGAGTATTCGCCCTCGAATAGGATACAATGGGAGTATTCGCCCTCGAATAGGATACGATGGGAGTATTCGCCCTCGAATAGGATACAATGGGAGTATTCGCCCTCGAATAGGATACATTGGGAGTATTCGCCCTCGAATGGAATACATTGGGAGTATTCGCCCTCGAATAGAATACGATGGGAGTATTCGCCCTCGAATAGAATACAATGGAAGTATTCGCCCTCGAATAGGATAAAACGGGAGTATTCGCCCTCGAATAGAATACAATGGGAGTATTCGCCCTCGAATAGAATACGATGGGAGTATTCGCCCTCGAATAGAATACGATGGGAGTATCCGCCCTCGAATAGGATATGACGGGACCATCCGCCCTCGAATAGGATACAATGGGAGTATTCGCCCTCGAATAGGATACATTGGGAGTATTCGCCCTCGAATGGAATACATTGGGAGTATTCGCCCTCGAATAGAATACGATGGGAGTATTCGCCCTCGAATAGAATACAATGGGAGTATTCGCCCTCGAATAGGATAAAACGGGAGTATTCACCCTCGAATAGAATACAATGGGAGTATTCGCCCTCGAATAGAATACGATGGGAGTATTCGCCCTCGAATAGAATACGATGGGAGTATCCGCCCTCAAATAGGATACGACGGGACCATCCGCCCTCGAATAGGATATTTTACGTATGTTTTATCTTACATTGTCCTATGCATATTTTGTAAATTATTGCCAGCATGCATTTTTAATTCAAAAGTTGCTACTAAAAGCAGGCGCCTACCTGTATAACAAAAGGCAAGTCTTCAGTCTTTACATTGCAGGTCTTGAAACCAGTAGCCCACCAAAAAGCAGAGGGTTACAACAAGAGTTCCCGGCGCAAATTCAAGCACCCGAGTCAAAGGAAGGGAGGGAATGAAGGAAAATTTTCCCAGCATCATTATCCTCAATAGGCAAGTAAACAGTTCTAAAGATATCCCCAGCAGTCAGGAGGGGTGAAGAAAACAAAGAATACTTCCTCAGCAGCATCATCCCCACAAGTGAGTAACAAGTTCCAAAGATATCCCCAGCAACCAAAAGAAAAGTAATACGACCCAGGGGGAAAGCAATTCCAAGACAAGATAATTCAGAAGAAAATGGTACAAAAGGCAAAGGAAGGTGATCAGGATAGGATGAAATTAGTGAGTTATAGTTGAAGTCAGGGAGCCCGCCTGGAGAATGGAGTGGCGATTTTATTTTTGAATCAATAGTTGAAGTCAGGGAGCCCGCCTGGAGAATGGAGTGGCGATTTATTTTGAAGTTGTAGTTGAAGTCAGGGAGCCCGCCTGGAGAATGGAGTGGCGATTTTATTTTGAAGTAGTAGTTGAAGTCAGGGAGCCCGCCTGGAGAATGGAGTGGCGATTTTATTTTGAAGTAGTAGTTGAAGTCGGGGAGCCCGCCTGGAGAATGGAGTGGCGATTTTATTTTGAAGTAGTAGTTGAAGTCAGGGAGCCCGCCCGAAGAATGGAGTGGCGATTTTATTTTGAAGTTGTAGTTGAAGTCGGGGAGCCCGCCTGGAGAATGGAGTGGCGATTTTATTTTTGAAGTTATAGTTGAAGTCGGGGAGCCCGCCTTGGAGAATGGAGTGGCGATTTAGTTTTGAAGTTGTAGTTGAAGTCGGGGAGCCCGCCGGAGAATGGAGTGGCGATTTTATTTTGAAGTAGTAGTTGAAGTCGGGAGCCCGCCCGAAGAATGGAGTGGCGATTTTATTTTGAAGTTGTAGTTGAAGTCGGGAGCCCGCTTGGAGAATGGAGTGGCGATTTTATTTTTGAAGTTATAGTTGAAGTCGGGGAGCCGCCTGGAGAATGGAGTGGCAATTTAGTTTTGAAGTTGTCATTGAAGTCAGGGAGCCCGCCTGGAGAACGGAGTGGCGATTTTATTTTGAAGTAGTAGTTGAAGTCGGGGAGCCCGCCTGGAGAATGGAGTGGCGATTTTATTTTTGAAGTAGTAGTTGAAGTCAGGGAGCCCGCCTGGAGAATGGAGTGGCGATTTATTTTGAAGTTGTAGTTGAAGTCAGGGAGCCCGCTTGGAGAATGGAGTGGCGATTTAGTTTTGAAGTAGTAGTTGAAGTCAGGGAGCCCGCCTGGAGAATGGAGTGGCGATTTAATTTTGAAGTTGTAATTGAAGTCAGGGAGCCCGCCCGGAGAATGGAGTGGCGATTTAATTTTGAAGTAGTAATTGAAGTCGGGGAGCCCGCCTGGAGAATGAAGTGGCGATTTATTTTGAAGTAATAATTGAAGTCAGGGAGCCCGCCTCTGGAGAATGGAGTGGCGATTTATTTTGAAGTAGTAATTGAAGTCAGGGAGCCCGACTGGAGAATGGAGTGGCGATTTAATTTTGAAGTAGTAATTGAAGTCGGGAAGCCCGCCTGGAGAATGGAGTGGCGATTTAGTTTTGAAGTTATAGTTGAAGTTAGGGAGCCCGCCTGGAGAATGGAGTGGCGATTTAATTTTGAAGTAGTAGTTGAAGTCAGGGAGCCCGCCTGGAGAATGGAGTGGCGATTTAATTTTGAAATAGTAGTTGAAGTCAGGGAGCCCGCCTGAAGAATGGAGTGGCGATTTTATTTTGGGGTAGTAGTTGAAGTCAGGAAGCCCGCCTGGAGAACGGAGTGGCGATTTATTTCAAAGTTGAAGTTGAAGTCAGGGAGCCCGCCTGAAGAATGGAGTGGCAACTTATTTTTGAAGTTGGTGGAGGAAAGCAATCATGAATCCCCAGCATGAATCCAAGTTCATAATCAAAAGGGAGGCAATCGAGATAGACCAAAATAACAATCGTCAGGAGAGAAGAGGCATGTGAAGAAACATCGGAACTAGCAAGATGGCAATGAACATGACCAAATCAAGTTGGAAAGATAGATGAGAGTTTGTAGCACTGTAACTTAGTCTAGCTTCTTATTTTTCGTTTAGCACGATGTAACAAGGGGATCAGTTAAGCAGTGGCGCCAGCAGTAACAGCAGCGACAGTAAGATCACAACAGTCACGGTAGTCCCAGCTTCCCGAACTACATTGACCTGATTCCCTTTTAGCCAGGGATATGTAGGAGACCTTTTGAAGCGAGGTTCGGTCAAACTTTTCCAAGAAATGCTTCATACGGAGTGCTCGAACGGGCAAAAATCGCTCGTATCCGCTCACTTATCTTTGCACGAAAACTCTTCATGTTTCCGCGCAAAGAGGGGCAGCTGTGAGCACGTGATTTTTGCCCTACATAAAAATCACTCCTAAAAGATTCAAAATTAAATAGTTTTGTGTTACATCGGATTTCCGTCGACTTCGAGCATTAGCATTGGTATGGGTGTGTTTGTTTAGCTAGAAAATACAGCTAGAAAATACAAAACATATAGGTATATATAAATACGCGTTGCATATTCGGGGATTAATCGAGCGTTCATAAGATTAAAGTGGTCATAGGGATTAATCGTGAGAAAATCACGGAAGCTGTGCAATTTTTGTTTCGAGGTCATCATGTGATTCCGTTCAAATATGTAAGTTGTGTTAGTTGTTAAGTGTTAACCAATAAGGTGTAACCCCATTTCCTTTAATTTGATTTGTTTGAGTTGGCTTTATAGTTAATTGGGGTTTATTTAATAAAGTTGAGAAGTGGCTGAAAATGCAAAGGAAATCAAGCCCAAGGAAAACAACCAACCCGGGCCCAAGCAAATCTGGTCCAGGCCATCTCCGAATGCACCCAAAACGACACCGTAGCAGGCCAGGACATCCAAGCCGTTGGACCATTTTGATCCAGCGGTCGCCAATCGCCCCTGCACCCCGACCCGTATCCGCATAAGAACGAACCGCCCGGTCTCAAACTTACTCAAACGACTTCGTTTCGTCGAGTAAGTTGATCCAAGCCGTCGATATTAATCGATCCAATGGCCTGGATCAAATCCATCAGCAGGTATATATACTAAAAGACCTACCCAGCCCCCCCCTGAGCCAGACCCCCCCCTTTCCCTCCATCGTCCCCTTTAGAGACCATCTCTATAGCCGCCGTGAACCACCGTGCTCCGCCTGCCGGAAATCGCCTCACGGCGGTTCCGGTAGGCCAACGGCCACCATCTTAACACCAAATACTCCCCTCACCTCCCCCATTACGAATCCAGCCTTCATTTACCTCGAATCACTCCGGAGCTCCTCGAATCTTCATTTGAAGATTCGAGTCAAACTCGAGCCGACGCCAAATCACCCCAAACTCACCCCAAACCCTCCCATGGCCTCCCTCATACCCCCGCCGGCTTGGGTTTAGCTCGAATCTTGCCCGAATCGTAAAAGCCCTAAAATCGAGTCCCAAGAACCCTAGTTTTTGAAGAAGCCCAATTCGAGCCGGATTAATCGTAATTGAAGTCCAAGGGACTTTAGTCTAGGTGTTCTCAATCGAGAACATCTCGATTAAAGCCCGTTTGGCTTCAATAGTTCCAAACCATAGTTCAAAGCTTGGGTCGGCATATTTCTTTTGAGGTAATTCGTGTCCCTTACGATTGTTGGTTGTAATCCGTGTGTGTATTTGTGTTTAGTTTCAGAAATTCGTAGCATTCTTCTACCCTTCTCAACAGACCTTTTATTCGGTCGATTCCCATTCTTTTGCCAATTCTTGTTTAAATTCAATGCTGCAATAGCTTTGTATGCCTAGTTTATTTAATGTCGTCAACAAATTAATTTGTTTGTATGTTTGTTCATGCTCTGGTCTGCCCGTATGCAATGCACAAGTCTAGGCTTTGTTGTTTGTTTAATTCTGGATTAGGAGTTAGTTGGATACAGTTGTTAGGATTTGATTAAGGTTAATTGTTTAATCACCTGCCCATGAGACTGGCTAGTGGAACCTGCTGTACAACAGGGTATCCCACTAATGCCCTGCCACCAGCATTTTTAATGAGTTAGTCCATACATTGGACACTGGATAGTGGAAAATGCAGGGAGTCTGATGGTTTGGACAGAGTGGGGATGGGCAGGGCCTTAGTTTAGTTTTCTGGCCATCCAGAGTAGAAAGGGTTTAACTATAAGTATAAGAGTGATAGGGAGATGAGGGGGGATCGGATACACATACAAAGACTTTTAGACAGAGATATACAGGAGAGTATCCAGCTTGAGTTGAATATTTCCAGTTGATTCTAAACTAAAAGGTTCTGGGGTTCTTTGTTCCTGTTACATACTCGGGTATAGGTGATAGGCAGAGATTTCTGGGTATTTGGGGATCGTTTGTTTGAGTTTAATTGTGGTTCGATCAGTTGGGTGCACGAATCTCTTGGGGGGCAGTTCAGAAGGATAGAGGTCTCTCTTGATTTAGAACTCTCTGTTTATTGGTTTCTTTGAAGTACTAGAGCTTTGGCCGTTGGTTTCTCTTGTGGAATCTGTTTCTGGGATCATTCTTGGTTGCTGTGGTCACTACTATATTGTTGGTTGCTTGGCTGTTCGTCACTGCTTACTCTTCTTCCCATTTCCTATTCCAGGTACACATTCGTAGTTCGTCTCAGTGCATCCCTCAAATTGGCAGTAAATAAAGTGTTGTTTGATTCATCTGAGTAATTTCCATTAGCACATTTTATTGTTGACAGAACTACTTTCAGCTGTTGTTAATTAAGGAATGTTCGAGCTGTAATTAGGGATTGTCGAACTGTTGTAGTCATATGAACACTCTCTTAAACAAAATGTTTAATTGTGGTTTGCTTGACATGGAAATTAAATCTGAAATAAAGAATTAATTCGATGTTGTTGATTCAGTCCTATTACAAGCATTAGAATGTATTAGCCTGTTTAAAATGGATTGGTTCATTTCATTGATTCATTTCTAGGTTCAGTTTATGAAATAAATCTCATGACATAAGATTTCCAAAACTGCTAGTACCCAACCTTGTGTTAAAATTGAGATTAATCATCTAGAAGAAGAAGTCTAAGAGGATTCGAACACCCGTAAGGAATGATATCTTGGATTTTTAGAATATGTGCCAATGGCTCTGTGAGGATTCTTTGAATTCAAATTAAATTTTACTTTCACATAATCGTCCACCATGGTCTCGAATCTGTTCGCTTAGTTAGCTAGGAGCATATTTACGCGAACCAGTCATAGTTGGGTAGGATTTTGTCGCATTGTAGAACTCGGTTCGTCATTATTCAACTACACGATGTAGCTAGATTAAAGGAATCGGGGGTGCATTTCATGTGACCCGACTCCAATCGTGAACAAGGTAAATAAAGCGTATCAGGAACCACAGGTGCATTTCATGTAGTGTGGTTCGCAACATTTTTTTAATTTGGAATCAATTCCTAAGTAAATGTAGCGGGATGTAGTTCGCTTTAAATTCGAAATTAGAGGTGCGCTTCGCCTAACAGTTATACAAATTGCAGGGTCTTCATAAATGTACATATAAAATACTTAGATTTCGAGATGTGTCGTTTCTTAGCGAATATCACGTCCTTCTCAACAGTGTAAATAAGTAATCGCTCCGGGCGCATATTTTAATTCTATCTTTTTAAATACGGGTGTGCATTTCATGCGACCCAAATCCAAACCCCGAAATGTTGAATAAGAATGTGTCGAGGATCCGGGTGCATTTCATGTGACGTGATTCGAAAACATATTTTTAAGCAACTTTGCTCTTTCGTAAATCATAATAAATAATAAAAGCGGTAAAAGGATATTAATTTGCACTAAGTACATGACTGTAAAAAGCAGATAAATAAGCCAAACACGACAGTTGAGCGACCGTGCTAGAACCACGGAATTCGGGAATGCCTAATACCTTCTCCCGGGTTAATAGAATTCCTTATCCGGATTTCTGGTTCGCGGACCGTTAAATAGAGTCATTCTTTTCCTCGATTCGGGATTTAACCGGTGACTTGGGACACCATAAACCTCCCAAGTGGCGACTCTGAAATAATTAAATAAATCCCGTCTCGATTGTCCTTTAATTGGAAAAACTCTTTGCACCCTTGCGGGTGCGTAAAAAAGGGGGTGTGACAATGGGGAGGTACAATCCAAAAGGTGCCTCTTTCATTTCTCATTCACACCCTTTAAGGAAAACCGTAACAATCTCCCACATGAATGAGAAATGGACATATGTTAAAAGACATGCATGAAAATATTGTGTGATTCACAAGTAAGAATTAATCACATCGAGATAAGTAGGCTTTCCTTTAAACTTTTCGTAGTGAACTTATGTCGGATATACTTGGTCAATCGGTAGACTTGATACCTTTGAACCGTCGAGCTTTGGTGTATACCTAGACAACCATAAGTCACACAATCAATTCTTAACAGTCTTTGGTTATTACGGTTGTGTTCGTTTTAGCCATGAACACCGCCTGATTTCATGAGTGCTTCGAGAATGGGCCTTTACTTTCATTCCTCTTAAAACGGCTTACACTTCACACTCACATAGGTGATTTCTAAACGTGTAACCCTATAGACACACTATCTGGTCATATCTTGTCAAACTTAGAAAATCATTAAAAAGCTTTAAGCTTTATTGACTCATCAAAAAGCCGTAATGCTTTACCTTGATTTCTGAACGTTGTCTTCATCACAAGAATGGGTTAAGTTATTTGACAATGTTGAATCGTCATTCATAACTTTGTTTGATCTTTTTGAACCTAGCTATTGAGATCTCTAGTCTGCTAGGTAGAGTTACTGCCATGATGACTTGTCCTAGGCCTTAGCCCCATTCCGTTCGATAATCTTTCAACTGCCTCTCTAGATAGGCCTTTTGTAAGTGAATCTGACACGTTATCTCTTGACTTTACGTAGTCAATCATGATAATACCACTAGAGAGTAGTTGTCTAACGGTATTGTGTCTTCGTTGAATATGACGAGATTTTTTTATATATATAACGCTCCCTGCCTACCTATTGCCGCTTGACTATCACAATGTATGCACATATGTGCCAAAGATTTGGGCCAAAATAAATTATCTTCTAATAAATTCCGGAGCTATTTACTTTCTTCACCGGCCCTGTATAAGGCTATAAATTCAGCTTCCACTGTAGAGCGGTCAATGCACATTTATTTGGATGATTTCCAAGACATAGCTCCTCCATCGACTATTTAGAATCGGTTGAACCGGTGATCTAATTTACATCACTATACCCCTCTATTATCGGGGATACTTATTGTACTGCAAAGAATAAATTGGATATTTCAAATACTTCAAAACTCGTTTCATTGTCATGAAAGTTCAATGCATATTTCCTTATGTTATAGACTAATTGTACATTAGATAATTCACTACACTTAATGTAGTAGTAGTAGTAGTATATTATAACAACACCTGGAATGACTCACATTAGTTGTGTAACACCACATAAATTTGAATCAGTTGTGGATGCATTAAATGAGTATTTATTTGATAGTTATCAATCGGTTATGATAATAAGTGTACGAGGAAAATCATAAGTGATTTGGGATCCAAGGAGAGGCCTAAGTCTAGGTCAAGTTGAATATTACATGATAGACTAAAAATTCCAAATGAGTACGCACAAGACCTTACTTTGTACGAGCATATCTACATGTATATTAGGAATTTTTTGGTGCACAATGTGTCAAATTAAAGATCTTTGAGTATAGTTTCCAATGCATCAAACCGTTCGTTATTTCGAGGTGTATACAGAAAGATATGACCGTTTTTGTGTCCCTTCCATCGCCAGCATCCCAGGTAGCGTCGGGTGCCAGCCGTGGCACCAGAAAATTTTGAGATACTGGAATCAGTGCCAAAGGCAGAGCCCAGCGCCACCTATGGCGCCCGAAACACTATATACTCAATTCGGGGTTCATTTTTATCCATTTATCTTGGCCAGACTTTGGGGTCTTCATTCACCCTCTTAAGAGCACCAACTCCTACCATCTTCAAGGTAAACAATCTCCATTAACTTGGTGTAAAATTTCATCATTCATACACTAGTATTGATGAAATCTACTCATAAAACACATAGATCTTCAAGAAATTCCTTCAAGAACTCTTAGGAGGGTTTTGCAAGATTTTTTCCAAAAGGTAATCCTACACCCTTAGACTTACATCTATGAATTTATTATGGGTATATGAGTGTGAAATAAGTATTGGGACTCTTGGTGTGATGATTAGAAGCCATACGTTCCCAATATATATACATAATTATTGTAGAGATTGGAAGGTGATTATTTGATGAAATTTTTTTGGTTGGGTGTAGATGGATTGTCATACATGTTATGTTGGAAGTTATACATTGGTTAATCATGATATTGGTATAAATTTTTGATAAACGGTGGTAGTTTGATGAATAATTATATGGCGATAATATGTAGAGATTTATACCTACAAGGTGTTTGATAATATGCCTAAATGGCTTAAGTTATGGAGTTGTTACTAATATTGGGTTCCATTGGATCTTACTATTGTAGATTGAAGGTTCTTGATATTGTGGATCATTGTAGTATCACTAAGGAGTGAAATTGATGTATGTAAGGCTAACACTTTACATTTGGGAATGTCTATGATTCTCCCTACGTCCCATTCATTATGACCATTACCAGTTTCCTCAGAAAGTAACTACGCCTTAGTTCCTTGAATAATAGTAGAACTTCTATTCTCTAGATGGCATAGTCTCATAATCATTCGATATTCTATGAGTTTCAGTTATGACAAATCAACTTATTATGAATACTCAATTTAGTCTAATCTTATTCACTGTTCCAGTATCATGTAACTTGGCATGGCTTATTATTTCAGTATCATGTATTGTATAAAATTCTCAATCCCTGATTTTATATTCTTGAATGTTGAACACCTGTATATTGGGCATGCAACCACAGTTCATGCTTTATGCATCTTTGGGCTTGAGGCTGTAGTTATGTACACTTATACTTGGGCTTGAGACCGCAGTATCGCACACACACACACACACACACACACACACACACACATATATATATATATATATATATATATATATATATATATATATATATATATATATATATATATATATATTATGCCCGAAGCCACAATTTAATATTTAGTTAAACAGATTGTTCATCATTCAGAAGAGGGAGTATTCACATCCTTACTTCCTTGTTCAGTTATCAAGTTATCAACTAGCAGTTCAGTTTCAGTATTTACAGTTCTTTTGTTCAGCTATTTTACATACCAAGACAATTCAAATGTGTTGATGTCCCTTTTGCCCGGGGCCTGCATCTAGGTTGACAAGTCTGCTTGCTAGGACATCTCGTATCCTCTATTGGTGAGCCCCAGTCTTTCGAGGTCTTATCTCTCTTTTGCTTTAGTCATTATAGTATTTTAGTTAATAAGGTATACCGCGGACATTGTCCCGGTGAACAGTTAGCATTTTCAACATTCTTTATAGGTTTCGTAGATTATAACCCAATCAGCCAGATATTAACAGGCCTTCATGTGTTAGCCTTGTCGGCTACTTGTATATACTTGCAGACCTTTCAGTATTTTCCGCATCTATGATATTTCAGTCAGACTCTTTAGTAGATTATCAT
This sequence comes from Nicotiana noctiflora, assembly GCA_032618575.1. NCBI lineage: Eukaryota > Viridiplantae > Streptophyta > Magnoliopsida > Solanales > Solanaceae > Nicotiana > Nicotiana noctiflora. The sequence continues at coordinate 59,727 of JASVEL010001994.1, read as the reverse complement.
GTTTTATATTTACCTCTAGATCATAATTATACCATGTGTTGATCTAGCCATGCAGTTAGTTCGCTCGGTCACATGCTATCAGGAACCGAGTGTCGTGTTATGCCCAGACCATGGTTTGGGGCGTGACAAAGCTTGGTATCAGATCCCAAGGTTTAAGAGTCCTAGGGAGTCTATGAAGTCATGTCAAGTGGGGTCCCTTTTAAGTGTGTGTGCGCAATACACATGTAAATAGTTGACCACCAAGACATCTAGGATTGTTCCATTTCTTTCATACTCTAGATTGTGTAATTAGATCTATGCTTTCAGGATTCTTTCTAACCCGTGCGAATCGCGTATTTCAAAAAAAAATGCCTGCAAAAAGAAAGTACACCAGGAGGGCCTCATCTACTAGTCAGGGGGCTACAACTAATGCTGCTCAGGAGGAGGACACTCCGGCCCAGGGGGTTGCACCGAGCTCAGTTCCCAGTTCTTCAGACATGGATGTCAGGGGAGCTATCCAGTTGCTCACCCATATTGTTCGTACTCAAGCTCAAAGGTAGGGAACAAGTGTTGTTCATGATATGGGTAGTTCCAGGTCTAGAGAATTCCTCAACATGAAACCTCTCGTCTTCATAGGGTCCAAAAAGGATGAGGATCCGCAAAACTTCATTAATAAGGTCCAGAAGATATTTCGAGTGATGCATGCTACAAACATTGAGGCAACATAGCTTGTTGTATATCAGCTAAAGAATGTTGCCAACACTTGGTATGAAACATGGGAAGAGTCCCGAAGGGCGACTTGGAAGGAGTTTGCAGATGCATTCCTTGAGCACTTTATACCCATTGAGGTCTTGGAAGCTAAGGCTTTGGAATTTGAGAGACTTAGACAGAATGATCTAAGTGTGAATGAGTACTACCTTAAGTTCGTCTCTCTGGCCAAGTATGCTCCAAAAATGGTACGTGATATAAGGGTTAGAGTTAGGCGGTTTGTGTTGGGGCTTTCAGATGATTTGTTTGCTGGTTCTAGTATAGCTGCTCAGAATAATGACATGACCATCACTAAGATGGTTGCCTTTGTTCAGGGGAACGAACACAATTTGAAAGAATAAGAGAGACTATATAAAGAGAAGGATAGGGAATTCAACAAGAGAGCTAAGTCTACAGGAAATTTTAGCCAAGGGGGATCTCAAGCAGGAGGCAATCGCCAGTTCTTCAGGACATCAAAATCAGGACCTGCTCCATCTTCAGCTAGTGCACCAGTTCAGAGGTCAATTTTTAATAAGAAAAAGTAGAATTTAAGAATAGCAGACTCATAGTCATAGGCTAGTGTGAGCTACAGAGTCCCTGGTTACCCTATTTGCAACACATGTGGTAAGAGGCACCCAGGGTTGTGTCATTTGGGCACAAATAGTTGCTTTGTGTGCGGTCAGCAGGGCCACTTCTTGAGGTATTATCCATCAGCAAAGCCGAACAATGAAGGCAATGTTGCTCACTCCACTAATTCAGCATCCCCTCATAACTCTCAGGCCCAACAAGGGCATGATGTAGCAAAGTCTAATAATACAGGAGGTGGTCAAAACCGCTTGTTTGCACTGGCATACTATCAGGATACAAAGGCTCATGGAGATGTTGTCACAGGTATGCTAACAATATTCACTTTTGATGTCTATGCTCTTATAGATCTGGGTTCCACGCTATCTTATGTAACCCCATATATTGCAAAGAAATTTGGGATAGAACCAGAAAAGTTATGTGAACCTTTTGAAGTGTCCACTTCAGTTAGAGAATCAGTTATAGCAAGGTATATCTATAGGGGATGTCCAGTTAAAGTGCATCATCGTCTTACGGTAGCAGACTTAGTATAATTGGAGATGTTAGACTTCGATATGATCGTGGGCATGGATTGGTTAGAGTCATGTTATGCGAAAGTGGGTTGTAGAACCAAAATAGTAAGTTTTGAATTTTCCGATGAACTAGTCTTAGAATGGAAGGGTGATGCAGTAACACCTAGGGGTAGGTTTATTTCCTATCTTAAAGCTAGAAAGATGATCTCCAAGGGATATATCTATCACTTGGTTCGAGTTAAGCATGAAAATTGTCAGATACCCACTCTCCAGTCGGTACCTATTGTGAATGAGTTTCCAGAAGTGTTTCCCGAAGATCTCCTTAGAATTCCTCCCGATAGAGAGATTGACTTTGGAATAGATCTACTTTTAGGAACTAAGCTGATATCTATTCTGCCTTACAAAATGGCTCCAGTAGAGTTAAAAGAGTCAAAAGTCCAGTTAAAAGACCTTCTAGATAAGGGATTTATAAGGCTAAGTGTCTCACCTTGGGGTGCAGTGGTCTTGTTTGTCCGAAAGAAGGATAGGTCTTTGCATATGTGCATTGACTATCGTCAGTCAAATAAAGTCACCATCAAGAACAAGTACCCTCTTCCTAGAATAGATGATTTATTTGATCAACTTCAGGGTGCCCAGTGTTATTCCAAGATTGACCTCAAATCTGGATACCATCAGTTGAAGGTTAGGGAAGTTGATATTCCAAAAATAGCTTTTAGGACTCGATATGGGCATTTTGAATTTTTTGTAATGTCATTCGGTTTGATGAATGCACCTGCAGCTTTCATGGACCTTATGAATATGTTCTTCAAGACTTATCTTGATTTATTCGTTATCGTGTTTATTGATGACATCTTGATTTATTCCTGTAGCGAGACTGACCATGCAGAACATCTCAGAATTGTGTTGCAGACACTACAGGAGCACAAGTTATATGCAAAATTTTCTAAGTGTGAATCCTAGTTGAAATCAGTAGCATTTTTGGGCCATGTCATCTCAGGGGAAGGCATGAAGGTGGAATTTCAGAAAATAGAGGCAGTGAAGAATTGGCCTAGACCCAACTCAATATATAATATAAGAAGTTTCTTGGGTCTATCAGGCTATTATAGGCATTTCATAGAGGGATTTTCTTCTATCTCGTCCCCTTTGACTAGATTAACTTAGAAGAAAGTCAAGTATCAATGGTCGTGCGCGTGCGAGAAAAGTTTTAAGGAGTTAAAGAGGAGATTGACTTCAGCTCCAGTCCTGTCACTACCGGAAGGAACCGAAGGGTTCATTATTTAGTGTGATGCTTCAGGGATTGGTCTTAGGTGTGTATTAATGCAGCATAGTAAAGTCATAGCCTATGTGTCGAGACAACTCAAGGCTCACGAGAAAAATTATCTGACTCATGACCTTGAATTAGCAGCTGTAGTGTTCGCGCTTAAGATCTGGCGTTATTATTTATATAGGGTACATGTTGACATTTTTACAGATCATAATAGTCTCTAGTACATCTTCAAGCAAAGTGAATTGAATCTACGTCAGATAAGGTGGCTCAAATTACTTAAAGATTATGATGTTGATATCCTCTATCATCCGGGGAAAGCAAATGTTGTAGTCGATGCTCTTAGTCAGCATTCTATGGGCAGCTTAGCTCATGTTGAGGCAGAAAAGAAAATTATGATGAAGGAAGTTGTCATGACCCCAAACCCGATCGTGATGGCACCCAACCCAAAGGCTAGGCAAGCCCGACAAAATACACTCTTCTCCCGAGCTTAGAGCTCAAAATCATTTATTTTAAATCATTTACAGTGAAGGAAACCAAAATAAACTGATAGTTATAAAAATAACTCGAAATCTCCCAAAAACAACGTAACTTCCTAAAGATTTGGGGTCACAAGCAAAAAGCCTCTATCAGAATATCAATTCAATACTGTAAGTAACTCTACAAGTCTGAGAGTACATGGAATAAATAAAACAATAGAGTAATAAGGGGAGTGTCAGGTCCTGCGGACGCCAGGCAGCAAGCTACCTTTACGATCCCAAATGGAGCTCTAGACCGGCACCAAGCTCAGCTAAGCTTCCAAGTACGTGAATCTGCACACATGGTGCAGGGAGTCAAGTGAGTACTTCTAACTCAACGGTAATAAAAGTAAATAATGTTGAGGAAAAGGAAGCAACACAAGGCACTATCTCATGCTCTAAAACTACATAATCATCTTTTAAATTGCAGTACACTTTCATGGTATTCCCTTTTAACATAAATGAGTAGATTTTTGAAATCTCTTTTTAACATATCTTTCCTTCATTATTAACGGTTCAATACCTAGGTACAACCTCAAACAGTGCAAGTCTGCACTCAAATTAGCCCCTTGGGCTAATCACTCCTTAACAGTTTCCACGAAGGTATCTGGTCAATAGGGCAAATAACACATGTATGACAGTAATGTATAAGTGCTAAATATCATGCCACGTAGTACAAGTTGACCCAATGCATGAATGTAGTGCAATGCACATGACGCTATGGCATACAACCCGATCCATGACAAGGTGTCCGCACTCACTGTGGGGGTTTAGACTCCGGAGGGGCTCCTACAGCCCAAGCGCAATATTAATATCACTCCCGCTGCGGTGTGCAGCCCGATCCATGCATAGTCATAAATGCATGTATGCCCCTTGGGCAACAGTATCATACATCTCACAGCTAAAATGTAATCAAAGCCTCATTTAAGTTTTCAAATCTTATAAAAATGTTGTGTAGCAAAATACCATTTTAAAACTTAGACTGAGATGAAAATATGCACAGTATTGCCAAGACAGTGATACCAATCCCTGAAGGATTCAAATATTTGGCACGAAGCCCGAAACATGATAATCCGTCCAGTTCATGATAATTAATATCTTTATTGGGGTGCCGATTCAATTTCAAGCAATTAGGTAGTGTTTTTATTAAACGAGACCGACCAAGTCACAATCCCCAATGGTACTCTACCCCACGCTCGTTATTCGGCGTGCAAGTCACCTCAATACAACACTATGATGTGCAAGTCCGGAGTTTACAAACCCTCAGGACATCATTACAAGTATTACCCACCTCGAACCGGCAAAAACTCTAGCCCGCAACGCCTTTGATCGTTAAACCGGCCTCCACGCATGTCAAAACTAGCCAAAATTAGTACAAATATATCATAATAGGCTAATGGAACAACACCCAATCGAAAGCAATTGAAATATAAGAAAAATCTCGAAACTAGCAAAACCCGAGCCTTGGGCCCGCTTCTCGAAAAATTATAAAACTCTTATTTCCGGAATCTTCATCTCACCTCGAGTCCATACATATAAAATTTATCAAAATCGGAGTATATTTGACCCCTCAAATCATCATTTTACCATTTCGTAGGCTTCAAGCGAAAACCTCCATTTTTACACTTTGATTCCTCCAATTTCAGTGATTAATTCTATGTTTTAACACCATAATGACATGATCTAGGTCCAAGAGTCCTTACCTGATGATATTCCACAACTTTCTCTTCAAAATCGCCCAAAATCCCTCTTTGTTCGAAGCCTCAAATGATTTTACACTTATGAAATTTCATAACACTGATACACTTAAACCCTCTATGATTTTTGCTTCCGCGACCCACTTACCGCACCTGCGGTATCGCTTCTGCGTCCAAATAATCCCTTCTGCGGTCCTTCACTTAATTACCCACGACCACTTCTACGGTCTTATACTGCTTTTGTGGTAGCCACTTTTGCGGTCAAATAACCGCTTCTGCGGTCTCCACCATTTTGCTCCAGACCGCTTCTGCGGTCACAATCCGCTTCTGCGGAGACCGCTCCTGCAGAACATGGTCCGCTTTTGCAAAAAATCCCAGGCCACCTAGGGCCGCTTTTGGAATCACAAAGTCGCATCTGCGGGACCGCTTAAGCGGCTCACCCACCGCATCTGCGAAAACAACAGAGCACCCACCAGACCTACTATAACACTTCGAAATGCCCCATTAACCATCCGAAACCATCCCGAGCCCTTCGAGACCCGAACCAAAAACACCAACCCACTCTAAAACACTATACGAACTTGTTCCAATCATAACAATGCATTCTTAAACAAAATAAATCATCAAATCATAACGGATTCAAGCCTAAGTTCAACTATAACTTCCAAAACCAATATTCAATCAAAAACCCCACCAAATGATGTTCGAATGACCTGAAAATTTGCATACATATCCAAAATCACCCAACGAAGCTACTGCAACTCTTAGAATTCCATTTCGACTCCCGGATCAAAATTTCACCTATTATCCAGATTTTGCCAAAATTCCAACTTCGCCAATTTAAGCTTATTTCTACACCGGACCTCCAAATTCGATTTCGATCACTCTTCCAAGTCATAAATCATCCCCCGAAGCTATCTAAATCACCAAAATTCACGTCTGAGCCTTCTAACCACACAGTCAACTTCCGGTTGACTTTTCTAAAGTAAGCTTTCTTCTACGAGGCTATGTGCCTTATTTTTAACCAAAACCAATTCAATTACACCCGATCAACTCTAACGCTGATATAAAAAAAATATGAAGAAACACAATAAGGGAAAAACATGGCGTCAACTCACGTGACGACGGGTCGGGTCGTCACATTCTCCCCAACTTAAACAAACGCTCGTCCTCGAGCGGACTCGGAGTTGTACTAGAAGCAACCCAATAGCTGAATGACCTTACCAAGCATATACTCGGGGTGATCCCACGTCACCCTATCTCACATACGTCCGATACATAATATAGTTGGGATTCCACAGCCCATCTAAACCGTAGACCACATTGCACTTCCCGAAATCACACACCAGATCAGAACCCCATGTCTGTACTCAGAATAAACCCGAACCAACTATAATAACCCATATTTGCCACTCTATGTGGGACTATATGATATACTACACAATCCCGAACACTCTAGATGATGGAATCTATTCACAGCAATTGGCCACAATAACCAAATACTAGTAGAAAAGACTTTTTCATTAGCTAAAGTCTTATTCCAACACCTTCATATACCGCCCACGGCAACTGAAACATGCGATATACAGAATCCATCTCTTAGGTCAACCATTCATGAATCCATTTCCCTTTTGACCGATACCACAACTGATTTCGGAGCCAAACCTCGATATTACCTTTCTAACCAGCCGAGATCACATATGCTCGCACTCAATAATGACTCCAACGATCATTTCGATTAAAACACACCACACTGGTGATATGACACCTCAACATCGGCCTAAGCCACGACGTGCACAACACAGGCTCCAATAAGAAACGATCTGAACACACTCAAATCATGACAACCGACTCAAACGAAAGAGCTGTAATTCAATTCCTCCGAACCATCACAACACAGAATTGAGATCCCGTATCACAACATAGAAATAGAGTACTTGAATCCTCTTCGAAAGATCATAACATCACGTGGCCTTGCCACAACTCGTGATTCTATCCAAACACTATTACCCTTGGGGCACCTCAAGTCACCATGCTCAAAACGGCCAGCCACGCACAGACTTAGGTCTGAACTTAAGCAATCAATCACACCCACGATGAAACAATTAATATACTCTATTCAATCCTGAAAGGACACAACCGATGCGCTATTCACCGAGCAATACCCAATACGGACTTTCCTCAGAAACTAGGAAATAATGCATACAAGGTAACAAATAAATAAGTCTATTTTTCACATCACACTATTGTGGCGTTCAACCCGATCCAGATATCGTACGCGTGGCGGTGTGCCACCCGACCCAAATACCATACCCATGGCGGTGTGCCACCCGATCCACACATATATACCTCACAAAAAGGAAATGCACATCAAGTCAAATTTTCTCATTACAATAAACATATATAGTCCTATGCTCGGCCATATGAAATGCATCCGAAAAGTCATTCAATGCCGGAACTGAATCAGTGGTAGAAACCTCTGCACTGACATCCGCCATGAAGGCCCAATTAACAAAGCAATACCTGCAGTACGAATATATAACCCATGATTTACTATGTCTTATCTCACACTCTGCCGTATGAATACATACACGCATCAAACATCCATTCATACCACGAAAGACATTCAGAAATTGCCTTATGCCATCAACAACTCAATCTTCTCAGTCGATTCAACAAGAGGATACCGCAATACAACCAGATATTATCAGTTTACATTACCTTGCCCTTTTGAACATATACCCTGCCAAATCACTAGAATAGCAGTATCATTTTCCTTAATCACCAGAATGATTGATTCTTAAATTATCTGCAGTTGCTCGCGCTGCTCAAGAATTCTAATGACTTACCATTATATTATGAGCTGAACCAAAACCTTGAACACGCCAATATCAACATTTCCATAACATACCGCATATACTATACCATACTAATATAACATGGGAACTTCTATCCCCCTCCTGCGCCGCAGACATCGATGCACTCAACTAGTCAAGAACTTTCATGATCCCATATAGAAGAAAAATCATTACACATTCCATGCTTCGGATACCAACAGGAAATATACTCATTTTCAAACCACGGTAAAACACATTACGAACTCTTTCTCCCAATTCCATTGCACAAGCTAAACTGCCAGGATTGGATCTTTTTACCTACACCGATCTACGCAACTGCCAGCACTCAAGATCTTTGCTGCACTATACCTGTAAGACTCATTACCTCGAACACGTACCAAGAATTAATCGTATCCTTATCATACCATTTCAGTTTATCATCAAGCTATTCCATTTATCCCAATTTCCTTTTTGATTCTTTTTTTTAATTTAATATTATCCTTTGCTGAAGCACCACAATACCTCAACTTAGTTTACCACATGAGACTCGTACATAAGACCACACGGTCTAAGACCCATAGGCCACTGAATACTCTCTCAGATGTTTCCCCAGAAGTACCACATTCTATAATACTTTATTTTGAAGAACTTCCTGCGATTCTGAATTCGTCACTATTACCTTTCAAATACAGATACGTAAAATGCCATAATTAACATAACATACCACAAATCTTGATCTCTTCTAACGAAACCACAGTCTCTAGCCACATACACAATCTTAAGACACCTGACTGTTACATGCAAAATCTTGAACACTGCAAAACTATTCTCTAGAGTCATTCATTCTTGTTCAGCTGTAAATCACCTGCCCTAAATGAACATAACCACTTGGGCTTTATTAGAACTCTGACACCGTAGAACATGATTTCATACATATACAAATAACCATCTTTCTGCTCTATGTACTAAGCATTCTTTATCAACAACAACTCAAAACATCCTAATATTTCTTCACATCTACGACGCACCATATAACTTTTATCAAAATTTTCCTTCACACTCGCCATTCTCGGCTCAATTTTCGCGACCAGAACCGATTCGCCCATATACTTCGAGACAGAACCAACATAGCACACTACAGTGCAATCAGCTAATCAGTAACAACCTCTCCCAACTTGGCTCGAAGCCATATATCAAGGCACGTTTAACCATTCATAGCATTCTTACTCAAATGATGCCATAATGTTATAGTGAGATTAAACTCAAGTCATATACAAGCTTTGGCGGAGACTCGAATCATCAGAAATCTTAACCTTTTCTGCAATTCTTGCATTCATTCACACACAATAGTTAAGCCCACTCTTTAGGTGACAAAGTCTTTTCTAACTCCCAAATTTTCCAAAAATTTCGACAGAGTTTCCTTTGTAATTTGGCCTATCCACCTGCTAGAGAATCACCAAAACCATCCTAACAACACGTCCACAACTCAACAAAACATCACAATGTATATCAATAACATTAACCTCAATACTATACAAATTATATTATCAAAAACTGATATATGGACATGCGTTGCACCTGCTCGAATCATAACACATATCAAATACCTTTCAATTACACATAAGAATCACCCCACCTAAGGGCACTCCACAAGAGATAACTCACATGCTTCGCCACAATTTAGTATTTCAGCACACCTTCCACCATAATACACATAGTACAACCAATTCAGTCTTCCTGAGTCTGAACTCATACTACCACACGTAATGCACTTTACCTTCCGTCTAAGAGACATGAAATTATTCTTCACGCACATAACTCGGGGCTACACAACAGATCAAAATAACAATCAAACACTTGATAGCTCACCCATTATCAAGCCGCCATTTCCATAATTAGGAACAATACTGATCATATAAATTCATAATACCAGCCTGTAAAATCAGCACCTCGGTGCTCAAGCCATAGGCAAAGATCCGGCCTCAAGTCCTCCCGACTATCCCAACATGAACTCACAGAGACTATATCTCGCGCCTCGATCGGGGAATCACAAGCCATCAAGGCAAATATATTTCTAAGCGCTCGAGTGTGCACACAGACGTGTGGAAGGAATTTCAAGAATTACATCTCAAACTGCATCAAGTACGTACGATAAGAATTCCAAGAATGTGAAGTGTTTCCTAAAAGGTCTGGAGCCTCCCGAGGATAAATACAGACGTCTCCGTATCGATCCGCGAGACACTACCAACCAGCTCAAGACTCATGAGGCCTAGTAACCTAGGCTTTGATACCAACTTGTCGCGACCCCAAACCTAGTCGTGATGGCGTCCAACCCAACAGCTAGGCAAGCCCGACCAAATACACTCTCATCTCGAGCTTAGAGCTCAAAATCATTTATTTTAAGTCATTAACAGTGAAGGAAACCAAAATAAATTGATAGTTATAAAAATATCCCGAAATCTCCCAAAAACAATGTAACTTCCTAAATATCTAGGGTCACGAGCCAAGAGTCTCTATCAGAATATCAATACAATCCTGTAAGTAACTCTACAAGTCTGAGAGTATGGAGAATAAACAAAACAACCGAGTAATAAGGGGAGTGTCGGGTCCTGTGGACGCCAGGCAACTACCTCGACGATCCCAAATGGAGCTCTAGACCAGCACCCGGCTCAGCTATGCTCCCAAAATACCTGAATCTGCACACATGGTGCAGGGAGTCGAGTGAGTACTTCCAACTCGGCGGTAATAAAAGTAAATAATGCCGAGGAAAAGAAAACCACGCAAGGCACTATCTCATGCTATAAAATACAGAATCATCATTCAAACTGCAGTACACTTTCACGGTATTCCTTTTTAACATAAATAAGTAGATTTTTAAAATCTCTTTTTAACATCTCTTTCCTTCATTATTAACAGCCCAATACCTGGGTACAACCTCAAATAGTGCAAGTCTGCACTCAAATCAGCCCCTTGGGCTCAGCACTCCTTAACAATTTCCACCAGGATATCTGGTCAATAAGGCAAATAACACATGTATGCCTATAATGTATGAGTGCTAAATGTCATGCCACGTAGTACAAGTAGACCCAATGCATGAATGCAATGCAATGCACATGACACTGTAGCGTACAACCCGATCCATATAGGCGCCCGCGCTCACTATGGGGGTTCAGACTTCGGAAGGGCTTCTACAGCCCAAGTGCAATATCAATATCACTCCCGCTGCGGTGTGCAACCCGATCCATGCATAGTCATGAGTTCATATATGCCCCTTGGGCAACAATATCATCACATCTCACAACTAAAATGTCATCAAAGCCTCGTTTAAGTTTTCAAATCTTATAAAAATGTTGAGTAGAAAAATACCATTTTAAAACTTAGACTGAGATGAAAATATGCACAGTATTGCCAAGACGATGATACCAATCCCTGAAGGATTCAAATATTTGGCACGAAGCCCGAAATATGATAATCAGTCCAGTTCATGATAATTAATATCTTTATTAGGGCGTCGATTCAATTTCAAGCAATTAGGTAGTGTTTTTATTAAACGGGACGGACCAAGTCACAATCCCCAATGGTGCTCTACCCCACGCTCGTTATCCAGCGTGCAAGTCACCTTAATACAGCACTATGACGTGCAAGTCTGGGGTTTACAAACCCTCAGGACATCATTTACAAGTATTACCCACCTCGAACCAGCGAAAACTCTAGCCGCAATGCTTTTACTCCTCAAATCGGCCTCCACGCGCGTCGAAACTAGCCAAAATCAGTACAAATATATCATAATAGGCTAATAGAAGAACACCTAAGCGAAAACAATCGAAGTATAAGAAAAATCTCGAAACTAGCAAAACTCGAGCCCCAGAACCGCTTCTCGAAAAATTATAGAACTCACATTTTCGGAATCCTCGTCTGACCTTGTGTCCATTCATATAAAATTTATCAAAATTGTAGTACATTTGACCCCTCAAATCATCTTTTTTCCATTTCTTAGGCTTCAAGCAAAACCTCCATTTTTACACTTTGATTCCTTCAATTTCAGTGATTAATTCCATGTTTTAACACCATAATGACATAATCTAGGTCCAAGAGTCCTTACCTGATGATACTCCACGAATTCCTCTGGAACATCGCCCAAAATCCCTCTTTGTTCGAAGCCCCAAATGATTTTACACTTCTGAAATTTCATAACACTGATACACTTAAACCCTCTGTGATTTTCGCTTCCGCGACCCACTTATCGCACTTGCGGTATCGCTTTCACATCTAAATAACTGCTTCTGCGGTCCTTCACTTAATTACCCACGATCACTTTTGTGGTGTTATACCGCTTTTGCGGTCAAATGACCGCTTCTGCGGTCTCCACCATTTTGCTCCAGACAGCTTCTGTGGTCACAATCCACTTCTCCTGGAGACCGCTCCTGCGGAAAATGGTCCGCTTTTGCAGAAAATCCCCAGGCCACCTAAGGCCGCTTTTCCGATCACAAATCTGCGTCTGCGGGACCGCTTAAGCGGCTCACCCACCGTAGATGCAGAAACAACAGAGCACCCACACGAGACCTGCTATAACACTTTGAAATGCCTGATTAACCATCTGAAACCATCCCGAGGCCCTCGAGACCCCAACCAAAAATACCAAACCACTCTAAAATACCATACGAACTTGTTCCAATCATAAAAACGCATCCTTAAACACAAAAAATCATCAAATCATGACGGATTCAAGCCTAAGTTTCAACTATAACTTTTGAAACCAACATTCAATCAAAAACCCAACCAAACCAGGTCCGAATGACCTAAAAATTTGCAGACATATCCAAATCACCTAACGAAGCTACTTCAACTCTCAGAATTCTATTCTGACCCCCGGATCAAAATCTCACCTATCATCCGAATTTTTCCAAAATTCCAACTTCGCCAATTCAAGCCTATTTCTACACCGGACCTCCAAATTCGATTCCGATCACTCTCCCAAGTCATAAATCATCCCCCAAAGCTATCTGAATCACCAAAATTCATGTCCGAGCCTTCTAACCATATAGTCAATTTCCAGTTGACTTTTTTAAAACAAGCTTCCTTCTACGGGGCTATGTGCCTTATTTTTAACCAAAAACCAATTCAATTACACCCGATCGATTATAACACTGATATAAAAAAAATGAAGCAACACAATAAGGGGGAAACGGGGCAGTAACTCACGTGACGACGGGTCGAGTCGGTTCGTCACAGAAGTCCATCGATTAGCAAGTCTAGGATTTCAATTTTTGGACTCCAAAGATGGTGGCGTTGTTCTAAAAAACTGGGCTGAATCCTCTTTAGTAGACAAAGTAAAAGAAAAAAAGTTCAATGATCCCTACTTATTGTAGATGAAGGAAGGAATTCACAAACACAAGATTATGGCTTTTGGACAAGGGGGAGATGATGGTACTTTGAGATACAGATGCAGACTATGTGTTCTAGACGTAGATGGGCTCAGGGAACGGATTATGTTAGAAGCCCACAATTCCAAGTACTCTATTCACCCATGTTCCACAAAGATGTATCATGATCTTAAGGAGGTTTATTGGTGGAACGGTATGAAAAATAATATAGTCGATTTCGTCGCTAAGTGTCCAAATTGTCAGCAGGTGAAAGTTGAACACAAGTGACCTGGCGGTTTAACTCAGAATATAGAAATTCCCATTGGGAAATGGGAGATGATAAACATGGACTTCATAACAGGTCTCGCTCGCTCCGGAAGCATGATTCGATTTGGGTGACTGTCGACCGACTCACCAAGTCATCTTACTTCTTGCCAATGAAGACTATAGATTCAGTCGAGGATTATTCCAAGTTGTATATCAAAGAAATTGTCCGATTGCACCGGACTCCTTTGTCCATTATCTTAGATCGTGGTGCTCAGTTCACGGCAAACTTTTGGAAATCCTTTTAGAAGGGATTGGGCACATGGGTGAGCCTCAACATTGCTTTTCATCCTCAAACAGATGGCCAAGCAGAGCGCACTATTCAAACTCTTGAGGATATGTTGAGGGCGTATTTTGTTGATTTTAAAGGTAATTGGGACGATCATCTACCTTTCATTGAGTTTGCTTATAATAATAGCTATCACTCTAGTGTCAATATTGGACTGTACGGAGTTCTATATGGGTGAAGGAGTAGATCACCAATTGGTTGGTTCAAAGTCGGAGAAGCAGAGTTGTTAGGACCCGATTTAGTCTATCAGGCCATGGAGAAAGTCAACTTGATACAAAGGCATTTAAAGATGACTCAAAGTCGCCAAAAATCCTATTCAGACGTGCGACATCGAGACATAGAGTTCCAAGTTGATGATTGGGTGTATTTGAAGGTATCGCCCATGAAAGGCATGATGAGGTTTAGGAAGAAGGGGAAGCTTATTCCCCGCTATATTGGTCAATATAAAATCCTGCGAAAGATTGAACAGGTAGCTTATGAGTTAGAACTGCCAGAAGAACTAGCTGATGTACACTCAGTGTTTCATGTGTCCATGTTGAAGAAATTCATGGGAGACCCGTCTCTTGTGGTTCCTACAAAGATTATAGGGATTAAAGATAGCATGTCTTATGAAGAAATTCCAGTGGCTATCCTTGATCGTCAAATCCGCAAGCTCGGAACTAAGGAAATTGCTTTAGTAAAAGTTCTTTGGAGGAATCAAAGGGTTAAAGAGGCTACATGGGAAGCCGAGGAGGACATGAAGTCCATATATCCCCATTAAATTGAAGAGCAAAAGAAAAATATGGAAGGTAATTAACCTTTCTATTCGGGTCTTATATTATAATCTCCATGTCCTTTAGTATTTACTTAGCTTAGTATTTAGTGATCACGTGCTCGTTCAGTTTGATATACATGTATTCATGATAATATAGCATTCTAATATCTCCATAACACTCGTTTAATGTCCATAGATAGTCGCAGTTGCAGCTAGGACCAACATTCAAGGACGAATGATCCCAAGGATGAGATAATGTAACACCCCATAAATTTGAATCAGTTATGGATGCATTAAACGAGTATTCATGTGATGGTTATCAATTGGTTATGATAATAAGTGTACGAGGCAAATCATAAGTGATTTTTGGTCCAATGAGAGGCCTAAGTCTAAGCGAAGTTGAAAATTACATGATAGACTAAAAATTCCAAATGAGTACGCACAAGATCTCACTTTTGGACGAGAATATCTACATGTATATTAGTAGTTTTGTGATGCACAACATATCAAATTAAATCTCTTTGAGACTAGTTTCTAACACATCAAATAGTTCGTTATTTGGAAGTGTATATAGAAAGTTATGACCATTTTCGTGTCCCTTCCATCGCCAGCATCTTGGGTAGTGCCGGGCACTGGGAAATTTTGAGATACTGGAATCAGCGCCACCTGTGGCACCCGAAACATTATATACTCAATTCGAGGTTCATTTTTACCCATTTATCTTGGCCGAACTTTGGGGTTTTCATTCACCCTCTTAAGAGTACCAACTCCTACCATCTTCAAGTTAAACAACCTCCATTAACTTGGTGTGAAATTTCATCATTCATATACTAGTATTGATGAAATCTACTCATAAAACACATAGATCTTCAAGAAATTCCTTCAAGAACTCAAAGGAGGGTTTTGCAAGATTTCTTCCAGGTAATCCTACACCCTTAGACTTACATGTATGAATTTATTACGGGTATATGAGTGTGAAATAAGTATTGGGACTTTTGGTGTGGTGATTAGAAGCTATAAGTTTCCAATATAAATACATAATTATTGTAGAGATTGGAAAGTGATTATTTGATAAAATTTTATTGGTTGGGTGTAGATGGATTGTCATACATGAAATGTTGGAAGTTATAAATTGATTAATCATGATGGTGGAATAAATTGTTGATGAATGGTGGTAGTTAGATGAACTAATTATATGACGATGAGATGTAAAGATTTATCTACAAGGTGTTTGATAATATGCCTAAATGGCTTAAGTTATGGAATTGTTACAGATATTGGGTTCCATTAGATGTTGCAATTGTAGATTGAAGGTTCTTGGTATTGTGGATCATTATAGTATCACTAAGGGGTGAAATGGAGGTATGTAAGGCTAACTCTTTATGTTTGGAAATTTCTATGATTCACCCTACGTCCCATTCATTATGACCATTACCAGTTTTCCCAGAAAGTAACTATGCCTTAGTTCCTTGAATAATAGTAGAACTTCTATTTTATAGATGGCATAGTCTCATAATCATTCGATATTCTATGAGTTTCAGTTATGACAAATCAACTCATTATGAATACTCATTTTAGTCTAATCCTATTCACTATTCTAGTATCATGTAACTTGGTATGACTTATTATTTCAGTATCATGTATTGTAATAAAATTCTCAGTCCCTGATTTTATATTCTTGAATATTGAACACCTTTATATTGGGCCTAAGGTCGCAGTTCATGCTTTATGAATCTTTGGGCTTGAGGCTGCAGTTATGTATACGAATATCTCCCTCATTATACACACACACACACACACACACACACACACACACACACACACACACACACATATATATATATATATATATATATATATATATATATATATATATATATATATATATATATTGGGCACGGGGCCACAGTTTAATATTCAGTTAAACAAGTTGTTCATCATTGAGAAGAGGGGTATTCACATCTTTACTTCCTTGTTCAGTTATCAGTTTATCAGCTAGCGGTTCAGTTTTAATTTCAATATTTACAGTTCTTTTGTTCAGCTATATTACATACCAGTATAATTCAAATGTATTGACATTCATTTTTCGTGGGTTCTGCATCTCGCGATGCAGGTAACGATTTTGAGGTTGACAATTCTGCTTGCTAGGACATTTCGTATCCGCTATTGGTGAGCCCCAGCCTTTCGGGGCCTTATCTCACTTTTTCTTTAGCCATTATAGTATAAGTTAGACCAGGGACCTTGTCCCGGTAAATAGTTAGCATTTTTAGTATTCTTTAGAGGCTTCGTAGACTATAACACAGTCAGTCAGTATTAACAGGCCTTCATATGTTAGCCTTGTTGGCTACTTGTTTATACTTGCAGACATTTCAGTGTTTTCCGCATCTATGATATTTCAGTCAGACTCTTTTGTAGATTATCTTATTTTATATTTACCTCTAGCTCATAGTTATACCACATGTTGATCTAGCTATGCAGTTGGTTTGCTCGGTCACATGCAGTTAAGCACCGAGTGTCGTGTTATGTCCAGTCCATGGTTCAGGGCGTGACAAGTTGTGGCCACAACTTTTTAATATATAACACATTTCACAATCATTCTGTCATTTTCAAGCATTTATATGCTATTTATTCATACGTCTATATGATATGCAAATTATAGCACCTTCATTCATGAAATCAATCCAACTTGGAATGGATTTTGGTCATGTTCATTGGTTGGTGCACATCATTATAGATCAACATATTAAAATATTTGTTCATGAACGGTCATGTTTATACAAACATGTAAACGCACTTTTCATGAAAAATTACAGACTTCAAGGTGACACATTTCTAAACATTGTAAATGTTTAAGAAAGAACTATTCGTTTCTATAAAGGCATGTAAACAACTTTCGATTTGTAGCTTCATCACTAAGACTGACTACCATATCAATATCCTTAAGGATTCACGGGGTTCGAAGAATCATATCATTTAGTTCTTCTAAATAATATAGACATCACGTCTAACATTAGCTTTTGTTATGCATAAGCGAAAAGTCCCCCGTATTCCAAACATTTCATGTGCATTTCTTTTATTCATTAATCTTTAAAACCATTTGATACCATTGTGTGATCAAATTTTATATGTCATTAATTGGTGCTTGTTTTAATCCAAAAAGAGACTTAATACGTCTTCACACCTTATTTTCTTTTTCAGAAACCACAAATCCTGCAGGTTGTTCCATATAAATTTTTTCTCTCCAAATCTCCATTTAAGAAGGTTTGTCTTTACGTCCATCCGATGAATTTCAAGTCCATATACGGCGTTTAATGCTATTAACACCCGAGTAGACGTAATCTTCGTTAGCAGCGAGTATGTAGATACTCAAGACCTTCTTGTTGTCTAAATTATCTGACAACTAATCTTACCTTATATTTGTCAATAGTACCATCATCTTTTTATTTCCCTTATGAAAAACCACTCTGAACGCAAAGGTTTATTTTTCGGAGGAAGATCAACCAATTCCCAAGTATTATTACTAAATATGGATTCTATCTTCCTATTGAATGCCTCTTTCTAATATTGTTCTTCCGAGGAAGACAATCTTTCTTTAAACATTTGAGGCTCATTTCCAACAAGAATGTTAGAATATGCCTCTTCCTAATTCAATGTACTTTCATTTTCTTCTTCCCGAGTTCGCTTAGATACTTCACTATACGACTCACATTCTTTTTTATATGGATAAATATTCTTAAAAAAATTACCATTATCTGATTCGATTATCATATTAATATGAATGTCGGCATTTTCTAATTTATGAATCATAAAATGATATGCCTTACTATTTCTTGCATATATATTATAAAAATCGAATCAACGGTTTTAAATCCGACTTTTATTCTTTCGGGTTTAAGAACTTGCTCTTTATCCAAATCTCCCCTCCCCCACTTGGAAATATTTCAAGTTGGATTTTTTTCCTTTCCATTTTTTATATGGAATGTATTGTGTCTTGCTATCGGGAACGTGAATGAGTATTCGATTAGCTGTAAGATAGCTTCCCCCCCCCCCCACAAGTTGTAAACAAGAACTTATCTACTAGGCATTCATCATCTCCTTTAACATTCTATTCTTTCTTTCCGCAATTCTATTAGATTACGGTGAGTAAAGAGCAGCCGTTTGGTGAATAAAGTTGCATTCCAAATATATTTCTTCAAAAGAATATTCATATTTTCCGCCCCTATGAACTCTTGTTTATGTCACGATAGAGCCAGAATTAATAAATGATGCAGTTTTTAATCTTCAAACCAATCTGACATATACATTCATAGTTAATAAATGCTGACGTTTTTAATCTTCAAACAGAGTAATATCTGATAGAACTAAATCTAATCAAGGGTGAAATTTTAAATCTTCAAACCGAGTAATATGTGATGCAATCAAATTTAATAAATAATGAAGTTTATAATCTTCAAATCGAATAATAAATACGAGTAGAAAATCACTAAGATTTTAATCTCCAAAACGAGTATAAAGTCACTTAGAATTTGATTTCCGTTAAATGAGTATAAAGCCACGAAGACTTTAATTTCAATGAACGAGTAAAAAATCATACAAATTTTGATCTCGAAGTAGAAGTAGAAAATCATGAAATTTTTAATCTCTATAATAGGTGTAGAAAATCATAAGAATTTTAATTTCCTTTGCAAATAGTTTTTCAACTAAACCATTGTAACACTTTAAACAATTTGATCTCTTTCTCTAATCAAACTCATATATGTAAATCTTTACATATTACTTTGTTAAAGAAAGTAGACTTCAAAGCTCATAAGTAAAGTAGTGTAATATCACCATGATAGTTAGTTATTCTGTTAATACAATGTTAACAAGTTTACTTAAGGTAGTTACATAGTATAAATATGGGTGTTCATTATCATTGTTTAATAAGTTCAATAATAAAGATTGATCACTTCTCTCTCTACTCTCTTCTCTCTCTACTCTCTTCTCTCTCGCTTTCTTCTATCTTCTTCTGCTGCATCTCCTTCTTCAGTTAAGTCACTGATTTGTGACTATCATTCTTCTCTCAATAAGTTCATGGTGTCAGAGCCATCAAAGTTACGATCATACAACTTTGATTTGATTAAAGTTTCCGCAAGTTCAATTCAGTTTTTGTTGATTCATGGTTGTATCAAAAAATTCAAGAACTAAGAAATGAGTTTAAATAATGATCAAGGAGATGTTTCTCAGCTGAATTATCCAACTCTCATCAAAATCAAACCACTAGAGGGGTTTCTCAACAAGAAGGTATAGATTACAATCATCCTCTATTTCGTCACCCTTTAGATGTCAGTGGAATAAAAATTATCTCGTTCCAGCTGACTAGAATTGAGAATTACTCTGTTTGGTATCGTTCCATGTGGGTAGCACTGGTAAGAAGGAACAAAATAGGATTGGTGTATGGTTCTTGTAAGAAAGAAAGTTTTCCTGCCACTATGTAGAACCATTGGGAGAGAGTAAATACTATTATACTTTCTTGGATCATGAATTTCGTGAATAGTAGTCTTCTTGGTAGTATTATGTATGCATCCAGTCTGGGATGGTCTATATGAATGATTCTATAAAGTAGATGATGCAAGAACGTTTAATTTGCCCAAAGAAATTGCCACTCTTACTCAAGGTAATTCGTCTGTGTATTATTCAAAATTGAAGGACATGTGGAAGGCATTAATTTCAGTTCCTGGTTGTGATTGTCCAAGGTCTAGAGATTTTGTGGTTTACTTA
Organism: Nicotiana noctiflora; assembly: GCA_032618575.1. Taxonomy (NCBI): domain Eukaryota; kingdom Viridiplantae; phylum Streptophyta; class Magnoliopsida; order Solanales; family Solanaceae; genus Nicotiana; species Nicotiana noctiflora. The sequence continues at coordinate 39,098 of JASVEL010001994.1, read as the reverse complement.
CAAACACTAAAGGTATACTAGTTTCTTATTGGACTCAACAAGTCATACTCTCAAGCAATGAGTCAAATTCATATAGCAGTATGATTAATGCTTTATTAGTCTCTAATTGTCCAAAAGAATGGATCATTGACATTGGTGCGACTAACCACATGGTGTCTGATATTAACATGTTAAATCAGGACTCAATAGTTGAAAATCCTAAGAGAGTGTGTCTTCCTAACGGTGAGGTTTCAAATGTTACTCACGCTGGAATTAGCTCAATATCTGCTAGAATTACACTTAGCAATGTTTTTCACTTGCCTTAGTTCAAGTTTAATCTAATGTCTGTATCAAAAATGACTAAGGAACTAGCCTGTGTAGCAACCTTCTACCCTTATTTTTGTATTTTTAGGATCTCTACAATAGGAGGGAGAAGGAGATTGGTAAAGAAAGAGATGGCCTATACATTCTACTAAGTCAACTTGTTAATAAAGATATGAACCTCAGCCTCCTTGTAAAGGAAGTGCTTAGTGCAGAAGATATAAGCCCGTGTCATAAAATATTTGGTCATGTGTCTCTGTCTGTTGTTAGGAAAATGGTTCAGAATGAAACTGAGGTTATAGTAGAAGTATTAAATAAATATAATGTGTGTCCTTGTGCAAAACAAGTCAGTTTACCTTTTCCAACAAGTTGTATTAAAAGTACTGAGTTTTTTGAACTAAATCATACGGATATTTGGGGTACTTATAAGATTCCTACATTTGATGGAAATAGGTTTTTCTTGACTATAGTTGATGACTACTCTAGAATGACATGGATTTATTTTTTAAAACTGAAGTCTGATGTGTGTGTTATCCTTCAATATTTTCTGAATTTTGTTCAAACACAATTTAATAAAACATTTAAAATAATAAGAGCAGATAATGACACAGAATTTGTTAATACTATTTGCAATAATTTGTTTAAGAAATTAGGTATTATTCATCAGAGAGCATGTGCCTACACTCCTCAGCAAAATGGAGTAGCTGAGAAAAAGCATAGACACATACTAGAAGTAACCAGAGCAATCAGATTCCAGGCCAATATACCTATTAAATTTGGGATCATTGTGTTCTAGCTATTGTATACATAATGCCTTCATCAGTTATAAGAGTCTCACCCTTTGAAAAACTATACAAAAAGAAACATTCACTGATTCATTTAAGAGTTATAGGGTGTCTTTGTTATGCCAAAATTATACAAAAATCAGACAAAGTAAAACCAAGAGCTAAGTCCACAGTATTAATGGGCTAAAGGTTATGTCTTATATGATTTAAGTACCAATTTTGTCTTTTGTAAGCAGAGATGTTATTTTCAGGGAAGATGTATTTCCATTTAGGAATACTACTGCATACTCATCTCCTATATTTCTATCCCAACCTAACTTAGAAAATAGACAATTTGAGGATTACAATCAACAGCTTGTTGGATTTCCTCAACCTTCAAACACTCAAGTCTATGAAGCAGACTACACAGATACAAATGTAGAAGAGGTTCCTAACTCAAACCCACAAGCTATTATAGAATCAGCAACTGCAAATCTACAACAGAATCACTCAACAACTATTCTTGCTACTACTTCAGTAGATAATCATCAAAATAAATAAAACAACACCACTAGGAGATCTGGCAGGGAAAAATATCCTCCAATATGGATGAAGGAATTTGTTTCCTTAAATGTGCATCATGAGGTCAACTATCCAATATCAAACTATCCGTCTTATGAAAACATTTCACCAAAGCATCAAGCCTACATATCTATATTTTCTACAACAACTGAACCATACACTTATGTAGAAGCGGTTAAAGATCCTAGATGGGTTGATGCAATAAAGTCAGAGATTGAAGCCCTTGAAAATAATCACACTTGGGAAGTTGTTTCTTTGCCATAAGGAAAAGTTTCTATAGAGTGCAAGTGGATATACAAAATCAAATATAAGGCTACAAGGGAGATAGATAGATTCAAAGCTAGACTTCTAGCTAAAGGCTACAGTCAAAGAGAAGCTAAGGTATACATTATCAAGAAACCTTCTCTCCGGCGGTTAAAATGGTAACAATCAAAACTGTATTAGCAATTGCAGCGTCTAGAAAATGGCATGTGCATCAGATGGATATCTATAATGCATTTTTGCAAGGTGATCTTCATGATAAGATTTACATGGATCTTCCACAAGCATTAAGAGTCAGGAGGAGTATAAACCTATTTACACACTCAAAAAATTCTTGTATGGACTCAAACAAGCACCAAAGCAGTGGAACACAAAGCTGACAGAAGCCTTATTGAAGTTTCAATTCAAACAAAGTCCATATGATCATTCATTATTTGTTAAGAAAACTGAAAATGGAACTATTGTTGTGTTAGTATATGTAGATATATGCTTCTAGCAGGAGACAATCTGAAACTGATACAAGATACAAAAGAAGCTCTTCAACAAACTTTCAAAATTAAGGATCTAGGAGAACTAAAGTATTTTCTTAGAATAGAATTTGCAAGGTCAAAGCAAGAAATTCTAATGAATTAAAGAAAGTATTCTTTAGAACTAATATCTCAGCTTGGATTAGCAGCATCCAAACATGTCAGTACACCTATGGACACAAACATAAAACTTACTACGAGAGAATTTGATGAACATTTCTGCCAAGAAAAACTAGCAAAAGATGATGTACTAGTATATCAAGGCAACTATCAAAGACTTATAGTTAAACTGTTATACTTAACTATTACTAGACCTGACATCTCCTATACTGTTCAAACTCTCAGTTAGTATCTACAACAACCAAAAAAATCTCATATGGAAGCTGCATTACGAATTGTGAAATACATCAAGAGTCAACCATGACAAGGTATATATCATTTTGTCCAGTAATAACAATGAAACAATCACATCTTATTGTGATGTTGATTGGGTAACTTGTTCACACTCCAGAAAATCATTACAGGCTATCTAATCAAGCTAGGAGAGTCACTGATTTTCTAAAAATCTATGAAACATACTATAATTTTAAAAAGTTCTGCTGAAGTAGAATACAAAAGTCTAGCGTCTACTGTTGCTAAATTAACATGTCTACTACGATTGTTAAAAGAAATTGATGTGAAGAATGATCAACCAATTACTATCTTTTGTGATAGTAAAGTTGCCATTCAAATAGCAGCTAACCTAGTCTATCATGAACGAACGAAACACATAAAAATAGATTATCACTTTATAAGGGAAAAAATTCAACAAGGCATGGTAAAAACTGAGTACATCTCTACAAAGGAACAACCTGCATATATATATTTACTAAAGGACTGAGCAAATTTCAGCATCAATATTTGATCTCCAAGCTAGGGATATTTAATATGTTTATGCCCTCTAACTTGTGGGGAGTGTTAAAGAAAGTATACTTCAAAGCTTATAAGGGCAGTTGTGTAATATCACCATGATAGTTAGTTATTCTGTTAATACACCGTTGACAGATTTAGTTAAGTCAGTTAAGCTAGATTACTTAAGCTTAAGCTAGCTAGACAGTATAAATAGGGGTGTTCATTATCATTGTTTAATAAGTTAAATAATAAAGATTGATCACTTCTCTCTCGCTTTCTTCTATCTTCTTTTGCTGCATCTCCTTCTTCAATTAAGTCATTGATTTGTGACTATCATTCTTCCCTCAATAAGTTCATACTTTCATGATCTCGAAAATATTTTCAAGTATTAGTGTAAGTCTCATTCTTCTCTTACAACTTTGAAATAATGTTTCCCGCATTTTTATACATGCCACCAAATTGCATGCGAACTAATAATAATTTTTTTTCCTTTTCCAGCATTCAAAAATGAATATTTATGAGATCATAACATCCTAATAATCTACCCTAACAATGTAGAAATTCATAGGGTATCGATTTATTAAAAGTAAATAAAGTAAGGAAATAGAACCTAATTTTATTGCCAACTTATAATTACATTGCCTTGATATAATGACTTTTGACATACGATAATTCCATATCATTGCCAGAGACCGAATTAACCATCATTACTACCATGTTGGGAAAATTTCATAAGTTTATTCAACTTTCAGAAACCACTAACAGATTTCCAACACAAATCGATCCTTTCTGGTTGAATGATTTAATTGATATCTCAACACAAGAAGAATTCTTTATTCTTGTTTCATTTTCAATGATAAAAAATGATACGCTTCAAGATAGTTTTGGTTCTGTCAAACGCTGCTTCTGACTTGTGTTATTGTTGCGTCTGAAATTAAGTAGTCAACACAAATCCAAGCAGTCCTATTTGCACCTTTAGATTGACTTGATTGTTATACAGTAAATAAGCTTGAATTGAGGCTTAGGTAAAATGACGCAACCGTTTATGTAACAGTTCACAACTGCATTGTTTCACCAAGAAAGCCATTTCCATATATATATATATATATGCAGACAAGGAAAACAATATGGTAAACTCAATAGTCTGTTACTTCTTCCTTTTCATATGATCTTCGACAGAGATAATATGAAAAAAGAAAAATAAATTAAATTCCTTAAGATTGTTGGTGTTATTGTGTTCAAAATCAGAAAATTAGAGAAGCAAACAAGCGTTAGTTCAATAAACAAATCGTAAAACAATTCTGAGCCCACTAAATGCATAGTATGTCCTTAAAGAATTTTACTCCCCTCACTTTTTCCCAAAAGGTATACTGATTAATTCCTCCCAGGATAGAACGAAATAACTATTCTAGATTGCGGCACTTCAAATCACAGAAATTCAGCGAACTCAACAAACAGAGCAAATCACACATGATACATATATTTATTTAGAAATTAATGCAACAATGTAGAAAACATGGGATGCTATAAATTGAATTCTATTTATGGTGAATGTCCATATAATTAGAGAGATTCTAGGGTTTATTACTTGGTGGCTAAGTCAACCTCTCCCTATAAATAGAGGATTCTATTCCATTGTAATTCATCCCAAAATCAATAAGAATTCTCTCTTCCTAATTTTCTCTACAATATTGTTCTTGTTCTTTTATTGTTTCATAACACGTTATCACCACGAGACTCCAACCAATTGAGTAGAAGCTTTGGCATTGAGCATAATTATTGTCAATTGTTCTATGAACTTCCTTCATGATTAAATTCTGGATTTAAGGTAAGTATTTTACTTTTCTTTTTCAAATTCTTGACATTCTATAATTTGATTTTAAATACAAGCAAAGACGGAAAATTTTGATTGCAATTCTAATGGAGTTTGAAAAAAAATTATAACCATCCAAAGTGGTAAATTTTCTATGCCTTGCCATGATCAAATTCATGTATGATTGTGGGCAAAGAATTGAAAATCCGTCCCATTAAATTTACTCCAGTCCTATTCCCTTTAGAGAATGTGATAGTAGTATGTAATAAGTCTGAAAAAAGACAAAATTATTACTATGAAGGTATCAATGGATGTAGACGTGACAATAGACGAAATTATAATCGTCATCATTATGATACTGAGAATAATAAGGATTCTCAAAATAATCATTCAATATGTGGAAGTAATATTTGTCATCGATTTGACATGAGATTTTATAAAGCACATATAGATGATTATGGTCCATTCATGATGTGAATGTGACAACATCTGATTTATGAATACATATTCATTCTTGGAAGAATATAAACATGCTAGTGGTAATGAATATACCACGCTCACCTCTAGAAGGAGGTTTGAGATGATACAAGAAAATAATGTCATTATTATGGCATGAATGGTCAGTGGTCGCATACCTATTGCACGCCAAAATATTTTGGTAATGTGATTATTAAACATAACATTAATGCAAGAAACATATCTTTCTTATAATTTTGACCATAACCATGATGGTATAACTTTCTCTTTAAAAGAGATATTCACCACATGAATGTTGATGAATCAGTGGTAGTACAAAATTAATTGAGAGCTATTGAAGAGCCAATTATTACTATTTTGGAGGAATACAATTGATTATCATGCCAATTTATTGTGTTGTAGTAAGTCTCAAAGAAACTTTCACTTCCAAAGTATACGCGAAAGCGGTGAGTTACATTGAGACTATAAATAAAGGAAAGATTTGATGTCTTATATTACTACAACTTATAACAGGGTAATGTAAATGTGAAAAATTACCCGCTTTATTCTCCAGCTTGTACCACACAAATAAAAAAATACCATACTAAAGTGGATGTTTATTGATATAAAATCTCATATCATAATGAACTTGGAGTTTATTGATAATTGCACGTCATGGTGTAAATCTGAAGTTTATCAACATTGATAATTTATTCAGTTGGCATTATTGGTTTAGTCATATCAATTTAAGTATGATGTGCAAAAATAATAGAGAATTCATATGGATAAATATTAAAGAACTAGAAAGTTCTTTACGAATTCCCTTACATTGCTTGTTCTCAGTAATTAATTGACCAACTAAAGTTGGGATTGAATCCCATGAATGCTGGAAATATCAAAGATGAATATGGTCCCATTCACCTGCCATGTATACCATAAGATGCATCTATGAGATGGTTACATGTGCGATTATTATTAACCCGCAACATGATGTTTGCGAGGTAACTTGCTCAATAATTTAATTTAGAGCATATTCCAGATTTTCTATTCAAGAAGTTCATCTTGATAAGTTGGTCTATATCATAGCTGGTTCAGCAAAATAATTTATTGAGTGCCTCCAGTTAATAGCTAAACAATTGCTTATGAGAACAAAGTTTGTCTATTAGTTTGATATACGTTATATACGGAAGTATATTATTTTCTCTCCTCACAAGTGGTTCATGGTCAGGAACCAAATAGTTCCATCTTATCATTATTGATGTGCGATATATATTTTGATTAACACCATAAAGCACAAAGATGAGTTCTCAAAGTTGAGAAAACAGGTTAGTTTTTCTAACATGAGAGGAAGACATGATAAACAGTTGAGAAAAGGTTACGTGGAATGAATTATCATTTGTTCATATAGATCCTCGAATAAAATAATATGAACTTGAAGTTCATAAAATGATAATTCGTTTGTAATATATTGCAAAGTATGCTAGACGCATTTGCCGACCCAAAGAAAGTAACTATGTTCTCATTGCAAATACTCCTATGAAGTCCTATAAGGATGAAGTCTATAGTACGCTTAAAGCATATAGACAAATCGGTTTCAAATAAACTTCTTGACAAAGAAGATGAGCAAATGATCATAATAAAGGAGGCAAGTGATCTAGAAGATCACATGACATAACACTTCATTAAATCTCATGAGAGATTTAGGTACCTAAAAATATGAATGAAGAGATCTCTATGTTATGTCTTTATAAAAAATATTGAAACCGATATAAAATATCGTCGACGACATCTATGATAGTGCTAAATATATATAAGGATCTTAAGTCTAGAGAAACAATTCAAGTAGAATTGGTTTCATATGAAAGACATGTTGTTTTGGACCTGCAGTTCAAATACTTGAAAGTATAAAGTCAATGGTATATGCAATCAGTTTTCGATATCTTATATGTGTAGCATGACATGAAAACTTGATATGCATCTAAAGTATGTTATATGACTTATATGACAATCCACGAAGGATTTAAGTTGCTTGAAGCATATACAATTCTTGATCATGAAGTACCACTTTTTCAGTGTAATTTGTGCATAAATATATCTTACTATAACTATAAGCATGATAATGTGATAGCGAGGATTTTCAAGGTGCAACATATTCATTGGAGTTAATATGACAGATTTATTCACCAAATCTTTGCCAACGTCAACCTTCAAGAAGCTAGTGCACAAGATCGGGATGCGAAGGCTCTAGGATGTGAATTGATGCTCTCATCAGGGGAAATTAATGCGCATTGCACTCTTTTTTCCTTACAAGGTTTTATTCTACTGATTTTTCTTTGCAAGGTTTTTAACGAGGCAACCAAAAGGCGTATTATTAGATATGTGTATTCTTTTTCCTTCTCTAGAATTTTTTTCCCACTGGATTTTATTTTAAGTAAGCTTTTGAATAGACATTCAAGGGGGAGTGTTATAAATAAAATTCTATTTATGGTGAATGTCTATAGATTTTAGGGCTTATTACTTGGTGGCTAACTCAACCTCTCCCTATAAATAGAGGGTTCTATTCCATTGTAATTCTTCTCAAAATCAATAAAAATTCTCTCTCCCTACTTTTCTTTACGATATTATATTCTTCTTCTTTTATTGTTTCATAACAGGAGAGAAGTTTTCTCAGATATTCGATGTCTCAAAAATGAGGCCAAGCCTCTAAATTTATAGACAAAGTAAGAATGAGATAGAGAGGTGCAATCCAAAAAGTGTCTCTTCCATTTTCCATTCACACCCTTTAAAGAAAGACGTAACAATTTTTATACTTGGAAAATAAATATTAAACTAGACAATTCATTTGATTATTTTCCTAATATTTGTGAGTAACCATTTAATTAAGACTTCACAACCAAATATATTTGTGCATTAAATCTTTCCTTATTTGTAAAAATATATAACAAAAAATAAAACACATTATTCTGTAAAGTTATTTTACAACGTCACAGTTTGAACACCTTTTTAGTTTAGGGCTCTTTTCTCTTTTTGTTATTAAATTAATAACCGATTGCAGCTAAAACTGTTTCATGCACTCAACAAATTTTCTAATTACTTTAGATTTAGTTTAGAACAACTTACTAAAGTTTAAGGAATTTAAAAGATCTACCGTTAAGATATTTAAGTTAGGAATTCTTCTGAATAATTAAAGTATACGGCATGTACCCTTTTATTTTTAAGACATGGAACCACCATAATTATCTTTTTTTACGTTCATCCTATTCTCAAATTTTCATGGACATTTTCTTTTAGTTTCTTTGTTCATTAAGTAAAATTATCAACTACTTATCATGTTATTTTCATTTAGAAGAAGTTTGCCGATATTTATATATATAAAGAAACCACTAATTCCTTAATTTTCATCATAAATTCTTCTTAGTATTTGCAGAATTTGGAGAAAAAGAGAAAGAAAGTATTGTGGTGCTATTGAATTCATTAAACTTATCAAAAGGTGTTACTATATTGGTCAAAAATCTAACTATTCGACCACTATGTTGTCGACCCCGTCCCAAGTATCTTACTTCTTAAGAGACGGCTAATGAACTCGACCTCGCTCAATCCGTACCAATTATGAAGCAAGCGTCGGGGTCGGGGTCCTCCCCGCAGGAGGAGAGCGTCTGTCACGACCCGGATTTCCCACCATCGGGGTCATGATGGCGCCTACTAAATAGAAGCTAGGTAAGCCAATTATTAATTATCTCTCCATTAATAACCAATTCCTTATTAACAACATACAAATTACAGCGGAATAATCAAAATTAGCGGAAGACTTAGTCAGATATGATAAAGAAAACTCCAAATCTGATACACTACCCAAGACTGGTGTCACAATACTCACGAACTTCTAAGAATAATACACATAATTGTCTGAAAGAAAATACAATCTGTTTATCTCGATTACATGAGATAACAGAATGAAAAGCATAGATAGAAGAGACAACGGGTCCTGCGGACGCCTGCAGGGCTACCTCATAATCTCAATAGTCGGGAAAATCCACAAGTCGCTACTGCCGCTGCTGCTGTCCGTAACTTGTATCTGCGCAAAAAGAGCGCAGAGTGTAGTATCAGCACAACCGACCCCATGTGCTGGTAAGTGCCTGGCCTATCCCAGCGAACTAGTGACAAGGCTAAGGCCAGTCACCCACCTAAACCTGTACAGTTGCAATATAGATATATATATACAATACATTTATAAAGAAATACTCTGCTCTGAAATAATATTCAATAACTCAAGATATCCAAAATAATCTTACTTTCATGTCTCAATTTCCTCTTTCATTTCATGTCTCGTGGTAGGCGTACCACCCGCTCCCAACTATCACAGTAATTATCTCTTGTGGTAGGCGTACCACCCGCTCCCAATATATCAGTAATTATATCTTGTGGTAGGCGTACCACCCGCTCCCAAATATATCAAAAATTATACCTTGTGGTAGGCGTACCACCCGCTCCCAAATATATCAAAAATTATACCTTGTGGTAGGCGTACCACCCGCTCCCAAATATATCAAAAGTTATACCTTGTGGTAGGCGTACCACCCGCTCCCAAATATATCAAAAGTTATACCTTGTGGTAGGCGTACCACCCGCTCCCAAATATATCAAAAGGCTACCGGCAACTATGGCCAATGCCAAGATTTAAATCACTTCGTGGTCGGCGTACCACACGATCCCATTTCTTATTATATAAGTGGTCGGCGTACCACACGATCCCATTTCATAATTATATATATATTACCGGCATTTAGCCAATAATCTCTATATCAACAATATTTATAATTACCGGTTTTTAAACCAATAATTTATAATAGTTTCAACAATTTACCTTCATTACCGGTATAACACCAATAATTCTTATTCAACAATTTATTCATAACTAAATTCATATTCCTACAAACTAGGATAGAACAAACACTTACCTCGAAAGTTTACGAACGATTCAATCCGTAGCAATGCCTTTTCCTTTTGAATTTGGCTCCAATCCAATCGTATCTATACACAATTGATTTAATATCATCAATTCTACTTAACAAACTAGTTCATATTGCTAAATATGGTTTTTACAACATTCTGCCCGGAATAGTAAAAAAACCGACCCCGGGCCCACATAATCGAAACTCAAGTTTCGAACCAAAATAAGTTCACCCAATCTTCCATGAGTTCAAATATACAATTTGTTCTTAAGTTCGACTCCAAAACGAGGTCTAAATCGCAAATTCTTTGAAAGCCCTAACTATACCCATTTCTCAAATTTCCAACCAATTTACACATGTTTAAGCCTAAGGATTTGATTGATGTTGATGAAAAATGATGAAGACAAGTTAACAATACTTACCCAATGAACTTTGATGAAGAAATGCCTCAAAAATCGCCCAAAAGTTGTGGAGAAGAAGGGATTTTGTGAAAGTGGGATAAAATCCCGTAAGTGTTCTGTTTTGGGGTATTAAATCACTGGGCGGAATTTTGTTCTACGCGATCGCGTGAATTGGATCGCGATCGCGGAAGGCAAATGTTCAACACTACGCGATCGCGTGGACAATGCTGCGATCGCGTAGAAGACTTTCGCTGGGTGGCACATTTGTACTACGCGATCGCGTGAAAAGGGTCGCGATCGCGGTGAAGGAAAACGGAAAGCTACGCGATCGCGTGCAGACGGCTGCGATCGCGTTGAAGAAAGACGTAAAGCTTCGCGATCGCGTGAAGACAGCCGCGATCGCGTTGAGTAACGTGACAAGGCAGTGCGATCGCGTGAACAGGGCCGCGATCGCGTAGGGTAAAATGTCTGTGTAAAAATTGCAGAAAATCTGCCAGTTTTCTAAGTCCAAAAACACCCCGAACCACCTCCGAAACACTCCCGAGCCCTCGGGGCTCCAAACCAAATATGTACACTAACTCAAAAACGTCATACGAACTTGCTCGCGCGATCAAATCGCTTAAATAACATCAAAATCAATGAATTGAGCCTTAAAGCTCAAGAATTCTTTAAGATTTCATAATTTCCAAACTTTCCAATTTAAGGCCGAAACACGTCAAACGACGTCCGTTTTCAACCAAACTTTACAGGAAGCGCTTAACATATATATATGACCTGTACCGGGCGTCGGAACCAAAATACGAGCCCGATACCAGTACTTTTTAATAAAAATTCAGTTTCATTTTCCTTAAGCATTTTCAGAAAACAATTTAACAGAAAAATTCTTTTACCGGGGTTCTAGACCTCGGATTTCAATTCCGGACATATGCCCAAGTTCCATATTTTTCTACGGATTTTCTGAAATAGTCAAATCACGGATCCGGGTCCGTTTACCAAAAATGTTGACCAAAGTCAACCATATCAATATTAATATCAAAATTCTTCTACTTTTTCACATATTTCACATATTTCAACATAAATCTTTTCCGGCTTTGTGCCGGACTGTGCACGCAAATCGAGGCAACTATAAATGAGGTTTTCAAGACCTCAAAAGCTCGGAATGATTAAATAAACAAGTGATGACCCTTTGGGTCGTCACAATCTCCACCTCTAAAACAACCGTTCGTCCTCGAACGGACAAAAGAAAGAAGTACCTAAGTCAGGAAACAAGTGTGGGTAGCGGCTCCGCATATCAGACTCGGACTCCCAGGTCGATGCCTCAGGAGGCTGACCTCTCCACTGAACGCGCACAGAAGGATAACTCTTCGAGCTCAACTGTCGAACCTGCCGGTCTAGGATGGCTACCGGCTCCTCCTCGTAAGATAGATCATTGTCCAATTGGACAGTACTGAAGTCTAACACATGTGTGGGATCGCCGTGGTATCTCCGAAGCATAGATACGTGAAAAACTGGATGCACGGCTGATAAGCTAGGCGGCAAAGCTAATCTGTAAGCCACCCCTCCCACTCTGTCTAGAATCTCAAATGGGCCAATATACCTAGGGCTGAGCTTGCCCTTCTTCCCAAACCTCATCACGCCCTTCATAGGCGACACTCGGAGCAATACTCGTTCACCGACCATGAAATCTACATCTCGAACCTTACGATCCGCATAAGTCTTTTGCCTAGACTGAGCTGAACGCAATCTCTCCTGAATAGTCTTGACCTTATCTAAGGCCTCCTGAACTAGATCCGTACCCAACAACCGAGCCTCTCCCGGTTCAAACCATCCAATTGGTGATCGACATCGCCTACCATATAACGCCTCATACGGAGCCATCTGGATGCTAGATTGGTAACTGTATTGTAGGCGAACTCTGCTAATGGCAGAAACTGGTCCCACGAACCTCCGAAATCAATAACACAAGCTCGAAGCATGTCCTCTAGAATCTAAATAGTCCTCTCGGACTGGCCATCCGTCTGAGGATGAAATGCTGTACTCAACTGAACCTGGGTGCCTAACTCCTGCTGGACCGCTCTCTAGAACCGCGAGGTAAACTGCGTACCCCGATCAGAGATAATAGATACTGGCACTCCATGGAGACGAACAATCTCCCTAATGTAAACCTCCGCTAACCTCTCCGATGAGTAGGAGACGGATACTGGAATAAAGTGTGCTGACTTGGTCAGCCTATCAACAATGACCCAAATAGCATCAAATTTCCGTCTAGTCAAAGGAAGTCCAGTAACGAAGTCCATAGTGATCCGCTCCCATTTCCACTCGGGAATTTCAATCCTCTGGAATACACCACCAGGTCTCTGGTGCTCATATTTCACCTGCTGACAATTTAGACACCGAGAAACATACGCAACGATATCTTTCTTCATTCTGCGCCACCAATAGTGCTGACGTAAGTCCTGATACATCTTCGCGGCGCCTGGGTGAATAGAATACCGCGAGCTGTGGGCCTCTGCTAAGATTAACTCTCGAATCCCTTCGACATTGGGCACACAAACTCGACCCTGCAATTTCAATATCCCATCATCATCTAGATTTACCTGTGTGGCACCTCCCCGCTGTATTGTATCTCTCAACTCACGCAAATGAGGATCATCAAATTGCCTCTCACGGATACGCTCTAATAAAGAAGAATGAGCGACCGTGCGGGCTAACACCCTGCTAGGCTCAGAAATGTTTAATCTCACGAACCGATTGGCTAAGGCCTGGACATCTAGAGCTAATGGTCTCTGACTGACCGGAATGTATGCGAGACTACCCATGCTGGCAGACTTTCTACTCAATGCATCGGCCACCACATTGGCCTTACCTGGGTGATATAAAATAGTAACATCATAGTCTTTTAGCAACTCTAGCCATCTTCTCTGCCTCATATTCAACTCTTTCTGCTTAAACAAATACCGAAGACTCTTATGATCGGTGTACACTTCACATGCTACACCATACAAATAATGCCTCCAGATCTTCAATGCATGAATAATCGCCGCCAATTCTAGATCATGCACTGGATAGTTCTTCTCATGAATCTTCAACTGCCTCGAAGCATAGGCAATAACCTTGCCATCTTGCATTAACACTGCACCAAGCCCAATACGGGAAGCATCACAATAAACAGTATAAGGTCCCGTACCTGTGGGTAAAACCAATACCGATGTTGTGGTCAAGGTTGTCTTGAGCTTTTGAAAGCTCGCCTCACATTCATCGGACCATTCAAATTGAACACCCTTATGGGTCAATCTGGTCAGTGGGGTTGCAATAGAAGAAAATCCTTCTACGAATCGGCGGTAATAACCCGCTAACCCCAAGAAACTCCGAATATATGTGGCTGATGTCGGTCTAGGCCAGCTCTTGACTGCCTCAATTTTCTTCGGATCAACCTGAATACCTGCTGCCGTCACAATATGACCCAGGAATGCAACTGAACTTAGCCAAAATTCACACTTTGAAAATTTTGCATATAGTTGGCTATCTCTCAGAGTCTGTAAGGCCACTCTGAGATGTTGCGCATGCTCCTCCTGACAGCGGGAATATATTAATATGTCATCAATGAAGACTATTACAAACAAGTCTAAATAAGGCCGGAACACCCGATTCATTAATTCCATAAAAGCTGCTGGAGCATTTGTCAACCCAAAAGACATGACCGAAAATTCATAATGTCCATACCGAGTGCGAAACGCGGTCTTAGGGACATCAGATGCCCTAATCTTTAGCTGATGATAGCCAGATCTCAAATCTATCTTTGAAAATACCTTGGCACCCTGAAGCTGGTCAAATAAATCATCAATTCTCGGAAGTGGATATTTATTTTTGATAGTCACCTTGTTTAACTGTCGATAATCAATGCACATTCTCATCGAACCATCTTTCTTCTTTACAAATAATACAGGTGCACCCCACGGCGAAACACTGGGCCTAATGAAACCCTTTTCAAGTAAATCCTGCAACTGTTCCTTCAATTCTTTTAACTCTGGCGGAGCCATACGGTATGGGGGAATGGAAATGGGCTGAGTGACTGGAGCCAAATCAATGCAAAAATCAATGTCCCTATCGGGCGGCATACCTGGCAAGTCTGAAGGAAATACTTCAGGAAATTCGCGAACCACAGGCACAGAGTCAATAGAAGGAACCTCAGCACTAGAATCACGGACATAGGCCAAATAAGCCAAGCATCCCTTTCCAACCATACGCCGAGCTTTAACATAAGAAATAACATTACGGCTAGTATGACCTGAAATTCCTTTCCACTCTATACGAGGCGAATTCGGCAGGGCTAAAGTCACAGTCTTGGCATGGCAATCTAAAATAGCATGATACGGAGATAGCCAGTCCATGCCTAGTATAATATCGAAGTCCACCATATTTAGGAGTAATAAATCAGCACGGGTCTCGAGACCCTCAATTACTATAATACATGACCGATGAACTCGATCAACCACAATAGAGTCGCCTGCTGGTGTAGACACATGAACAGGAACACTCAGTGGATCACTGGGCTGAATCAAGTATGGTGCAAAATAGGAAGACACATACGAATATGTAGACCCGGGGTCAAATAATGCTGATGCCTTTCTATCACAAACCAAAATAATACCTGTAATGACGGCATCAGAAGACTCAGCCTCTGGTCTGGCGGGAAGTGCATAACATCGGGGTTGTGCCCCACCACCCTGAGCAGTATCTCTAGGACGATCAGCTGCTGGCTGGTCTCTACCTCTATCGGTCTGAGCTCCACCTCTATGACCTCTACCTCCACCTCTATGTCCTCTACCTCCGCCTCTAGCTGGCTGGGCAGGCGGTGAGGGAACTGGGGCCTGAATCATGGCACGAGAACCCTGCTGGTGAGATCTGTCAGAAGCTCAAGGGCAATACCTTGCAATGTGCCTAAAATCACCGCACGCAAAACAAGCCCTCGGCTGCTGAAAATGGCGAAGTGGTGGTGCACTGATAGGCTGCTGATCAGAGTAGCGTGGCCGAGAATTACGATCACCTGAAGCATCATGAGAAACCTGAAGAGCTGACTGATAAGGCCTAGGAGGATGGCCTCTATCATAAAAATCTCTATCTCCGGACGAGGTACCACTGAATCTACCCGAATTACGAGATCTCTTATCTGATCCATGTCTCGCTCCCTGTGACAGAGCCATCTCTATCCGGCGGGCTGCATTAGCCGCCTCCTGAAAAGTGATTTCAGTTCCTGCACCCATAGCCATCTGTAGCCGAATTGGCCGATTCAAGCCATCAATAAACCTCCTCACTCTCTCCCGCTCTGTGGGAAGTATGATAACAGCATGACGAGCCAGGTCCACGAACCTAGTCTCGTACTGTGTGACAAACATAGAACCCCGATGAAGACGCTCAAATTGCCTGCGTAGAGCCTCCCGCTGAGTTGCTGAAGGAACTTTTCCAAGAACAAATCTGCGAATTGCCCCCAAGTCAAAGATGTTGATCCCGCTGGCCTGGTTAGACAATAATCTCTCCACCAAGTCTTGGCGGAACCAGATAACCGAAAAGTAGCAAAATCCACACCATTTGTCTCCACGATACCCATAGTACGGAGAACTTCGTGGCAGCTGTATAGGAAGTCCTGTGGATCAAGGAGTGCCACTGAATGTGGTAGTGAACAGCTTGGTAAACCTGTCCAATCTCCATAACGTATCGGCGGACATAGCTGCACCATCATTAGACGGAGTCACAATAACAGGCTGAGCTACCTCAACTGGCTGAATCACAGGAACCTGAGCCTAGGGAATTACTGGATCCGGAGTGCGCGTAGCAGGAGTCTGATTACCTACTCCAGCCTGAGAAGTGGCTGGTGCTACCGGTAATAAACCTGCTCTGGTGACATGATCCATAAAACCTGCTATCCGGACCAAAGCATCCTGAAGATCCGGTGAAAATAAAGCTCCTCCTGGGACCTGAGCTGGGCCTATTGGAGCTGCTGGGGCTGGAATTTCCTCCTCTATATGAACCTGAGGTTCTGCCACTCGTGCTGCTGCTCGGGGCTGAGCTCTGCCCCTACCTTGTCCTCTAGGACGACCTCGACCTCGGCCTCTACCCCTAGCAGGAGCTGTCGCTGCTGGGATCTCGGGCTGCTGGTCGGTAGATGAGGATGCACGTGTCCTTACCATCTGCGGAAGAACAGAGTAGAAGTTCAATTAACATTCAAAAGATCAAGTCGCACGGCTGGAAAGAATAAAGAGAATATTTTCCTAACTCTGTAGCCTCTGGAGGATAAATACAGACGTCTCCGTACCGATCCTTCAGGACTCTACTAAGGTTGTTCGTGAGTTGTGAGACCTGTGCAACCTAGTGCTCTGATACCAACTTGTCACGACCCGGATTTCCCACCATCGGGGTCATGATGGCGCCTACTAAATAGAAGCTAGGCAAGCCAATTATTAATTATCTCTCCATTAATAACCAATTCCTTATTAACAACATACAAATTATAGCGGAATAATCAAAATTAGCGGAAGACTTAGTCAGATATGATAAAGAAAACTCCAAATCTGATACACTACCCAAGACTGGTGTCACAATACTCACGAACTTCTAAGAATAATACACATAATTGTTTGAAAGAAAATACAAGCTGTTTATCTCGATTACATGAGATAACAGAATGAAAAGCATAGATAGAAGAGACAACGGGTCCTGCGGACGCCTGCAAGGCTACCTCGTAGTCTCAGTAGTCAGAAAATCCACAAGTCGCTACTGCCGCTGCTGCTGTCCGTAACCTGTATCTGCGCAAAAAGAGCGCAGAGTGTAGTATCAGCACAACCGACCCCATGTGCTGGTAAGTGCCCGGCCTATCCCAGCGAACTAGTGACAAGGCTAAGGCCAGTCACCCACCTAAACCTGTACAGTTGCAATATAGATATATATATACAATACATTCATAAAGAAATACTCTGCTCTGAAATAATATTCAATAACTCAAGATATCCAAAATAATCTTACTTTCATGTCTCAATTTCCTCTTTCATTTCATGTCTCGTGGTAGGCGTACCACCCGCTCCCAACTATCACAGTAATTATCTCTTGTGGTAGGCGTACCACCCGCTCCCAATTATCAGTAATTATATCTCTTGTGGTAGGCGTACCACCCGCTCCCAAATATATCAAAAATTATACCTTGTGGTAGGAGTACCACCCGCTCCCAAATATATCAAAAATTATACCTTGTGGTAGGCGTACCACCCGCTCCCAAATATATCAAAAGTTATACCTTGTGGTAGGCGTACCACCCGCTCCCAAATATATCAAAAGTTATACCTTGTGGTAGGCGTACCACCCGCTCCCAAATATATCAAAAGGCTACCGGCAACTATGGCCAATGCCAAGATTTAAATCACTTCGTGGTCGGCGTACCACACGATCCCATTTCTTATTATATAAGTGGTCGGCGTACCACACGATCCCATTTCATAATTATATATATATTACCGGCATTTAGCCAATAATCTCTATATCAACAATATTTATAATTACCGGTTTTTAAACCAATAATTTATAATAGTTTCAACAATTTACCTTCATTACCGGTATAACACCAATAATTCTTATTCAACAATTTATTCATAACTAAATTCATATTCCTACAAACTAGGATAGAACAAACACTTACCTCGAAAGTTTACGAACGATTCAATCCGTAGCAATGCCTTTTCCTTTTGAATTTGGCTCCAATCCAATCGTATCTATACACAATTGATTTAATATCATCAATTCTACTTAACAAACTAGTTCATATTGCTAAATATGGTTTTTACAACATTCTGCCCGGAATAGTAAAAACCGACCCCGGGCCCACATAATCGAAACTCAGGTTTCGAACCAAAATAAGTTCACCCAATCTTCCATGAGTTCAAATATACAATTTGTTCTTAAGTTCGACTCCAAAACGAGGTCTAAATCGCAAATTCTTTGAAAGCCCTAACTATACCCATTTCTCAAATTTCCAACCAATTTACACATGTTTAAGCCTAAGGATTTGATTGATGTTGATGAAAAATGATGAAGACAAGTTAACAATACTTACCCAATGAACTTTGATGAAGAAATGCCTCAAAAATCGCCCAAAAGCTCTGTGGAGAAGAAGGGATTTTGTGAAAGTGGGATAAAATCCCGTAAGTGTTCTGTTTTGGGATATTAAATCACTGGGCGGAATTTTGTTCTACGCGATCGCGTGAATTGGATCGCGATCGCGGAAGGCAAATGTTCAACACTACGCGATCGCGTGGACAATGCTGCGATCGCGTAGAAGAATTTCGCTGGGTGGCACATTTGTACTACGCGATCGCGTGAAAAGGGTCGCGATCGCGGTGAAGGAAAACGGAAAGCTACGCGATCGCGTGCAGACGGCTGCGATCGCGTTGAAGAAAGACGTAAAGCTTCGCGATCGCGTGAAGACAGCCGCGATCGCGTTGAGTAACGTGATAAGGCAGTGCGATCGCGTGAACAAGGCCGCGATCGCGTAGGGTAAAATGTATGTGTAAAAATTGCAGAAAATCTGCCAGGTTTTCTAAGTCCAAAAACACCCCGAACCACCTCCGAAACACTCCCGAGCCCTCGGGGCTCCAAACCAAATATGTACACTAACTCAAAAACGTCATACGAACTTGCTCGCGCGATCAAATCGCTTAAATAACATCAAAATCAATGAATTGAGCCTTAAAGCTCAAGAATTCTTTAAGATTTCATAATTTCCAAACTTTCCAATTTAAGGCCGAAACACGTCAAACGACGTCCGTTTTCAACCAAACTTTACAGGAAGCGCTTAACATATATATATGACCTGTACCGGGCGTCGGAACCAAAATACGAGCCCGATACCAGTACTTTTTAATAAAAATTCAGTTTCATTTTCCTTAAGCATTTTCAGAAAACAATTTAACAGAAAAATTCTTTTACCGGGGTTCTAGACCTCGGATTTCAATTCCGGACATATGCCCAAGTTCCATATTTTTCTACGGATTTTCTGAAATAGTCAAATCACGGATCCGGGTCCGTTTACCAAAAATGTTGACCAAAGTCAACCATATCAATATTAATATCAAAATTCTTCTACTTTTTCACATATTTCACATATTTCAACATAAATCTTTTCCGGCTTTGTGCCCGGACTGTGCACGCAAATCGAGGCAACTATAAATGAGGTTTTCAAGACCTCAAAAGCTCGGAATGATTAAATAAACAAGTGATGACCCTTTGGGTCGTCACAGCGTCACTCCCTCGACCTGGCCGACCAAGACCGGGTGTGATGAGTGCGAGGCCTTCGACTATAAATAGAAGAAAGAAGAGTCACATAAGAGGGGACTTCTCCATCTTTCTCTCTCACCAAAAAGCAAAGAACATCACTCATGTAAAAAAAGCTCTAGAGGATGATAGATGAACTGTAATTTCCTGAACCTCTCCAAGGAGAGGCAGGGTCGGTTTTTTTTGTCAATAAAGTTTCTCAAATGTTATCGCAATCAAGTCTTCTATCGTTGCTTTATCTCCTGATTCGGTATTAATTATGATTGGCTACGATTTACCCCTTATTGTATATTGATTGATTTGCTTAAATATTGTTCGATAACTTTTTAAGTCAAACAATTTGACGCTGTCTGTGGGGATTTCCTAGTGAAAACTCTTAGTTCTTCCCTAATCAAAGAAAAAGAAGCACCAAGAGGATAACTCGACTCAAACCAGAATCGACGGAAGCGCGCCAAACAGAGAAGATGGAGGAGCCTCCCCCCGCTTTAGCTCCCACTTATCCTCCCTGCCGTGTCAGGCCAGAAACCGGCGAAAATGATACGCAAACGAGAAATCAAAAATCACCCCAGAACAATCTGAATGCCATGGTGAAGAAGACGAGCGTAATGCGGATACAACATATGACCTTCAGGCTATGTGCCTTTGCCACTAAAATAGTGCAGTTCAACCTCGCTCGAATTGGGACTCAGGCTATGTGCCTTCGCCACGAAAATAGTGCAGTTCGACCTTGCTCGAACTGGGACTCAGGTTATGTGCCTTTGCCACCAAAATAGTGCAGTTTGACCTCGCTCGAACTGGGACTCAGGCTATGTGCCTTCGCCATCAAAGTATTATAGTTTGACATCACTCGAACTGGGACTCAGGCTATGTGCCTTTGCCATCAAAGTATTATAGTTCAACCTCACTCGAACTGGACTATGGCTATATGCCTTCGCCACAAAAATAGTGTAATCCGACCTCGCTCAAACTGGGACTTGGACTAAGTGCCTTCGTCACCAAGAAAGTATTATAGTTCAACCTCGCTCGAACTAGGTTTCAGGTCACGTGCCTTCGCCACCAAAATAATACAGTTCGACCTCGCTCGAACTGGGACTCAGGCTGTGTGCCTTCGCCAAGAAAATAGAGCAGTTCGACCTCGCTCAAACTGGGACTCAAGCTATGTGCCTTCGTCATCATAGTAGTATAGTTCGACCTTGCTTGAACTGGGACTTAGGCTATGTGCCTTCGCTATCAAAGTATTATAGTTCGACCTCGCTCGAACTGGGACTCAGGCTATGTGCCTTCACCACCAAAATAGTGCAGTTTGACCTCGCTCAAACTGAGACTCAGGCTATATGCCTTCGCCATCAAAGTATTATAGTTCGACCTCTCTCGAACTAGGTATCAGGCTATGTGCCTTCACCACCAAAATAGTGCAGTTCGACCTCCCTCGAACTGGGACTCAGGCTACGTGCCTTCGCCACCAAAATAGTATAGTTCGATCTCGCTCGAACTGGGGCTCAGGCTATGTGCCTTTGCCACCAAGATAGTGCAGCTTGACCTCACTCGAACTGGGACTCAAGCTATGTGCCTTCGCCATCAAAGTATTATAGTTTGACCTCGCTCGAATGGGGACTTAGGCTATGTGCCTTCACCATCAAAGTATTATAGTTCAACCTTGCTCGAACTGGGCTCAGGCTATGTGCCTTTGCCACCAAAATAGTGCAGTTCGACCTCACTCGAACTGGGATGCAGGCTATGTGTCTTCGCCATCAAAGTATTATAGTTCGACCTCGCTCGAATTAGGTCTCAGGCTAAGTGCCTTCGCCACCAAAATAGTACAGTTCGACCTCACTCGAACTGGGACTCAGGCTGTGTGCCTTCGCCATCAATGTATTATAGTTTGACCTCACTTGAACTGGGTCTCAGGCTAAGTTCCTTCACCATCAAATTACTACAGTTCGACCTCATTCAAACTAGGACGACCGTCCATCGCCCGTAACCAGATCATAAATCGATAAAGAACACTCTGTCAAGGCAAATAACAAAAAGGAATTCATTATTAATAGAACTAAGAATGAGGGCCAGCGCCACTTACAACCGGTCTGAGCCGGCCAAAAAAGCAAAATGTACGAAGAAGAAAATAACAAACAAACAAATGCCCATCGTCGTAACCAAATGAAACAGACCACCACAGACGAATAGAATTATTTCACTCGGTGCCAATACCTCTTTCACCATCATCACCCCCATAAGAGCCATCATCATCGCCACCGCTTGCACCAATATTGGCCTCGGACGTCGCCACATCACATCCACAGCTGGCTCGGGCTTCACGAGCTTTTTGGCATGCCACCTCAACAGCTTCCTCAGACACAGTGCCTTCCTCCAACATGTTCTTAAAAATGTCGCACTGAGCTTCAGTATAGACCCAAAGCTCGTGAGCCTGGCAGGGAACTGTGGCACAAGACGATCCAGCCAAGGCCCTCAAGCGCCGATTCTCCTTATCCAAGATCGGAACCCGATCCGACAAATCCTGGGCCTCTTGATAAATCTCGTCGATTCACTCCTCAAGCCTCGCCTCCCCAAGGGCCGCAGCAGAGCTCTATGACTTTTACTAGGACTCCTGAACACGAACCGCCTTCTCGAGGGACGCCGCCTTCATTGATGAATCCATCTCCGCATGCTGTAAATCAGTGACCTTACCCTCCAAGGTAGCCAACTTCGTTCTCCACTCAGCGTCAACCTCCTCACCTCTGGCCCGACTCTACTCCATCTCCAGCTGCAATTCTTGCACTTTGCCTTGTAGATAATCGCACTTTGCTGTGACCCCACTTCCCACCTCGAGTTCCTCATCCTTGAGGCGGATTCGCTCCTCGAGCTCACTCCAGCATTGGAGCACCTACAATAGCTCATAGTCCTTCCTCTCCAACTCCTCACCTAATGCCTGGTTGCGGGGATCATTTCTTAACCGCTCATGCAGCTCGCGACACCTATTGCAATAGCGACAGTATTTCCCCAGCATCTGCAAAAAGATCCTCGATCAAACGTTGACCCTAAGAATATTCTCCACGTCGAGCTTGTACGACTACAAAAAAAAAAGAACAGTTAGACAAATTCCTACTCCACAATAAAGGACTGAAAGAC
The DNA here is from genome assembly GCA_032618575.1 of Nicotiana noctiflora. Taxonomy (NCBI): domain Eukaryota; kingdom Viridiplantae; phylum Streptophyta; class Magnoliopsida; order Solanales; family Solanaceae; genus Nicotiana; species Nicotiana noctiflora. The sequence goes on along the minus strand of JASVEL010001994.1, from coordinate 15,707 downwards.
TAAAAGTCTGATATAACATACCCGTAAGTCTATCACGACCACCTCTTCCATCACCGCAACGTCCGAAACCTCCCTTAGGGACTCATTCTCATCCTTGGAACACAACAAGCTGAATTGCTCCACCAACTCGCCCCTCTGGGCCAATAGGCTCATGTTGGCAGAAACCTCAACAAGGCGGGCTGACCCATCCGCATTGACCACCGAATGGGTAATGCCCTCCTAGAACATTCGAACGTCATCAGGGTCCAAGTCGGACTCAGACTCATACTCATCAGCCATCACATTCTTCCCCCTCTACGCCGTCGATGGTGTGGCACGATCTACCGAGGATGATGGCGGCTCACCCAAGGTCATGATAGTAGCGCAATCCCTCTCCAAATCTAGATGCCCTACGACATCCGCAGTAGAGATTCCCGATCGGGGTGCAGCAGCAGTAGAGTCCTTCGGGCTCTGGCTTGTGGGAGCAGCACTGATCATCTGCTCCCCTTCAGCAGCAGACTTTGCAGCAACACCTCCCCCTAGGCCCACCAGGGGAGAATCCAAGTTAATCACCGTCAGGGGAGCCATCTCGAAACCTACTCTCCGCCTCTTCAACGGCACGTCTTCCTTCCAATCGACGGCGATTCAGCTTGGGGACAAATAGTACCAGATGGGCTTCATCCTAAGATACGGCCTGGGTCAGATTGGTGAAAGCCACTGATTCCACAGACGCTGCCCTCGATAAGGGTTGAGCCGTAGATGCCGTACTAATCCGAGCAGCTACAGGCGGTCGACAAAACGTCAACTGGGGGGGCCCTAACAGCAAACGAAGCTCAAAAAGTAAGAAATAGACAAAAGAGGTCAGAAAGTAAGGAGGCAATCTCACCTTTAAGATGCCTACGTCTGAACTTTAGATGAAACGACGCCCACGTACGAACTCCTGCTGTGTGGGGAAGGAAGACCTCAACCCATTCTCGAATCCCTTCCAAGGGACGTGGCGGTACCTTCTCGACTTCAAAACACCGAAAAGATGTCTGTATGTAACACAAGACATAAGGAGAGTAAGACCGAAATGAACTTCGTCAGCCAAGGGCAGATACTTACGGGCAAAATTCCACACTGTCAAAAATCTAGTCGGGTCCGCCACAAGATGCTCGGTCCGCACGAAGAAAAAATTATTAGAAAAGCGGTGGTTGGTCCTATCATCCATCCCGACCACCAAGTCTATCGACCCACGAGGATGCACGTAGATCATGGTGCCCCAGATCCTTTGAGGGGCGAACAGGCTAAGCATATGCCTTAGGGTGACCACACGACCTGCTAACTCCGCGTATTTGATAAACATGAGGAAAAGCTCGTACAAATAAAGAGAAATCTAGGTGGGGCATACCACGTAGTAACGATAGAAGTAGGCCACCAACATCGGGAGCGGCAGTGTGTATCCCACAAGGAAGGGATAGGTGTTGAACGAGCAGTACCCAGGACGGTCTATTTGCACACTATCATCTTTCGTGGCGGGCACTATCTCGACGTAGTTGGGGATGCACTATCGCTCCCTCAGCTTCTTTATCCCAGCCTCCCCCATCAGGGATTTGATATCTGAATGATCCTGCCCCCGTCGGTGCTGAACTCTTCCACCATCCTCTCCGCACATAAAAAATTTCACCCACTGAAGGGACCTCTTTGTCCTCCATCGGGTCTGAATCCCCGTCCGCCGGAGTGTGGTCCTCAGCCGCCGGCGGGATGACCGGGAGATTATTGTGAGAAGAAGTTCCTTCCATTGTTAACCTAGAAAAAGAGGAAAGGGTCCTATCGGGAAGATAGGAAAACCAAAAGAATGCTATGAGAATAGAGGTAAAGAAAGAGCTCAGATTGACCAAAGGATAAATATTTTGGAAATCTTCTCGAAGACAGGCAAAAAGAAAGTGTGACAGACAAAGGGCAAGGCTCATCCAATTTATAGGGAACAAATTATCTGAGCATGAAAACCAACGGTCCCCATTAGGATCTGACCAGGCACGAAAATGATTCAGCTCCTCGGGAACATGTGCCATTAGGACTGTTCGCACAAAGTGATGCTTCAATTATCAACCGTCATATGATTATGTGACAAACATAATCTGTCCATCGAGATCGGTAGATATGACCTCGACAGACGGAAGGACTAACTGTACTGGTCAAAAATCTGAATACTCGACCACTGCAGTGCCGACCCCGTCCCAAGTATTTACTTCTTAAGCGATGGCTAATGAACTCGACCTTGCCCTATCCGTACCAGTTATGAAGTAAGCGTCGGGGTCGGAGTCCTCCCCCCCCCCATGAGGGGAGCGTCACTCCATCGACATGGCCGACCAAGACAGAGTGTGATTAGCGCGAGGCCTTCGACTATAATAAAGGAAAGAAGATTCAAACAAGAGGGTACTTCTCAATCTTTCTCTCTCACCAAAAAGCAAAGAACATCACTCATGTCGAAAAAGCTCTGGAGGATGATAGATGAATTTTAATTTCCTGTACCTTTCCAAGGAGAGGCAGGGTCAGTTTCTTCGATCAATAAAGTTTCTCAAATGTTATCCCAATCAAATCTTCTGTTTTGTTGCTTTATCTCCTAATTCGGTATTAATTATGATAGGCTACAATTTACCTATTCTTGTATATTAATTGATTTGCTTAAATATTGTTCGATAACTTTTTGAGTCAAATAATTTGGCACCATGTGTAGGGATTTCCTAGAAAAAATGCTTAGCTCTTCCCGGATCAAAGGAAAAGAAGCACCAAGAGGATAACTCGACTCAAACCAGAATTGACGGAAATGCGCCAAACAAAGAAGATGGAGGAGCCTTCCCGTGCGTTAGCTCCCACTCATCCTCCCTGCCATGTCAGGCCAGAAATCGGCGCAAATGCAGCACAAACAAGAAATCAAAAATCACCCTAGAACAATCTGAATGCCACGGTCAAGTAGATGAGCGTAACACGGATACGACATATGACCTTCAGGCTAAGTTCATTCGCCACCGAAATAGTGCAGTTCGACCTCGCTCGAACTGGGACTCAGTCTATGTGCCTTCACCACCAAGAAAGTATTATAGTTCGACCTCGCTCAAACTAGGTTTTAGGTTATGTGCCTTCGCCACCAAAATAGTGCAATTCGACCTCACTCGATCTGGGACTCAGGCTATGTGCTTTCACCATCAAATTATTATAGTTCGACCTTGCTCGAACTGGGACTCAAGCTATATGCCTTTGCCACCAAAATAGTGCAGTTCGGCCTTGCTCGAACTGGGACTCAGGCTAAGTGCATTCGTCATCGAGAAAGTATTATCGTTCGACCTCGCTCGAACTAGGTTTCAGGCTATGTGCATTCGCCACCAAAATAGTGCAGTTCGACCTCGCTCAAACTGGGACTCGGGCTATGTGCCTTCACCATCAAAATAGTGCAGTTTGACCTCGCTCGAACTGGGACTCAGGCTCTGTGCCTTCTCCATCAAAGTACTTGTCAAGACCCAATTCCTAAACCTAGTCATGATGGCACCTCTCGTGAAGACAAGGCCAACCAACAAAATAACAATGCCTTATTTAACAATTAATAACTATAAATGAACAAATAATACGACTTATTAGCATTAATAACTGATATTTATCACTCACCATAATCCGACCGGGGTGTCACAAGTCACGAGCATCTAAGGAGTAGGAACACTACTATAGGGCCAATAATTTATATATACAAGATAAAAGCCGGAATTCAAAGATGAAGTGTGGTGCCGCAAACGCTGGCGGTCACCTCGCTCAACTATCATAGTAAGGCCTTCGGTCCGCTAATAACTCGCTACTAGGTGAACAATACCTGCAACTGCACGCGAGGTGCAGAGAGTAAAGTGAGTACTTCTAACTCAGTGGTAATAAGAGTAAATAATAACTGAAAGCAAGAAATCACATAAGGCACTCCATCATGCTATATAGAACAGTACAATTTTTTTTTTGAAGAACAGTAAAACTGTGAAATCCTTTGGAAAACATCTCGGCTCACTGAAAACCTCTTTTGAAAATATTCCTTTTCAACAATTGCAAAAATAATTTCAACAAGTAGGAAATGATCAGAAATCTGCCCCTCGGGCTCAATATCAACCTCTCAGTACAGTATCAACCCCGCGAGCTCACTCCCAACTCACAAAGTACAATATCAGCCTCTCGAGCACATCACCCCATTAACAAATAACACCAGGGTATCTGGTAAATAGTGCAAGAAATAGCATGGATGCCAATGATATGAGTGCTGAATTTCATGAAAACATTACAAAATAAGAACAAATGCATGAGTGCAATGCAATGCAAATGACGATACACTCTAGTACCCGCTGCGGCATGCAGCCCGCTCCATTTATTTATTATCGACAACGCCTACTGGGGGTATGTACAGACTCCGGAGGGGCTCCTACAGCCCAAGCACAATAACAAGCCATCTCGTGGCATCACATCTTGGCTCTAAGTCTCATATCAGTATCAGTATAATTATCTAGGCAATCGGCCTCAATATCAATGTAACAACATTGCGGCGTGCCGCCTGATCCATCCATAATCAATATAACACTGCTGAGGCGCATAGCCCGATCCATGCTCAGTCCAGAAAATCATCATAAGCCCCTTGGACATTTATAAAATGGCAGTTGTCCACCCGAAATATCATTTGAGTTTTGAAAACTTAGAAGTATGGCTGAGTTTGCGAAATAGTATTTAAAACCTTGGACTGAAACCAATATGAAAGATATCCTAAAACAGTAATAACTATCCCCAACGAATTCCCATAGTTGGCACGAAGCCCAAACATGGCAATCAACCCAAATTATGATGATAATAAGTAGTTTCAGTCAAATACGTAGTAAAAATCAACAACCGGGACAGACCAAGTCATAATCCCCAACGGTGCTCTACCCTACGCCAATATCCGGCGTGCAAGTCACCTCAATACAACACTATGATGTGGAAATCCAGTGTTTCAAACCCTCAAGATATCATTTACAAGTATTACTCAACTCAAGACGGTCAAACATCTACTCAGCTATGTCGTTGCCTTTCAAATTTACTTCCTCGCATGACAAATCTGCCCAAAATTACAACGAATATGTTGCATTATACTAAAGAGACAATACCCAATTAAAAACAATCGAAAAATATCAAAATTCTTGAATTTGACAAAATCCGAGCCTCGGATCCACGTCTCGAAACTCAGAAAATTTTACATCATCGGGTTCCTTATCTCGCCATGAGTTCATACATACTAGGAATGTTAAAATCGTAGTTCAAATGACCCCTCAAATCTCACTTCGAAATGCCAAATTTTCAAGCCCTAGTTTTATCATTTTAGCTAAATTTCCATGATTTCATAGATGGATTTCACAATAAAAACGAGTTTTCAGTCCATTAAACTTACCTCCAAATATTCCCCCTTGAATACCTCGTTAATCTTCTTCAAAAATCTCCAAAAATGAGCAACTATGGGTGTAAAATGAGCCCAAAATCGCGACTGATGTTTTTTAAAACATTCCGCCCTAGATATTTTACTCTTCACGATCGTGAAAAATACTTCGCGATCATGGAGAATAATTTTCTAGACCAAAATTACTCTTCGCGATCACGGTCAACCCTTCGCGATCGCGATGAACAATTCCAGCTCCTCCGGACAGCGTACAGTATAATGGTCATAACTATTTGCACACAACTCCGAATGACAAATGATTTGATGTTATGGAAACTACACACATAGAACTATAACTTTTATTTCCTGCTCATTTCCTTTATCCTTATACAATGCGAGATATAAGCTTCCAAATTTATTCATTTGTATTAGAGATCCTTCTCGGGCAGCCTATAGTGTAACGTCCATAACTTTTGCTACGGATGTCCAAATTATAATTTCTATAGCTTTATAGAAACTAGACATAAAGGGATACAACTTTAGTACTTGAATAACCTCAAAATTCCATGTAGATAATAAGATATGAGCTTCCGAAATAGGATCAATGCAACAAAAATTTTCTTCTTCGCGATTGCGAAGCATTGTACGCGATCGCGATTCATTAAATTGTTTCTCACATTTTAGTCACCGCAATTGTGACCCATTGTCCGCGACCACCTAGAACACTGATGCAGACAGAAACCAGCAGTTAAAAATGACCTAGAAATAGTCCGAAACCACCTCGAAACTCACCCGAGGCCCCCGGGACCTCAACCAAAAGCACAAATAAGTTCTATTACCTTATTCAAACTTGCTCGAATCATAAAAACACTATCGTTAACATACAAAAAATCACCAAATTTTATCAAATCAAGGCCTTAGTTAAACTAAAACTCTCAAAACTCGCATTCAGTCAAAAACTCGACCTAAACACCTCTGAATCAACTGCAATTTTGCACACAAGTCCAAAATCACCTAATGAAGCTACTGGAACTCTCGGAATTTCATTCTGACCCTCAGATCAAAATCTCGCATGCGAGCCGAATTTCGCCAAAATTCTAACTTCGCCAAACTAGGCTAACTTCTACACCGAACCTCCAAAATTACTTCCGATTGCTCTCCTAAGTCTTAAATCATCTGCCGGAGCTAACCGAGTCATCGGAATTCATATCCGATCCTACTAACTCATAAGTCAATGCTCGGTTGACTTTTTCAACTTAAGTCTTCTTAAAAGAGACTAAGTGTCTCATTTCTTATCAAAATCACTCCAAATCAGTTCTAACACACCCAATACTGATAATGAAACATAAAGAAACAGAAAATGGGAAGAACGGGGTAGTTACTCATGAGACGACGGGTCGGGTCGTCACATTCTCCCCAACTTAAACAAATGTTCGTCCTTGAACGTGCCTAGAGTTATTCCAAAATCCAACCAATCGCTGGATAACCTTGCCATTCATATACATGGGGGGGGGGTGATCCCACGTCATCCTATCTCATATATGTCCGACAACACATTATTACTGAAATTTTACAATCATATCTAGCCCATAAGCCATAGGGCCACATTTTCATTAAATTTTTCATATGATCAAAATCCCACATTTATACTGTGAATAAGCTGAAAAAGCTGCAATAACCCATACCTGCAACCTCAGGTGCAATTACATGACATAACACATGACTCAAACGCTCGCAGTGATAACTTCCATTAACGGCAGCTGAACACAAGGCCTGAATACCGGTAGAAAAACATCTTAACAACTAAAGTTTCTTTCCAATTACATATACTGTAACTGATAACTAAAATACGCAGTAAGCCATCATCATTTCTCGGATCAACTATTCATGGAACCACTTCTCCTTTGGCAAATACTACATCAAATTTCTGAGTCGAAGCTCTATATTATCCTTCCAGCACATTGGAATCGAATCTGCTCGTACTCATTAAAAATCCCAAAGATATCATTTAATTAACACACTACTCTAGTGACATTACACATTAATACATGACTAAGCCACAACTCGTACAATACGTGCACCAATAAGCAACAGTCCGAACAAACCCAATTCATGAAAATGACTCAAATGAAAAAGTTGTGCCTTGAGCTTGCCAGTAACATCACAACACCAGGCTGTAGATATGTCTCACATCATAGAATAGAACACACAAATCTAACCCGCAAGGTCATATCACCACATATCCTCGCTACAATGTACGATCCTATCCAAACAATGCTCCACATAGGACACCTCAAGTTACTATGCTCGAAATCGACAACCACGAACAACCTGATATTTGGAACCAAAGTGAATCTCTACACCCATTGTGAATTAAGTAACATAAACCATGCAAACCCAATAGGATATAACATATATGCCATTTACCGAGCAACACCCAATTATTCTTTTCGCTCGACTTCCACTGTGAAACTCCAACAGAAACTACACCATAGGTACTTGTAACTAACAAATAGCAATGTCTCACAACACAGGAAGGTAACTCATAGATTCCCCAATTACTAATGGTTCAAAATAACCGAATCAACACATCCTTCGCCAATAACTCAAAGTCAACAAAAGTGTCTCGATGCCAGACACATATCTATATAGGTCTACCAATGGACCACACATAAACTACAGTTACACACAACAGATAAATAACTCTTTGAAGGTCCGCACTGACTGGATCATAGCACATACTAATATCTGACTAACTTACCCACATTTTCCCATCCACAATCGCAAGCTAACATGTATATGAGAACTCCAATCTCCAAGTCTATAAAACACACAAATTACCATATTTGATCCCAATTCCTCTACTCTCTTATATAACTCACCTCTAGTACCCAGTCACATCCTGAGAGATACTCTAAAATTCTTCTATTATCAACAGTCGATATATGTTGAAAGTGTCGCACTACTACTAAGTGCCATTAACTTAATCACATTGCCCATTTTCTGAAACATATAATCTCATCAAATCATTTCCAATTAGCAGTACCATTTCCTTAATTATTTGAGGCTACCCGTTGTCTAAAAGTTTTATTAGCTCCCTTTTCAGAACTGAACTGAACCTTACACACACTAATCTCGATCCTCCACTACATATCACACAATCTATTCTGATAACCTTTCAAAGGTCCATAATAACTCCCATTTTTCTCATAACACAAGTAATCCTCCCTAGTTCACAACCCAATATGCCAAGTGCCCTCCAGCCATGAATGTTTAATTTAACGACACCATCACAAACTTCATACTTGGTTTACATCTTTAATCAATCGGGTGATCACATGCCACACTTATATAATCTTCCCGTGGGACACACTCCCACAACCTACCACAACAATATTTGGAGCATACCTCCAAACCACCGGCCACACTAACGCTGAAGAACGATCAAGAATAATTAACCAGGACGCAAAAACCTTTTTACAAAACACCAATCGTAGGTGGCGCTAAAGACAATGCCAACTTACCGTAAACATTAAAACTTATATCCTGCTCATCTGAGCTCACGACATCTTGTCAAAAACTTTCCTTCACTCGTGTCATTCTCGACCCAATTCCACAACCAGAACAGATTTACCAGCATGCATCAAATCGGAACTAATATAGTACATAACCGTACAATCCGCTAACCTATAGCAAGCTCCCCAACTTGGCTCGAAGCCATAGATCACAACATGTATACTCTATTACTGCCGTAATGCCATGGTGAGATTAAACTCACTCCTTCATAAGCTTGTGGAAACACGAATCGTCGGAAATTTTAACTCTTCTAAAATTTTTTTGCATTCACTCACACAATAGTTAAGCCCACTCTTTAGGCGACAAATTTTTTACTAAGTCCCAAAATTTTCAGAAATTTTGGCGGAGTTTCCTTTGTAATTGGGCATATCCACCTGCTAGAGAATCACCAAAACCATCCCAATAATACGTCCACAACTTGACAAAGCATCACAATGTATATTAACAACATTAGTCTCAATATTATATGTATTATACTATCAAAATTGACACATGGACATGTGTTGCACCTATACAGGTACTAAAAGAATGCAAGACTGCCAATGGTTGGACCATGGCAGACATAAAGGGGATCAGCCTTGCATACTGCATGCACAAGATTCTCCGAGAAGAGGGGCACAAACCTTCCAGGAAACGCAAAAGAAGGCTGAACCCGAATATGAAGGATATGGTGAAAAAGAAAGTGATAAAGTGGCTAGACACGGGGTAGATCCCAGGTAAGTTGTCTCACCCTTCTGTGCTATACATGTATTATTATGCCATGAGGACATGGCATATTTTTAAGTGTGGGGTGGGAAACTTATCTTGTACATGATATTGTATATAGTAGATATAGCTGTAAATTATATTAGCTAGCTTGGCCCGATGATAGACACTTGGCGACGGGTTTCTTAAGGGTCCAAGTCGGAATAAAAAATACAAAAAAAATTAGAAAATTTAAAAATCCAAAAATTTGAGTAGAGGACTCTTCCTTATGACGGACTATTTAGGACAAGGACTCTTGAGGGAAGTAGTCCACGTAGGAATTTTTCTTTTTCTAGGTAATGTATCATCTCCCCCTTGGTTTTTCTTTGGACCACGGTTCTTTTCCAAGGGTTTTTATTGAACCAGGTTAGGTAGATTTTTTTTCCTTCTTTCTTTTTTTTTTCTTAGGATTAGAGGTAAAAGGGCAACATGTAACCCCGAATATGCACATTAGCAAAAGCGTAAATTGAACTTGAGAATGAATCTTCTAAGCTTGACTGTAGAATCTCAATATGCCTTAAATTGCACAATAATGCTTGCTTGAACTTCGATAGGAATTTGTAGATAAACTGGATTCCAAATGAGTTGCATGACATGTGTGTGTGAGGTTTTACTTACATTGTATGTTGTACATGATGCCTAGAACTTGCCCTGTGTGTTTGCAAAGCGAAATAGAAGTTGTTTGGTTGTAGAAAGGATAGAGGCATTTCTTTGTGTAACCCCATATACCAATAAACATGAATTCACCCGTACATTATATCTTAGTTAACCCCTTTGAGCTTAAAGCCTATTCTTTGATAACCCTTGAATGTTCTTCAAATTATTATATTTGTTCTACTTTACCTCCTAGAAGCACTTGTATTGTAATGAATATGCAAAAGTTTAAGTGTGGGGTGAAGGGAAATTGAAAAGGAAAAATCAAGAATGAATGGTAGAAAATAGTGAACTGGCCAAAATAAAGTAAATGTATTGCAAAGCAATGAAAAGATGAGCTATATTGAATAAAATCTTAGAAAAGCCAGTCACATCAATAAAAGAAAAAGTGGGGGTAAAAGTGAAGGAAGGTGAATGTATGTTTGTGGGAGACATAAGGAAGTAAACAAAAAGGGAAGTTGTGAAAAAGAAAAGAAAAGTGCTTAGGGAGGTTAGTCACTATAACCAAAAGTATCCTACTCGTCCCGTATCCATCATTACTACCCTTAAAGACCTCTTGATCTATGATTGAATAACTCGATTAGTGGAGTATTACACTAGGGGCAAGCCTATGGTGTGTCTGTATGCATATGAATGTTCTTTGTTGAGAGTGAGTGAATTTTTTCGATATTTATAAGTTCCATGTTTTTGAATTGTTAATGTGTGGGAACTTCTCTCAATAAATTTGGTGAGGGCATGTAATTCAAGAGGACAAAGGTAAATTTGCAAGTTTTTGGTAATAAGTAGAGTAAGTAATAATGTGCTGGCATGAGAATTTACGGTTAAGTAAAGATCATGCATATCTTAGGTTGTTCATGTATAAAAGCTTTTGTGACATAATTTGGGGGAGACAAATTTTTGTTAATTGGCCTAAAGTGTGATTAAAGATTGCTCGAGGACGAGCAAAGGTTTAAGTGGGGGGTATTGATAATAGGTGAATTTGACTATAATTGTACCCTAAATAATCACACTTTGTTATGGAATTAATGTTGTTTATGAGGACAAAATGCTTTGATTAGTGTTCGATTGTGTTTTATAGGTACATGTGACACATTGGATGCCATAAAGAGCTATTTTGGAGTCCTAGGTTGATGAAAAGGCCAAAAGAAGAGCTAAAGTGAATAGGTCTGGAAGCAGCAGTGAAGAATCAGAAGTCATGTTCATCCGCGGTTCACTTGCGGCCGCGGATGAACCGCGAAAAAAGAAGGCCTCTGAAGTTTGACTGTTCGCGGTCCGCTCGCGGCCGCGAACGAACCGCGGAAGGCTCCACGGCAGCAATCCCAATTGGACTCAAACTTAGTTTTTAAGCCCTAAAACCTCTATATAAACTCCTAGTTTGCCCCATAGAGGCATGTAATCTATTATTCAATACTTTTGCAAGGTTTTAGTAGGAGAAATTCCTCTCAAACTCTTTCTTTTATTTTATATCAAGTATTTCTTTATGATTTCAATTATTATTCTTGTTTCTTCAAGCATGAGTAGCTAAATTATTTTCTAAGGTTTTGATGGAACCTATTGGGTGATGAACTTATCGTTTATGTGATTACAAATTGTGACTTAGATTTCTATTTGTTCAACTTCATTCTTATTGTAGTTAATTGGTAGGATCCCCAATTAGCTGTGCCTATTTAGTGTGCATAACTTGGAAAAGAGTGCATATTTAGGTTTATTGTTGAACAACACCACACCTAGGTTATTAGAGGAATCTATAACTTTAGGCGTAAAGACGGGGTTAGGAATAACGAAGTCTTGGGTGCAATTTTAAGTGAACTATTCAAATTAAAGCTAGCTAGGGTAGCTCGGGAGAGTGCACTAGTAAATTATTGTAATTGCTCGGGAGAGGGTTATGATACACATAGCGTTCATGATTGATAGAATATATTAATAATTTGTATGAGCATAGCGATAAGGGATTCCATCAATAGGGAAAATCAATACCTTAGTCTTTCTCCATATTATTTTTATTCAACATTCAATTCTTTCTTTTAAGCATTCTTAAATTCTTGCAAGTAGTTAGTCGAAAATCATACACAAATATACTCTAAATTTTGGGAACTTGATTCGGAAGTATTCTTGGGTTGTGAAAGTTGTGATTGGTAGGTTAATTCTCTGTGGGATCGATCTTGGACTTATTAGACCGAGTTATATTGACTACGACCGTTGCTTGGACGTGAACCACCTAGCAACCTAGGCTTTGATACCAACTTGTCACGATCCAATTCCCAAACCCGATCGTGATGTCGCCTCTCGTGAAGACAAGGCCAGCCAACAGAACAACAATGCCTTATTTAACAATTAATAACTATAAATGAACAAATAATATGAATTATTAGCATTAATAACTGATATTTATCACTCACCACAACCCGATTGGGGTATCACAAGTCACGAGCATCTAAGGAGTAGGAACACTACTAAAGGGCCAATATTTATATATACAAGATAAAAATCGGAATTAAAGATGAAGTGCGGTGTCGCGAACGCTGGCGGTCACCTCGCTCAACTATCATAGTAAGGCCTTCGGTCCGCTAATAACCCGCTATCGGGTGAACAATACCTGCAACTGCACGTGAGGTGTAAGGAGTAAAGTGAGTACTTCCAACTCCGTGGTAATGAGAGTAAATAATAACTGAAAGCTAGAAATCACGTAAGGCACTCCATCATGCTATATAGAACAGTACAACCCTTTTTTTTTTTGAAGAACAGTAAAATCGTGATATCTTTTGGAAAACATCTGGGCTCGGTAAAAACCTCTTTTGAAAATATTCCTTTTCAACAATTGCAAAACTAATTTCAACAAGTAGGAAATGATCAGAAATCTGCCCTCGGGCACAATATCAACTACTTAGTACAGTATCAGCCCTGCGGGCTCATTCCCAACTCACAAAGTACAACATCAACCTCTTGGGCACAGCACCCCATTAACAAATAATATCAGGGTATCTGGTAAACAGTGCAAGAAATAGCATGGATGCCAATGATATGAGTGCTGAATGTCATGACAACATTACAAAATAAGAACAAATGCATGAGTGCAATGCATATGACGGTACACTCTAGTACCCGCTGCAGCGTGCAACCCGCTCTATTTATTTATCATCGACGGCGCTCATTTGGTGTGTATACAGGCTCCTGAGGGGCTCTTACAACCCAAGCGAAATAATAAGCCATCTCATGGCATCACATCTAGGCTCTCAGCCACATATCAATATCAATATAATCATCCAGGCACTCGGCCTCAATATCAATGTAACACCGCTGCGGTGTGAAGCCCGATCCACCCATAATCAATATAATACTGTTGCGGCGTGCAGCCTGATCCATGCTCAGTCCAGAAAATCATCATAAGCTTCTTGGGTATTTATAATACAGTAGTTCTCCGCCCGAAATATCATTTAAAATATCATTTGAGTTTCCAAAATTTAGAAGTATGGCTGAGTTTGCGAAATAGTAATTAAAACATTGGACTGAAACCAAATGATATGCAAGATATGCTAAAACAGTAATATCAATCCCCGAAGGGTTCACATAGTTGGCACGAAGCCCAAACATGGCAATCAACCCAATTTATGATGATAACAAGTAGTTTCAGTCGAGCACGCAGTAAAAATTAACAATCGGGACGGACCAAGTCACAATCCCCAACGGTGCTCTACCCCACATTCATATTCAGTGTGCAAGTCACCTCAATACAACACTATGATGGGCAAATACAGGGTTTCAAACCCTCACGATATTATTTACAAGTATTACTCACCTCAAGATGGTCAAATGTCTACTCCGCTATGCCCTTGCCTTTGGAATTTACTTCCGCGCATGACAAAACTGCCCAAACTTACAACGAATATGTTGCATTATACTAAAGAGACAATACCCAAACGAAAATACTCGAAAAATTTCAATATTCATGAATTTGACAAAACCCGAGCCCCAAACCGACGTCTCGAAACTCATAAATTTTTACATCATCGGGTTCCTTATCTCGCCACGATTTCATACATACCAAGAATGCTAAAATTGGAGTTCAAATGACCCCTCAAATCCAACTTTGAAATGCCAAATTTCCAAACCCTAGTTTTTACCACTTTAGCTAAATTTTCATGATTTCATAGATGGATTTCACAATAAAAATTAGTTTTGAGTCCAAGAGACTTACCTTAAAACGTTCCCCCTTGAATATCTCGTTAATCTCCTTCAAAATTCTCCAAAAACGAGCAACTATGGGTGTAAAATGAGCCCAAAATCGCGACTAATGTGTTTTAAAACATTCTGCCCATGTATTTTACTTTTCGTGATCGCGAAGAACAATTTTACAGCCCAAAATTTACTCTTCTCAATCGCGGTCAACCCTTCGTGATCGCGATGAACAATTCTAGCTCCTCTGCACAGCCTTCAGTATAATGGTCATAACTTTTTGCACACAACTCTGAATGACAAATGGTTTGATGTTCTGGAAACTAGACACATAGAGATATAACTTTCATTTGTTACTCATTTCCTGAATTCTTATACATATAAGCTTCCAAATTCATTCATGTGTATTAGAGATCCTTCTCGAATAGCATATAGTATAACGTTCATAACTTTTGCTACAGATGTCCAAATTACGATTTCTCTAGCTTTCTGGAAACTAGACACGAAGGGCTATAACTTTACTTTTGAGTCACCTCAAAATTCTTTGTAAATAAAAAGATATGAGCTTCCGAAGTAGGATAAATGCAACAAAAATTTCCTTCTTCGCGATCGCGAAGCATTGTACGCGATCACAATTCATTAACTTGTTTCTCACATTTTACTCACCACTATCGTGACCCATTGTCCGTGATCGCATAGAACACTGATGCAGACAGAAATCAGCAGTTAAAAATATCCTAGATATGGTCCGAAACCACCCCGAAACTCACCCGAGGCCCCCGGGACCTCAACCAAAAGCACATATAAGTTCTATTACCTTATTCAAACTTGCTAGATTCATAAAAACACTATTGTTAACATAAAAAATCACCAAATTTCATCAAATCAAGGCCTTAGTTAAACTAAAACTCTCAAAACTCGCATTCAATCAAAAACCCGACCTAAACACCTCCGAATCAACTGAAATTTTGCACACAAGTCCAAAATCACCTAACGAAGCTATTGGCACTCTCAGAATTCCATTCTGACCCTCGAATCAAAATCTCGCATGTCTTAAATCATCTTCCGGAGCTAACCGAGCCATCGAAATTCATTTCCGATCCTTCTAACTCATAAGTCCATACACGGTTGATTTTTCCAATTTAAGTCTTCTTAAAAGAGACTAAGT